>JAPWTK010000165.1:600000-946205 GCA_029963805.1 Aromia moschata
CCCGCGGGGGTTGCTGCGCACGGACACGATCGCAGAAGGCTGCGGAAGAGCGGAACAAACCGAATTTACTAATACCGCGCTGGTGATCCGATCGATAGACACTTTATCCTTGCAAAGAGGTAAAAATAAACGAAATGTTGGATTTAAACAATTGAAAATATGTGTACGTTACCCAATGAGCTATTATTTTGCAAGCAGCGGGAGCTTTATTTCGAACAAGTTTTGACTTCATTTTTGCTACTTATTATTAGGGTCTAGCAAGTGTGCCACAAAGCAGGGTCGGACTCGTAATCCGTCATGTCATCAACGGAAGAACATATGAGAGACCAAAAGAAAGGAGTACAATTGTTTTATAAATGTACATAATAGGTACATACGGCCCCGAAAAAAAAATTTAAAAACCCAAAGGAAAAAAGGGGGGGGGGGGGGGGGGGAAAAAAAAAACCTAAACCCCCAAAAAAAAAAAAAAAAAAATATTCCCCCCAACCCCCCCCCATATGGGGCATTTCACGGACCAGGACCGACAGCCGACGGCTCAGACCATGTGCATTCGCAGTGACTCGCGAGAAGTTAAGCATGCGCTGAGTCGTTGCGAATGACACGTCCAGATTTGAATGTACATGTGCATGCGCCTCGACTCAACGCATGTACATTCAAGTCAGTACGCGGCTAAATGATTCTAACAAGTTGACACTTGTACTGAAGGTGCATTATATGTTAACCTACCATCATTCCTAGTCCCGTCTCCAAAATGTAGCTAGATCGGGCGCTACATTGCCAGTCTCATAGTACTATTTTTACCAAATAGTACAGTTAAGTCAAGGATAAAATACCTATATAAATTAAGATAACACGTAACAATGGCAACATTTACCCGACAAACGTCAGTGTTGAGACAAGGTTCCCATGGCAGGTTGGCCATATATAATTAAAACAGTCATTAACAAAATTTACGATCGTTTCGTGATTAGTTTTATCCAGAACCTTAGAAGCTAGTAGGTGGCTGTCACTAGCAGTGTCACTTTTTAACGCACCAATTAAAAAATTAGCTACTGAACGCCCGCAAGCATCGATAGCCTCGTCTATAATAAAATACACGAAATTGTCCACAATGTCTTCGTATTGATGTCACTACATTGTTGTAAACCCGATAGACATATGCAAGTCTTAAAGTAATTTCACGAGGAATTTTTCGGTCCATATATTTTTCTAAAAACGTACGTAACTTGGGGTTCTCTAGTTCTCTAGTTTAATGGAATATTCCTTGCAACAAAGGCAATTGTAAGTTCATAGAAAAATACGGAGTCGTCGGCGCTGGACGAGGCATGGCTTTTCAGATGTCTTGTTACTTTAGTTTTATCTGAAGAATTTATAATGCGTTCACACACAGTACAAAAAAGGGCATTTCCTTGAATACGTATGTCCCTAAAACTCTGGGGATCACTGTCAAACCACGTTTGAAATACTTCCCATCTATTTCTTTTCACCTTTGGCATGATACCTCACTTTATTCACTTCTCCCCTCAACTGATAATTATTAATATTTATGAAGTTATTGAAACACACGGCGAATACGTAAAAACGAAACGTATCAACGCGATGCAATACCGGCGACTGTCTGTTACAGCATGCCATAAATAACTAAAATTGCTAGCGCAGTTTTCGTAATGCAAATCAGGTCAGCTGTGAGCTCTGAAGGCCAACGAGTCAAGGGCAGGACATGCACAGTGTCGGCCCTGTGACATTCGCGCTTGGTAATAAGTAATAATATTTAATAATGTACTATGATGCAACATAGTTTTTGTGAACATATTAACATTTTCATTCGTAAACTGACTACGGTCCTGTTACACTCCGCGTTCGCACGAACTCTACTCATTTCTTAATTTACTGACCTCGTATACTGTGGTAGGTAAATAACTGACACTATTTGTTATTCGCTCAAAGCATACATTAATGATTTAATTTTGCAGCACAAATTGAAAGTTTAAGCTACCAAGAAGCCGTAGCGCTTTAAATAAACAAAAAAATACTAATATTTACCAAAGCTTTAAGTGTTTAAACATAGACCAAAAAGACAAATTGTCAAGCTTCAAAAATTAATAACTTAAAATACAGCGTAGCAAAAAAATCGCCTATACCTAATGCATGTAACATTTAATAACCTTTTATATTATATAAAATATTCTGAATAAAAGTTTTTCAAAAGTTTATTGCCGTTTCTGGCAACACGAAATAATTTTTTTATTTTCGCGTTTGGTTGTTGTGAAGGCCAACTTTATTTTTTTTTTATGAGGACCCGTAGGTTTTCTTTCTATTTGCTTCTCCAAAATAATACCGAATCTACTTTTTATCAAGAATAAAAATCAAAAGAAAACCAATAAAATTATATGCCAACAACTTATAAACGATACACCTTGATATACATATATTACAAGTGGTGTCTCAAGATAAAAAATAATAAAATGCTACACAAAAATCCTAAAACAAAGCAACGAATTGAACATTAGGCACATTAAATATGTACGACTTAACAACAATGTAATGGCACAGTAATTAGTTCCAAAATTTGCCGCAGTGGCGCTGGCTTCCTTAATTCTGCCACCTATAGTCGAGCAACTACCCCGTCTGAACGCATAGCAAAAACCGCCACACCCGGGACCTCTACAATCCTCCTAAGGCACGAAAATATTTCCAAAATACAAAATAGACCAAGTATTTTTTTCGAACCGTCGTTTTTAAAAAATCCGCGGTCGCTTCTTGTCGGGCCCGCTGCGCAGCACCCGAAAGAAAACACGCCACTGCGGCGAATTGAACGTAAATACACATCGGGAGACTCCCCATTTCGTCTACGCGTCCCTCCTTGCAGGGGGTCCTTCTATTTATATCGGGAGGGATGACGGTTCGCAGGACGCGGCATTAACGAAAAGTAATGAAAGGAGGAAAAATAAATCCCGCCGTTTCCATAACGACGGACGGGCGAGGGCGACACGGCTGACCCAATTTCGACGCCATATTTATGGGGGGGGGGGCGAAAGGCGGAATTGTTAAAAAAAAATTGTAATTTGACTTGGCGTCGAACGTCAAGATTAAATCGGTAACGTTTTGTCTTTCCGCTTTTGTACAACGAAACAAGAAAAGCTCAATTTATTTACGAAAATTATTTGTCAACGTACAGTATGTCCCATTGAAAACAAGAGTAGAGTGGTTCTAATTTTAATTGAAAATGATAAATACGCCTGGGGAACAAAAAAAGCGGTGCAACTTTATGATTCCATGGGCGTGCATATATCTTTTATAAATTCGAAAATCGTGAAATTTTTTTTTCATTTAAATCATTATAGGATATTAAAATTAGCCTGCATATAAAACTATTAATATTTGTAATATAATTTGCTGTAAATAATGCTCATTTAGCCAGACAATCTCAAAAAATTGTCTGTGTTAATAAACCTAGCTGAAATACACGTCACTGGCGTCTTAGACAAGTAGTTTAAGTTCCTAATTCATAAAGTCGTAAATCATTTTAACGACGTCGTTAAAATTTTATGGCACAGTGGACCGAACAAATATTAGCAATGTATTATATGCAAAGTGGTTTACCGACAGTGGTTTACGTTGCGCCACCAGCGGCCGGCTGGTTGGCCGGCCAGCGCGTTGCCGGCTCTTTAAAATTTTCTTGAGTATAGTAATATACATAAAGTTGTTTTAATTTATAATTATTTTTTCCAGCATTTTTAAAGCTTTATTTTAATGCTAAGTAATAAATGTATATCTATGTATTTTTTTAAAATATTTCCAAACTAGCTTTCTAAGAACGTCACGAACTAACAGTTTACTGAAGTATGAAGTATACTTGTATAGTGAGCTTAGCAATTTTAGAAAATAAATCTGACAACCTTGCTTTTTTTCTACCTATTTTCAATTTAGAATGGAAAGATAGTACGTCAGTATTTTTTTCATTTATTATCAAATTTGACCGATTTTGGTGTCAAAATCTAGGACACGAAAGTCGCATTTTTTGAACAAAATCACGCATTAGATATCGTGGGTTTACTGCAAAAATACAATGTCTCAAAAATAACACAGACCGACAAAATTAGGCCGACCCTCTAACCCAGAAACCAGAATATATTTTTTCGAAGGTTTTTGATGGGCTGAATTCGAATCCTAGGTCCAAATCTCTCGATTGTCTCTGGTTTTCGAGATATCCTAACCTAAAAGTATAAAATTATGATTTTTGCCTATTTTTGAGGTTATGTAACATCGCAATTTTTTTTTCTTAAAAAAACAATGAACAACACCTTAAAGTATTGGCCTTGCCCTTTTAAATGACGTCGAGTTTACTCAAATATCTTTTTTTTTTCGCTGCGATATCGCATTTTGAAATTTTTAAGTTTGAATTTCTCTATAATATTATAGAGACTTTAACCCAGAAACCAGAATATATGTTTCCAAAGGTTTTTGATGCGCTGAATCCAAATCCGATGTCCAATACTCTCAATTGACTCTGATTTTCGAGATATCCTAACACTACTAATCTAAAGTGCAAAAATAATGATTTAGGCCTATATTTGATATTATAGAATCGCATTTTTTTTTCAAAAACTATGAAGAGCATCTTAAAGGACAAGCCTTGCTCTTTTAAATGCCGTTGAGTTTGCTCAAATATATTGTTTTTTCATTGAGATATCGCATTTTGAAATTTTTATGTTTGTGTATTTCTCTATGTGTGAAAACCACGTGTACATCAAACAGTTGATTGGTTTTTTGATTAGGAAACACTGAAAATGTTTGAAATTCAATAGCAGGTCAATGTTTTCTTATGTAAAAAGACCTGCACGTTTAGAATTCACGGTAGAGTTTCAAAAATTTTCGAGGAAAATTTTCAAAAAAAATCGAAATCAAAAAACCAATCGACTGTTTGATGTACACGTGATCCTTAATAGGTTTTCAATTCTTAAATGCTGTTCATAGTTTTTTGAGAAAAATTGCGATACTACATAACCTCAAATATAGGCAAAAATCGCTTTTTTTGCACTTTTAGAATTAGGACATCTCGAACACCAGAGCCAATTGAGAGATTTGGATCAGCGCATCAAAAACCTTTGGAAAAATATATTCTGGTCTCTGAGTCAAAATCTTGTCGGCCTGTGTAATTGTGGAGATATCGAACGAATGAATTTAAATAATGTTTTTATTTACACAAATTGTCTTCGTTTAGAAACTTCATAGAAGCTCGTGTGTTTGTACTTTAATTTTTTAGCCTTGAAAAAGACGTCAATAAAACGTCGAACCGTCAGCATTTAAAAAATATACAAACCTATCTACTTTGTGCTGTCCTCCACCCCAATAATTATCTACCACGATATTGAACACTAACATTTTTTTGCCAAAGGAAAAATCTGCTTTTTTCATCAAACTATTTAGTTTAGGAAAAACTAAAAAATTCATTTAAAGGACAGTACAAATTGTATTGTAATTATTCTTATTATTCTTCTTAGCTTTTGGCTTCATAGTTCAAATATATCTAGATAGGTCAGATATGGTTTAAAAGGTTTGTGCAGTAAGTCCACGATAACTTCAATTCAGAACCTACTGTAATATCTTTTGAGAAGTCGAAAATTGGGAAAGGCCGGGTGAAAATACCAGACGAAAAGCACTAGGACAATGGAGTCTCAATATAAATACAGAAAAACTGGTATATAGACGATTTCAAAATAGAACAGGCAGTAGGAGTAGGAATTTAAGAGACAAAACCCAATACAAATACCTGGATAAGTCTAGCAAAATATGCAACAATGTTTCAGAAATAATAAGATCGGGAACTGAGAATCAGCAAATTGCCATCTTTTTTTATAGCCAAGCAGGGAGCAATGTATGGAATTATGTGGAGGCGTTAAAACAACTAAGGAAACCCAGAGTAAAATACCATAATTAATCTCATTGGTTCCAAGAAGCGCATATCCAAAATCTCCAAAAAGTTTATGTTTGGGCAGGGCCTTGTTGGATCTTTCTTCGTAGATGGAAAATTAAATTCTGAAATCTATTTAAATCTGTCAAGAAATCTATTAAAAATCTGTTTAAATCTACCAAATTATGAATCTGATTATTGTATCTTGCAGACGGTTGTTTCCGGGTGAAAATGATGTTACCAACCGACAACTATGGTTTCAACAGGATGGGACACAACCATATTTTGCGGCAAACATCGGGAAGTATTTAAATGCACAATTTCCAGGACGCTGGATAGGCAGAAGATCGCCAATTGAATGGCCAGTGCGCTCCCGGATCTAAGTAACTTAGATTTTTTGCTGTGGCGGTATTTATGTTATGTCAATCGACCAGATAACATTGAAGACTGAAAAGACTGAAGACTAAAGACGGGTTGTCATTTAAAAAAATAAAGTTATCTTCATAACAACCAAACGCGAAAAGACAAAATTTTTTCATGTTGACAGGAACATGACAAATAAACTGATGGGAAACTTTTAAGGTTTTAAAAAAAGATTATAAAAATATTACAGGCACGACTTTTTTCATTCTGTATCCTACATACTGTAATAAAAAATACCAAGTTGTTAGAACAACACAGCTATAAATATGTATAAGGATAACAGATAATGTTACTTCAGTGTACATTCCATTGAAACATAGGAAGGTATTCGACATGTTCTGACACGAAACATGTCTCATTTTCAGTCAAGATTCTTTTTACAAAACATGTAATATATTGAGTGTTTATTTTTATTTTGAAGTCATTTTTCAACAAATATATCCATATTATGTATATTCTATTTCTAATACTAATGTTAAGATTTTTATTATTATTGTAATAAAATTGAGTGATCACATTGATTTCCCGTAGTAGGTATATATGATAAAAACATGCATGGTATCTGTATGATAACAGCGGTGATTCAGTGTAACCTACTGATTCTCGTCCAATATCTCACTACTGAATAGAAAAATTTAACGTTTACTCAATGCAGTTAATATTCAACGCAACGAGTGCATTGGCTCATTTTTCATAGTTTAAGTTTCTTTGTACAAAAGATCATATCTCTGAGATATTAGTGATATCTAAAGCTATCAGAAAACAGCAAACATACTTCTGCTTCTCAGACTGGGCTTTTCGATACTCATCAACGCGTTTGTACCGCAATTGCAAGCCGTTTAAAATTAATTCCGTCTATGTAATATTACAGTATTACCTCACCATCTGTAGGTTTCGTGTCAGTGATGTATTGATGCCACCCGGGGTTCAACGTGTACAATACGGGTTGTAAGATGAGAGTCAATCAATAAAATCAAATACATAGCAGGTACCATGTTAATTGTAACCTAATAAATGTATCTCAAAAAGAAAACGTAGCTACTTAAAAATAATCCGAATGTGTATATACAACAACAGCAATCTGCCTAATAATTTAATACGGCTCTCGTAATACAAAATTTCATTAAAACGAGAAAGATAACCTCAAACAATATTAGAGGTTCGTATTTTTGGAAGTAAAAAAACACTCACCTCTGTCGAATTTTTTGCCCTCGGGATCAATGTCTTTAACGTTAAAGATATCTTCAAAAAGAACACCTGCCATGTTACAAATACACTTAAAATTCGTAAAATTCACAAATCACACTTCACCGGTTCGAAAACATGAACAGTTTGACGGATGACAAAAAAGCAGGTTGTTCGTTACCCGTCACCAACTGTTGAAATTGAAATACGAAAGTCCCTAAATATACAACTAACAAACACGAACGTCATCTTTAAATGCCAAGTTTAGGTCGTGTCAACAAAAAATAAGATCTAAGAATATCTGAATAGTATCGGCAAATTTTATTGAAAATGGCAACGTTACCACCTAGAAGAAACCCAACGCCAACGAAAATATCGAAACAACATTTGACACCATTACAAATTTTATTGCAAATGGGATTTCCAAAACACAGAGTGTATGTATTTCATTACGAGCCCTTTGTGACTGAAACTTATTTTTATTTCTTATTAGAGAAAAAAGCCCTGGCGGCTACTGGCCACAGGGGCGTTCAATTAGCATCAGACTGGTTGCTGGCACACGTAAACGATCCCTTTTAGATGATAACTCCCGAGAGACTATATCTTGTACGGCTTGTCCGACAGGCCCATTTTTGCAGCAGCTGCAGAACTTCTGGGAAAAATCTCTAGCGCTGTACGGTTGGAATGGTGCACAGAATTATTTACCTCATATTACATTAGTGTCATTTTTCAAAGTAAAACGATACCATAAACAAATCGACATAACACTTTTCTATGTAATGCCTAATTTTAGGCCCCCGATGAAGACGCTCTGCTTCTAGCACAAGGTTTAAAGTCGGTGATGGACCGACAAGGAGCAGTGCTGAACGAGCCCCTTAAATTGGAAACGTACACTTCGCCAAACTTCATGGGTTTTTTTGTGGCGGAAGAACACGCAGACTATCTGAAGCGAATAGCTATGCAGTATGTAAAAGAAGTATCAAATGCCAGTAAGAGTTAATTAACTTTTGCACCGTTAGCACACACATACTTTATTTCAGTCACTACATTCAATAAAATCTAAAATAACACAGGTATTGAATAATAAAGTTAATTTCTTACACGGATCAAATGTCTTTTAACAGTACACTAAAACATATTTTCTTGCTATTAATTTTATTAATCTATAAGGATATATGTACAGGGTATTCCAATTTTAATGCCCTACCCTCCGTGTTTTTTTTTCTAGAAAGAAAATTCAAATGTTATGTAGTTTTTTCGAGGAATTTGAATTTGGCATCAAGATTATTAACTAGGGTGTTATTAAAATTGTTGTGTTACCAAAATTGACTTTTGCATTGAGGTCGAAATTTAATGTGGATATCGTTAAAGAGTATATAAGAAGTATTGTCAAAGTGTCTGTTGGCACATCTGACTTCCGGTTTCACTAGAATTCGGCGGAATTCGGCGATTTTTTTGAGACACTTTGTATACTATGCATTTGTTTGATTCCTCTCTTCTTCCCGAATCCAGAAATATATACAGTTTGAATATTTATATTTAAAAATTTAGTAATTTTTCTCGTCGTATTTCAGGAAATTGTTCATTAAGTAGTTAAAAAATTATATTCTCGTTATTTATAAAGATAACAATACAAAACTATATATGTACCGGCACATTCAGGACGATCAAAGCAATAAAAATTAAATGCAAAATATATAGGGTGGTTCAAAAAACTGACCGAGTAATAGTCGCTTCCTTCAATCATTTTCCTAACAACACCCTGTATAATTATTCTGAAGCCAAATTCATTTTTCTTGAAAAATTCTACATTCAATTTCAGCGTTTGTTCACCCTGTACATTATTTATTATTCCATAAGAGAGCAAAGTCACAAAACGTTAATAAAAACTAATAGGAAGCAACACAAAAAAAATTAGAAAGTAAAATGAAAACGAATCAATTTAGACATTGAATTTAGGCGCTTTCATTGAATTTGCCCTTATTTTGAGAGCTGAATACAAATGCTTTAGTAAAATATGGTGTTGCTATTTAAATTAAAATTGTTATTGTACTTTTTTTTTGTGAGTATCCAGTATAAAAAAATCAGGAACATATGTGCTGGTTTTATAAAAATAAAGTACACTGTACGAATTTACAAAAGTACGTTACAAAATGAAGGATCATTGTTGATTCATTGGCAATTTTCTTGCATTGATTCTTATTGAAAATTGTAAATATTTTGAAAACTATCGTGTTAGTATAGGATGTTATACACAAAATGTCTTTAGCATATCCCGTAAAATCAAAATATTCAATAATATACACAGTGTTCCATTTAAAATAAGCAAGTTGACATCTATTTCTGGTATGTCACAAAACATTTAATTTAAATAGAATGTATTTAGTTAAATATAAATTACTTTAGCCTGCTGCAAAATTTTCATAATTGTATAACCTCTAGTTTTTTTACATACAGGGTGTCGCTTTTATTTATGTACAAATCCATAAAACAACAAGGTTTTTCTTTCTGTATGATCTCAATGTTGAGCAAAATATCGACTTAAGAGCCGCTTGACGAGTAAAGTGTGCCATAAAATTATGACAAGACAGTATAATGTTATTTTGTAATTACTTTAACTTAATTTTTACCGAACTGTTTTTGACAAAAACATATATTTGGTCTACTATGTGTAGGTAGGTCTCTAATAATAATATGCACCTACAAGAAAAAAAATGTAGTAGACAAAATATACTTTTTTCTCTACAAAAATAGTTTTTTGTCTACTACAGTTAGATCAAAACTAAGTTTAAGTGATTCAAGAAAACATCCAGCTGTCTTGACATAATTCCATGGCACATTTGACTTGTCTAGCTGCTTTTAAATTCGATATTTCGCTCAATTTAGAGATCATATACCATGAAACACCTTTGAAAAACTCTCAAAACAAATTTTGAAGGTTCTGAGAAGTCCTGATTAATGCTATGGATTTCGATTTTGAATAAAAAATCACTAAATGGTTATATTGAATTTGGGGGGGGGGGGGGTATAAAAAAATAAAAAAACCTTGGCAGGCCACGGGGATGAAGCTTAAAAGTGACAGTAGGGTCAAAAGGAGCACCTTTGGATGCTCTTCAAATAAAAAAAGTAATCGATTATATTGAAAAATGAGGTTTTTATTGATTTGTACATAAATAAAAGTAGACACCCTGTAGATATAAACTCACCTGGTATAATATACTATGTGTATAATTTTGTAAAATATATTTCATAAGGTGTTGTTTGAAAACTCACAGGGTTGGCTATTTCTTTATTAAAACACTACTTTGCGTATTTTGAAGTGAAATTTAAAAATAACTACTCCGACTTTGGTTTATAGGTTTTACGCTCTCGCCATTTGAATGTACTCCTCACTCCCAGTTATTTACTAAATTATTCTACTGCTCTAAGCTTTAGACCGTTTGCCCTTTTAGATTGCATGGTGTTATTAACATTTACTGACGGTGATGGTTGTTTGCAGTTATTAGCGATACCTATGAGCAGTTTGACGCTCTAACAGCCTGTTTTCCTTGGTGTACTACGACAACAGCTCGTTGCATCCCTCGGGGAAGTAGATGTAAGCAAACTGTAGCCTTAGAGTAGCTCCTCATATTTTTTTACTTGCTATGATAATTTACAACTAGGTTATCTTTATGATGGCTGTTTTTTACTTTTTAATTCTAATTTAGTACTTAGGACTCTCAAAACTCTTAATTTCTGAGCTTGCACTGTTCTTACTACTGTAAATGATATAAATAATTGTAAATATTGTAATTAATAATTTTATTGTGATGAGGAAATAACTTTTGAGTGACCAATACTGAAGTTGGTATGATTTTTTTAAACGGTGATTCCTATTATTCTTTATTTCTTATTCTATATTTCTTATAAACTGCTTGTCAAAATTAGCGTAACACTTTTTAGATTAGCGCCATTTGCGTTCTATTCGAGTTAGAGACTTGCGGTTTTTATTTTTGATAGCCTATAGGGTTGGTTTCAATGCCCCCGAAGGCGCTACACTGTGACTGAAACGGTTCCCCGTCCACACTCCAAAAAGCAACCCCATGTCGAAATTTAAATTCGCAAGACTTTGATGGCATTTTCAGAAACCTACAGGGTCGTCTAATAAGGACGCTGTCAGGTAAAAACTCAATCCCGGCACATTTTAAGACCTTCTCTGTTCTAAGTTCTGTGTATTTGGTCGCTGTCGCATCTTTTTAACCCATTTTCAGAACCCTTAAGGCACCCCTTTGCATTTACGCAGAGTTTTGCGTGATTTGACCTCTGTTGGGCGAATCCATTGTTCTTAAGGCTGCCTAATAAATTGGTGTGGGGTGCCACAACTCGCTCTCGCCCTTTGACAACCCCCCCCCGCTCCGACTCCCCATCCCCCTCCTCTGGTTCCGCCCCTGTGGAAGACTGCGTGGGACGTTGTTTTGTCTCGAATTCATGTCATGGCATTACTTGAAGGCTCTCGAAGTTGGCGGAACACACTGCGGACGGCCGATTGAGCGCCAAAAGTGATATTCCAACTCCAACCCACCCCCTCAAAATTTGCCGCCATAAGCGGTTATAAGCAGGTCTTGATGCGTGGGGTGACTCAGAAAGCTTTCCTGGAGGGTGCATGAACTCTTTTTGGCACACCCATAATTCCATAGACATGCATAGAAAATCTCAAATTGTAAACTTTTGCAAATGGGACCTTTTGTTTATGGACATCAGTGTAGCTAAAAATATAAATATTTTCACAGTGTTACAAAAAATAGATGTTACCGTTTAAAAAAATATAGCAACAGCTATACAAAAATCATTCAAAAATATCCATATTTTTTTCTTTAACTTAAAGTTATAATATTCTGTTGCCTCAAATTTAAAAACAAATGTCAGCATTATTACATATTTTCCACATTCCATGTCCTAGTTTGGTAATTTTCGTTATATAAGGAATGAAATTAATGAAAAATTTAAGTAAGTCCGCCGACTTTAAACTGAATGTCAAAAATTCTGTACTGTATAGCAAATTGTATGCAGAATGCTATTATATAAGAAGATACAGGGTGCTCCTTAGTATTACCTTGAGTATACTGGGTGGGTAATATATCATTTCACTTAAGACAACCATAGGTCTCGAAAACATGCACTTTTTAACAAAATGTTTTGAATAAAGGTTTTTTAATTTTAAAGAAGTAACAGTGGTTACTGCCACTAGAACTGTAATTTCATTGTTACAGTTCTAACGGCAGAGAAGTAATGTATCTTCCAGAGGACAGAAGATATAACTATTCGTGACAAATCGGGTGAAATGTTGTTAGTTGGAATGGATATTTGTCACTGAAAATCAGTAAATATTCCATATCGGATAAAAAAACAATTTCAGGTAAAAATATATAGTCCCATATTTCTATAGAGTAAAATTATCAGTAGAGAAGTAATGGTTTCCATTTAAATATAAAATTAAAAAAACATAGTCGACCTTCAAATGACTGAAAATGTTGTCAAGGTCAAAAACTCGTACGACCATTTTGTTACTCCTCTAAAATCAAACAACATTTACTCGAAACATTTAGTTAAAAATGCATTGTCAAGTTAAATATGACGCACCTAGTATACATAGTCAGGTCGATACGCAATGTCACTGACACCCAGTATACATACTTACATATTTAATAACTTCAGTTTTACTAACTTCTTCTCATGCAGGTCACAGTCAACTAACATAATGCTTTTGGTCAGTCATAATCAATTAATGAGTGTTTCATTACTCACACATCATATTTAACCGACTAACTATTAAGCATACTAACAACAAAACTAACTGAATTAACAACTCGTACTTATAAATGTATGTTTTCAGCCATCAGTGTGGAACCTCACGTAAAATCGCTCCATTTGTCTCTCGCTTACCAATTCCCGAGCTCTCACTTTACGAATCTAAAAGCCCTCGTGGACGAACTGGACCCTATCTCGTCGAGTACTTGGGAGGTTCGTCTGTATTCGAGGGACCCTCGCATAAACAGCAAACAAGTCCACAAGGTAAATTTAGGTTTCTGTATTGTTTTTCTAAAATTTCTTTCAGCGCTCATTTGTATATGAATTTCTTTCGGTCGGTCTTTAGTTGTGGTGTGACTATTTTTTGATATTGAGAATTCTGGCAATAAAAAAATCTTTGACCATTTTCTTAACCTCTTTCACAATAAACCATTAATTAATCATGTTAACCTGCATATTAGTTAACTGGTAATTTTAGATGCAGTACTTATACAGGGTGTCCAAAAACTCTCCTGCCAAATGCCAATCTCAGATGCTGGACACAATGAAAATAACGCAAATAAAAACTGTAATGGGGTGTTTTATTGAATTTTAAATTTCCCGCATCCCACATCCCACATCCGAAGTTGCCGTGTTGCATTGTTGACATTTGCCGACAGTTTGAAATTGTCTGATCCTTACATTGACTTTTAATAGTGGTTTGTGTCTTTTTTGAGCTCAAATTTTTATCTTGCATTGAAAAACTTATTTTTAGAACAATCATAGAATATTGTAGTTGTGTGTAGACATGATTTTTGTTTTGTGTGTTTACATCTTTTCTATAAATCAGCATTTTTTTATATTCATGGTAATAAATACGAATTTATACAGGGAGTACTTTGTTATAGAGAGTTTTGTTAATCAAAAGTTACAAACAGTTTCTCGCTATTAAAAAATACCAAACTATCGGCACACTACTAAGCTACTAAAGGAAAAAAATCAGTCTGGTAGATCTCGTAGTTTCTGAGAAAAAGGGTCGAATGTTCGCAAGAACGTTGTTTTGAGAAAAAAGGCAAAAAACGTCCAACTTCCTTCTAACGTGATATCGTCGCATGAATACACGCGCCCGGACATATTGTACGTTGGACAAATGCGTTTTTAGACAGTTTATGTCTTCTCCGTGGCCCTTAGCGAAGAAGAAGAAGAAATTACTTATTTTACGTCACTTCCGTGTTCAAAATAAATGTGTTGTTTAGCTGGTAGCCTCCGCTTTCCCGAGATCATCCATTTTCTGCTGATTTTTCAGGGCGTTCATTTCTCAAACAGCCAGACATACTTATATCAGCCAATTCAGCATTAAATGGAAAATTATTTATCCTAAAAAAACATTGATTTTTTCGGTTTTTTGACTTGGGAGGTCCCTTAAACCGCTGCTGCCAGGAGTTAGTAGGATCTGATACGCTATTTTGAAAAAGAATGAGACAGTAATAGTCATAATTGCTATCCTTAACAACTGCAAATTAAAATATTAAATAAAACTACACTCTAATATATTGTTTTAGCGCGTAGCAGCAGCCCTAACTTGAATGATTCTCCGGTTAATTACATGTCACAAAAAAACTTGCATGTGCCTTTTTCTACTAATTTTTCCTTTCATTAAAAAAACATCCTTACTAACTTTTACTACCAATTTTTCCTGCTCTTGTCATTTAACCATAAACAAACACAAACAATCCATCCATAAGCTAGTCAAAATTATTTCTAAATACTGAATAATTTGATGACAATCAGTACGCTCTAGATCTTAAACACGCGTTTGATGACGTGCGTCAGTTTTTATTTTGTATGAAGTATGGTCTGCTAGTTTAACCGATTTACAACTTTAATAACATAGTTACCAACGCTGCTCACTTAATTTGTATCACGCTGTATATCTTATCGTATTGCAGGTGACACATGCCTATAATCCGACAGAAGCGGACGAACTTGACTTGCGCGTGGGAGACTATGTATATATCAGCAGCGAGGCCTTAGCCAACTCGCCCGATGGTTGGGTGGAAGGAACGTCCTGGCTGACGGGTCTTTCCGGATTGTTACCCGAGAGTTTTACGCAGAGAACGGCTGAGACTGACGCTTGGACGTTGCACAAGAAAATATCCTTAAACCAGTTGGCTTCCCCTTCGGAAACGAAGAACTCTCCGCAGAAAAACGTACAGTCGCAAGCAGCGAATAAAGAACATTCGGTGTTAAACAATGATGAAATTGTTGCTCCCGTCATGCCCGTTACAGATGAAAGTTCAGACTCCAACTCCGAGAGACCGTGTTCGGGTAAAGAAAACTTTTATGAAAACCTGACTGACTGTAAGAAATCCAAAGGTGTGGAAGATGAGGTAATGCCTAATAATTTTTTTTTTTCAAATAGTTTCTGTTTAGACAATTATAGCTTCCAAAATTAAGTATGAAATGCTTCTATAAAACTTATATTATGCCATTAATAAATTGGGGTACTGGGAAAATTTACTAAACCACGAAGTCTATTACTACTGCATATAGATCAGAATCACAAGAAAATCTTTGTTTCATGTAATTAAACAACCGAATTATAATAACAGTAAAGAAAAACCACCCAATCCAAACCACCTCATCATCGGACTGGAAGTTGGACAGATGTGCAACTGAACTATCTGTGAATAGAGGAAAGTAATATTTATGGAAAAAAAGTGAGGCTTATGAGTCATTTTAAAAATTTCCTTGCTTTGTTTCAAACTTTTTTTGTTAGATTTATATTCTTTTGCAGTATTTTTCTAAAACTCTTTTTTAGCAGACTTGGGCATTTTTTCACCTTTCTTGGATCTAAAGAAACTGCTCGTCAAAATTAGCGTAACACTTTTTAGATTAGCACCATTTGCGTTTTATTCGAGTTAAAGACTTGCGGTTTTTTATTTTCGGTAGCCCATTGGGTCGGTTTGAATACTCCGAAGGCGCTATGATGTGACATAAACGGTTCGCGGTCCACACCCCAAAAAGAACCCCATGTCGAAATTTGAATTTGCAAGATTTTGACGGCAATTTCAGAGATATACAGGATGGACTAAAAAAAGTCGTTGTCGGGTAAAAACTTCATCCCAACACACATTAAGACCTCCACAATAAGTTCTGTGTATTTGGTTGCTATCCCATCTGTTCAACCCATTTCCAGACCCCGTAAGCCACCCCTTTGCATTTATGCCGTTTTGCGTGATTTGACCTGTGTTGGGCAAATCCATTGATCCTAATGCTGCCAAATAAATTGGTGTGGGCTGCCACAACTCGTTTTCACCCTTTGACAACTCAAGCACCCCTCCAGGCCACACCACCTATCCTTCAACTCACCTCCTCTGGTTCCGTCCCTGTAGAAGGCTGCATGGGATGTCTGTTTGTCTCGAATTCATGTCATGGGATTACTTGAAGGCTCTTGAAGTTGGCGGAACACACTGCAGACGACCGATTGAGCGCAAAAAGTCTCTAAAATTTCATATGGTTTACGACATACTTTGTTTTATACGACAACTAAAAATACAATAAAAAAGGCTGAAATAATGATTTTTACTAAAGTGGAATTAAATAAGACCATTTTGATTGCAATCTCCAAGGTAGTTAAACTTCATCTCTAGGATAATGAACCACATTGATTAGCATGGCCAAGTATACTAAATATCTTATCTTAACCAATTATCAAATTCATAAGTGTAGCTGTTTGATTTTTTTTTGAAGTTTATGCTTCTTTTACAAAAATAGCTTACATTGTCTACATTTCGGTTAGCAGCATTTTACAAGTGTGTATTTTTTTTTTAATATGGCCAATAAATAAATGACTGTTTATCTTTACTTTCACTTAACATTGTTATTTTACGAAACTAATGTAGAGTAGCAGTATGTTACACAATTTTATGTCGTCTAGACAAAGAGAGTGTAACGCTTAATTTGATTTAGTATCCCAATGTCACAGCTTGATATGGTGACCTTGTATGTGTTTATTTAAGGGGGTACACCATCCTAGACGATGAAAAATCAAGCAAATTTTGGGATTTTTTTTCAAAGAAACTAAACAAGATATCGAAAATCGGTAAAAAATATTTATTGTACGAGTATTGAAGTGTGTTGATAACTCCTGCAAATTTAAACATAGAGCGATGAGCCAGGAAAGTTTTGATTTAGTATGATATCAGGCTCAACAGTACGTAGGATTTTTTTTAAATTTGATTTTTGCAGATATGGCGTGTTTTTGAATAGGAAGTTCGAAAAAACGAAAAAAAAAAAACGCCCGAAAATTGTTAATAACAATTGACCTATCCAATATAACAAAAAAATTCTACGTAGTGTTGTGAAGAAACTAGTTTTGAATATTCAGTTACAATTTCAAGCCAATCGATTAAAAATTGTTCGAGATATAGAATCGGCCGACTTGAAATTTCGCGTTTCGAGGAAAACGCGTTTAATGTTTTAATTACTGAAAAAATAAGAGTAAAGTCAATATACCTTTAATCGCGCTAGATTCAAAATTCGAGCCCATACAGGTTTCTCTCATACATAAAACTTTTCCATGTAATTTTTATGATGTTAAGGGACATTTTAAGCAAAAAAAAAAATAAAGTCTGTTTGAAGTAAAGTTAGTCGTGTTTATACCCTGAAAAATGAAACAACTGCCGAACATCATAACACGACAGTTTTAATCATCTTGCAGGCGATGATGACTGAAGATTGTCAGGCAAAAAACATCTTCATAATGAGGCACGGCGAGAGGATAGACTTCACATTCGGCAGCTGGATACCGTACTGTTTCGACGAAGTGGGAAATTACATTCGCAAGGATTTAAACATGCCAAAGACCCTGCCCGAACGGCAGCATGGCCCCAAAGGTTACTTGAGGGACTCTCCCCTCACTAACGTTGGACTGTTTGAGGCCAGTATGGTTAGTTTGAATGCTTAATTCCACTTCTAGCTAATAACAAGTTCGACTGAAATAATAAGGGTGTTGTTCCTGGCTATTTAGAAAATCTACAGTTGGGTATATACAGGGTGGGTGTAGGGGGGCGATGTTTTATGCTGGCGGAACGAAGGGGCTTGGAAAAATGAACCCACCTTTCCCCGCCTCTTTGTCTTGTGAAAACGGCTATATCTTCGGTGTAAAAGTTTCGATGGTGTCGTAACTCGGTTGTTTGTAAAATTAGAAGAAATTGTTTGCACGTCTACAGGCACTTTTTTAAGTAGATAGGATTTCCTTAAAGATTTTATATCTTGTGTAGTTTTCGATTTGCATAAATTCTATTTTTTTAATGGAAACCTATTGGCTATGTTTAGTAAAAAGAGGATTTTCACTTTGGGGTCTATTGTGTTTGCGAGTAAAAATTTTATTTTGTTAGGTTTTGTTTCTTGCAAAGGTAAGTTTCTTGTACACTTGTTAACAATTTTTAATTATAACCTGGAAATTTCTGAAAAATCATAACGGTAATAGATGGTATATTAAACTTAAATAACTATTATGTATTAGTGACTAATTAATAATTAATTATAATTTTAAAAAAGTTTACACTAACATCATGTAAAAGTATGTAAAAAATACAACAAATATTTACAAAAAAAACTAGACAGAAAAAAAACGAGCATGATTATTTACCTAAAGTTTTCAATTGTCGTCGGTGCGTGCACGTCCATAAAACTTTTGTTGCATTTAATGTGAATATTTGAAACGGAATTCAGACAGTCTATAAGTTTTCTCTCATTGAACAGTGTATTATTTGTCTTTTTGTATAAATTGTCTTTAATGGTTCCCAAAAAAAAATAATGGAGAGGGAGCTACTGGCCTTTTCCTATCCATTTCTCCCCAAAATTAGTATTTAATAATTCCGGAAATTAGTTATGGGGTGTGCCCGTGAAAAGTGGCAAGTTGTCTAAAAATTCTCTATTGGTAGTTTATCATATTGAATACCGGCCATTAAATTGTCATTAAATTGGTAAGCTAAGGTTTTTAAAACTAAAACACGCCTTGATTTGAAACAGTCTAGAGGATTCTTCAGACAATAAGTTTGTGTGTCGGTGAAAGCTAACTTTCATCTCAAATATATTTTTAAAAAATAATTGGTCTTGTAATTTAGACCCAAAACAGTTCGAAGTGGAAGGAGCTGTTGTGTCCTTATTATAAGGCTAAATTTGTGTTTTTTAAAAAGTGCCGAAGACCTTGCCTATGAAAGAAGGATTACGCTACTCGCACTCAATCTTGAATACGAAATTTTTGGTCTTGGTTTATTAAATCCTCCTATTAAGAGGTTTTCTTTTAGTCTACCAAAGTGGACATTTAGGTTGTCTCCTTTCAGGGTAGCGATTAAAATATGTTCCGAACAATTATATCCATTTAATAAAACCTTTTAAACTTTGTAATTATAGAGCCTTGTCAATTTCTTGAAATTAAAACTATCAAAAAACAAATTATCAAACGAATTGTAACTGTATTTATCCCATACTGTTCTTTTCAGGCCTATAAAATTGAAATTACCGTCCTGAACAGTCTGTACCCCTCAACTATGTGAAAGAGAAAAAATCTTTAGTAAATGCCCTAGCACCGCCTAAAAAAATATGTTACGTGCAACTCTTTTACAAACACCGAGGTTCTCCATCGAAAACTCAAAAAAATCAATTTTCGTTTACAACTCGAAAAAAGTTAGCAAAATTCTGGTTTTCACCAAGATTTATCTCGAAAAAAGAGGTCGGGAAAGGTGGGTTCGCTTACGTCGAGCCCTAAAAATGACGGTACATGATGAAACAGCATATTGCTTAGACCAAAATAATACGATTTAGTCCTATTGTTGATGATAACCAAGATACAGGGTGTCAAAGTTTTAATTTGGTTTTTATCCGGTTGATTCAAAAGAATTGCTGATATGTTCAAAAATAATTACTTTACAACGAGTAGGCATGACTGTAGATGGTGACGATCGTCAAATTATTTATTTATTAAATGTTTGCTGAGGGCACAGAACAAATAGTCAGTAGGGGAAAGGTCTGGTGAATACGGTGGATGGGAGTCAGAACTTCAAAACTTAACTGCAAGAGTTCAAGGCATGTCTGTTTTGCTACATTTTGGTATTTGCTTTCTCGCGTGGACGTCAGGTTTAGGTACCGATTGTGCTGGAGCATCTGTGACTACCCACTGGTGCTTACGGTTGTGATTTACATAAAGCACCTACTTTTCATTCCCGGTAACAAAATTGTTTAACCAGTCAAAACGACGACTGCGGGAGAAAGTTGTGTGCAAATGTTACTCCGATGCTGGCGAACGCTCGCTTAATAAACGTGGTTTCCACTTGCTCTACTTTTGGACTTTGCCTAGCGTTTCAAGCCCACACCTACAGTGGGAAACGGCCCTCGTGCCATCTCTCATGTGGTTCCATACGGGTTTGATTTGCTTTGACAATCGTACGCAAGCGTTCGATAACCAGTTGAGATGGCCTACCAGATCGTCGTCCATCGTCGATGCTGTAGTTGCCAGATCGGAAGCGTGCAAACCATCTTTTGCATGTTGCTAGGTGCGTTGTCGCCAAACGCGGCCACTAGATTTCGGTGCACTTCGGTTGTATAGATATCCCAAAAAAAACATCATCAACTCTGGCTATGAACGAAAGAGACGGAAATAGTGGTCATGTCTAAGCTTTTAGCGGTTACATCAAAAAACTTTTGACAAGTGACTATCACAATTTGTAAAATAAACAGTGGCTATCATATAATGTGACAATTTTGACAAGTAAATAAGGTTATAAATTCGATTAAGAACAGAAATACATCTTATTTTTTCTTGGCCAACTTTGATGACATTTTTTTGGATATCTATATTATAGCCTAAACGAAATTCATATAATAAAGCATATCGAACCTCACTTGAAGTTTCGCTTATTTTCACTTTGCACATTACAGTTCTGCTCTGAGATTTAACAATGTTAACTAAAATACCCCACCACTCTCCAGACTTGTATAGAAAATTTCAATCACTTTGAGAGAATGGCTTAGTACTAATGAATCAACTGGATAATTTTTCTCTATCATTTTCGAAAAAAATAGATATAATGGCACGAAATCCGAATTGGTGTTAAATCTGGAGCCCTCGAGGGCCACTCTACCAATGGACTATTTTGAACCTGTTGGTTTAGTAAGTTTGTAACTATGTATTAAGGAATTGTGAGAAGGTGCTCCCGTTAAGCGGCAACTCGTCGAGAAAGTCAGAAAAGTCATTTTTCCAAAAATTCAAACACATATTAGCTGCTGAATTCAGGCGGAGTGGTGCACATCGTTTTTAACTGTACAACCACCACCGCGAACGTTACCTTTGCGTGTACTGAAATTTACACAGCAGTGTGAGATCTCAGTAGCCCATAACCTACAGTTTTAATTGGAAATAATACCATTTATGGTGATTGTGGACTGATCGGGAAATATATATTCTTTAGGAACATCATGTTACTCAAAAAATTGCCTTGCACCCAAGGACAGAACTTAAGTTGTTGGACATTTTCATTATCCAAAAGAATGTATAAATTTTGGCTTAAAGGATAACTTTTTATTAACTCGATATTTTAAAAATCTTTAAACTAAAAAATGAACGCATCCACATAACGTACTTTCATTATGACTAAAGCCGGCAGATCCGGGCGGAGGGCCATAATCGTACGCGTCATACTACTTACTACTTGTATATGCAAAAACAAAATTTATGAAAACAATAAACTGTTGCAATTTAGAAAGAGATGTGCTAAACTTACCCTGTTATTTAGGTTGAGATGTGTGAAAACTGTGTGGGCCGCCTAGCTGTTCAGCCGGCTTTAATTATGACCATTAATTAATTTATTTTTTATATGGTTGTTTTTCTACTTATTAGGTGGGGGAGGCGTTAAAAGAGAAAAACATCGCCATAGACGGGGTCTACTGTTCCCCTTCCTTCCGGTGTATTCAGACTTGCGACGCCGTACTGAAAGCGCTAGATATAAGTAATAAAATTAAGATTAAAGTGGAGCCGGGTCTCTTTGAATGGTTGGTGTGGTATCCCGAAAGTTTACCCGACTGGTTGACAGTAGAGGAACTGAGAAATGCTGGATATAACGTCGACGAGAATTACGAGCCGTTAATCAACGAGCAGGAGTTAAAGGAGTCTAAAGAGAGTTGCGAGCAGTTTTATTTAAGGAGTGCGTTTGTCGCAAGAGGTAAGGAGCTTTATTGAACTTTTCGTTAAGTATGTTGTTAAGTTAGTAGTAAGTTTTGAGGTTAAGTTTATACTTAACCTCAAAATACGTAAAGGTGCAAAAAGTGGAGCCAAATTTAAATTTTTGAAAAAAAGAAACCGAAGTTCTTCGAGTATTTTAACTTAATATTTTTTTTTTATTATTGTACATTAGTTTCATTTAATAAGACATCATATTTGCAGTTATATTTGTCTTATTTTTTTGTTACAGTTTATTGTATAAAAGTGTCAAACAATCTATTGCCCAGTTTCACCTAAAACATTTTGCATTCTTTCATGCTTGACCTTGGAAACGTCCTATATAACCATTCAATTATCACTGTAGTGACAAAAGTCCAGTTTCGCCTACAGTAACTAAAAAAAAAAAACGTGATAACATAAAAAACAATAATTTACTGATGTGGTTTTTTGACTTAAATTAAATAAACATAAAGGATGCCTACCTTTATTTATGTACAAAACTATATTTATAATCTTAATTTTTCAAGATAACCAATTAAACTTTTTTTCAAAAAATAGGCATCAAAAACCACTTTTTCTTACGCTACTGTTGCGTTTAAGTTGTAGCTTGATGGCCTGCTGTGATTTTTATTATATATTATACCTCAAATCAATATGACGTTTAGCTTTTTTTAATCAGAATTGATAGCCTTAATCAGGACTCCTCAAAATCCCCATATGCAATATTTGAACAAAAAATATACAAGGTGTTTCTTTCTACGCAATCTCAAAGTTGAGCAAAATATCAAATTTGAAAGCTGCTAGACGAGTCAAGTGTGCCATGGAATTATGGCAAGACAGTTGAATGTTATCAGGAATCACTTAATGGGAACATACCCATACTACGTGACCCGTTCAGGAGGGGGGGGGGGGGGGTCTTCAAAATACCACGCTTGGTCACAGGGGGGGGGGGCTTATGTTTTCGTCACTTAGTCAATATCCTCTAGGGAAATCTCGCGCTTTTTTCGAGTTATATTCAAATATGGCGCGCAGCGTTTAGCGCTTTTTTAAACCCACAGGTGGCAACACCGACACACATGAGCCAAATTAATTTTTTTTAACTGTTTGCAAAAAATGATTTAAAACCATATTTATGAATTACTACGTGAAAACTAGAGGGGAAAGGGAGGTCTTGGCATATACTATGGGTGGTGACCGAGGGGGGAGGGGGTAAAAAATTGTCAAAAATGGGTCACGTAGTATGGGTACGTTCCCTATACTTAATTTTTGGCATAATTCCATGGCACGCTTGACTCATCGAACGGCTTTCAAATTTATTATTTTGCTCAACTTTGTGAATGTATGGAAATCAAATTGCAAGTTGATTTAAAGCAACTTGGAATTTTGCCTTTTGGTCTTTTGACATATTATCTACAATATTTTTTTCTGAAATTTGTTTTCCTTTAAGGCGTTTTATCTTCATATCCCAATGGAAACTTGTTGCTAGTCGGTCACGCCGCGACTCTAGAGACTTGCGCCCATGAACTAGTGGGAAGGAAGCCGAGATTAGCAAATGAAATGACGAAAATCATCCAGAAGGTTCCCTACTGCAGCCTGATTCAATTGACGCGCGTGGAAAACAAGTGGGAAATCGTGGAGCCGCCTTGTACCCCCATAACGCACTCCACGAATCAAAGATTTGACTGGAAAGTCCTGTTAAACTAATACTTCCCTCCTTAGACAGTACTGTACTCATTCCAATATTTGTGATTTACCAAAGAAAACCCACAATATGAAATGCTAAGATGTTATTTTTGCTATACCCTCCCGCCAATTAAATGTTAATAGGTTTTAAAACTGACAAAATATATTAATTTATTATATTATTAAAGGTTTAATACTGAGCAAACTTTTATTCATACCTCCTCATTTTTCTGTTCTAAAGCGAGGGTGTTGTACCTCTCATGCTGCTTCCTTAACATATTTTATGTACAGTATAGAATTTTACTACCGAAATGTGAAAAGAGGCTTTATTAAGTGAGCCAGAACTACCCCCACGCCAGTCCCTGGCTTCCACGGTGAGAGGTCCCGGTTCTCATTGAAATAAGGAGAGAACAAAACGCCAACAAATGCGAATCGCCCCACCGCTGAGTCGTCCGCTGGGTAGAGACATGCCTGATAAGTATTGCAATTACATCTGCATTATCTTTCCCTTCAGTTAGGTCTTACTTATTTCTCTTTTTCTTGGCTTGTTATTAATTTCATCATTCAGTTTCATTAATTTCAGCATACTGTATAATTTATCCTATGTTATATATTTTTAGACACAAAATAGATTGCTAATTAAGTTAATTATTGCCTCTAAAAGACATTTGTCTTATTTTTATGAAAATCATTTGCGGAAGTTTCCATTGTTTTATTATTGGGTTCAGTTTTGAGCTATAGAAATTCATTGGCCCAATTCAGGTCCAGTGAACCACAATATCCTTTATAGAGTTCCCATAATTCTCTCTTTCAACATTCCGTCCTCAAAATAAATAATGTTGAAGAAAATTTCGGATAAATCTGACCCTGTGGTAAGTATGGATATTACATAGTCTGGCAACCATGTCCTCAAATATGTACATATGTATAGTATTCCAATATCAGTTTAATTATGTCATAAAAAACGATCACAAACATAAACACGACTGCACCGATCTCGAACGCGTGCCATCCATAGGCGTGCATTACTACTTTTAACGGCAATACGTGCCGAACAACATCTTAAAAATTGTTTATGTATTGGCAATTAATGTAACATGTAACTGTAACTGTTCTGCAAACTTATCAGTTAATAATAATAAATTGACTCAAAGTAAAAAATAATTTGCTTACCTCCTAACAAACTTTATCTTTGATTTCTAAAATATGATGATATGATAGGTATATGAATATTGAATGTTTATATAAGAAGTAACGAGCCATCCAAAAAAAGTCATCAAAGTTGGCCCAGAAAAAAAGTTGTATTTGGTTCTTAATCGAATTTATAACCTTATTTACTTGTCACATCATATGAAAGCCATTGTTTATTTTACAAATTGAGACAGTCATTTGTCAAAAGTTTGACATAATCAAAAACCGCATAATTGACCGCTATTTCCATGTTTCTCGTTCATAGCCAGAGTTGATGACTTTTTTTTGGACATCTCTTTATTATGGATAAAAACCATTATTCCTAATGATAATTAAATTTAGAGGAATGTTAGGTAATAGCTGCTCATGGAAAAATTTTTCAAATAAACTTGCTGTCATATCTTTATGATAGTCAGCAGAAGACTGTTATATTTTTAGTTGACATAACTGTAACTTGAACACTGTGTTCGGTATGGACCCATTTTTGCTTCTAGCATGCAGAATTATGACACAATTTTTCCTGGAACATAACATGTAGAGTACAATTTTGAGTTGTGTCTACCCAACCACAATTAACAGTTTCATGCATTTCAAACTCGTCAAGATATACTGTCCTGAATTTATATCATCCTGACTGGGCATTCAGCAGATACAGCTTTTTGTCATTAACCGTTGGATATACCGCACTGATGAGATCTAACAAGTCAAAATCTGGATCTGTG
Organism: Aromia moschata; assembly: GCA_029963805.1. NCBI lineage: Eukaryota > Metazoa > Arthropoda > Insecta > Coleoptera > Cerambycidae > Aromia > Aromia moschata. The sequence goes on from JAPWTK010000165.1 coordinate 626,111, forward strand.
GTTTCTAATAGTGCCCAGATAATTGTCTTAAAGAAAAATGACCTATTAAAACTTGTTATAAGACAGTTTATTAACTTTAAAGATATCATGTAAACATTACTTTTAAAGATTTAAAAGTTTTAACAGTATAAAAATGTACACAGTTGCATCACTCTTCTTACATCATTGTTTTCTGATTGTACACACTAAACGAAAACAAGATTCGATTTTATATATGCCCTCCTTCTTTCAGTTTACCGATAAGTGCATCTACATCGGGCAGGATGACACCGGCTTCTCGGGTCGGCGGGTCCTCTACACTTACAATCTGAATTCTCGGTGACGTGTCTACTCCCAAATCTTTGGGGGTCAATTTTTGGATGGGCTTCTTTTTGGCTTTCTGCAAGATCATGTAAATTAATTTGGTAGCGTGAATCTAACACATTTCAAAGCAAATTGGGATTAACCCCACAGGAGATTTATAAAACTCTCACATACAAATAAAATTGTATCCAAAATAAAATGTTAAATGCTGCTCGACTTAGGAGTTAAAAGTCGTAATGATGAAGCATATTGTAGGTGCGAAAAATGGATGAAAATAATGTAACGAGATCAGTTATCAAATGATCACCGATGCTTACCATTATTTGAAAAATTTTCTTTGCTACATAAAATGTCTGTTAAGTGAGCAATTACTACGGGTTAGTCAAAAAATTTTTTTTTCTAATAATTAACTTCTATATACATCCAAAAAAAAAACCTCATCAAAGTTGGCCGAGAAAAAAAAGACGTATTTCTATTATTAATCGAATTTATAACCTTATTTACCTGTCAAAACTGTCACATCATATGAAGACCATTGTTTATTTTATAAATTGTGACAGTTACTTGTCAAAAGTTTGACATAACCAAAAAGCTTAGACTGCTTAGACATGACCGCTATTTCCATCTCTCGTTCATAGCCAGAGTTGATGACGTTTTTTTGGATGTCTATGTAAAAAAGTTACTCTCAAATTACTCTTGGGGGGGGGGGGGTCTATAAAAATTTTAGTACATACTTACCATTATATTTGGCAATGTGGCGTAGCGGGCTCATTCAAGCGTAAATCAGCGCTGATCACAGCTGGAAGTTTACATTTTATTGTTTCCAAACCGCCATCAATCTCCCTAGTGACTGTAATCTCATTATCTCCTTTTTCTATCTAAAAAATATCTACAATTAGAGGATAGTAAATCCTATCAGAATGCAACGCAGGTGCAGTACATCAAACTGCTGAATCACTACTAATTCACACTTGACTCTGTTTGAGTCAACATCGAAACACTTTTTGCACTCAACGCACATGTTTTGTCAACAATACTGAGATGTTTCAGTGGGTAAAGCGCCAGGTGAGTAGATGGCGATTACTCCAAGCTATTATCCGTGCGGGTTCGAATCCCGCCTGTGGCAATTGGCACCTGTCACAGGGTTTGGTTGTGTGTCCTACGTCTTTTTCCATGTGTATTCTCCCTCTGCACAGTCGTAATGACTCTTAGAGGGAGAATGTCAATTTATGTAGTGTGATTTATTTATTTATTTAATAAAGTTAACCGAATGATCTATACTGGAAAGTTGCATTTTGCTGAACCATAACTTTTGTCCTTGTTTATTAGTGGACTGTTAGGTATTGGCCCATTATCTTTATTATTGCCACTATTACATTGGAACGAGTAAAGATAAATGGGCCGATAGCTAACAGTCCACTGTTGTGGTTAATAAACAAGCAAACGTTATGCCTGTTTTATGTGTCAGTGAAGCGTAAGTGGAACTTTAGTGTACATAGGATAAACAATTAAATTTAATGTTAGTTCTAATCACCTCTTGATGATTAAAACAATTTAAAAATGATTTGTGAAACAAGTACATTCAGGGCAACAAAGTATTTCGGTGTTAAGTAAAAAAATGTCAAGTATGAATTTGTTTGTACACCAAAGTGTGTGATTCTGCTTCAGTACTTAGTTTAGTAGAATTTTCAAAATATGCATTTGCTTACTTTTGAGGCGTATGTTGCTTGTGGCCAGTCCAAAACCGCCGCCGTCATTTGTGCCGTTTGATTACAGTCATCATCAATTGCCTGTAAATTGCATTCAATTAATCTAAATTAAAGCAATAACAATAATCACAAAAACCTGTTTTCCAACTATAACAAGGTCTGCCTTTTCGTTCTGAGCAATTTTGGCTAAAATCTTTGATACATGAATCGGCTGGAGTGTCTCATATTCGGGTCCTGTTACTTCTACATGAATACCTTTATCTACACCCATGGCGAGTGCTGTACGTAAAACTTCTTGAGCTTGTGCGGGCCCGCAGGACACAGCGATAATTTCGGATGCCAATTTTTTCTCCTTTAATCGAACTGCTTCTTCCACTGCTATTTCGTGAAGGGATTCATTGAGTGTTTTACGCCATCCGTTACAACGCCTGTTTTGTCTGGCTTAACTCTAATCTAAAATTTAACCAAAAATGTACAAATAACCTTTGTACCAAAAAAGAATAAGATAAATATTCTGAAATTTTTATTTATTACCTTAACAGCGTAATCTATTACTCTTTTGACTCCTACAAGTACACGAGCCATATTTTCTTCCTTATAAAAGTTGGTGAAACAAAATAAAAACTACACAAGTTCAACTAACAGAAATAAATTAACTTGGACTTTAAATTCTAACCCCTCCTCACACTAAATGAAACCAATGTTGCACATGCAACTAAAAAAAATAGATAAGGTGGACTTTGACACACAAAACGTCTAAAAAAATTAATATTTGACTTTACAGCTGTTTTCGTTTTTAAGAGACATAGAATCTACATTCTGCCTCAAACAAATCATAGAAGTTTGAATAAGAAATTACACTCGAACCCCTCTTATTTCACCTACGCTTAATCCACATCCTCTGTTATTTCACCACGTTTCCCCCTATTAGGTCGCGAAACCGTCCCGGTTAAGTCGCCGCCTGTAAAAGTTTTAGAACTACGTTTGGAAATTGGATTCTCGCTTGAATATGTACAATTTTTATTGGAAAAAAAATTATTGTGTAATACATTTATTGATTTAAAATAGGTTGGGTGTCTTTTAAAAATATTTAATCTTTAAAATATTCATTCAAGTGGAAAATTGAACTTTGTCACGCACGACTGGGTATACTTACATTGATTTTTCCTTCAGTTGGCTCATTTTTCGTTATAACAAGTGCTGTGGTATATCTCTAAATATTTCTTTTTTGCAGTTAAAACATAAAAAAGTTGAGGTTATGATCGAGACTTAAGAGAGGCAAAATTTCGCGACTTAAGCGAGATAATGATGCACGGATTTGGCGACTTAAGAGGGGTAAGAGTGTACATAACACCATTCACTGATCTGTTAGTCAGATCACTGAGATCACTATAGACAAAATATAAATACTTTATATTTATACTTTTTGAGATCACAATCAATGTTCCTATTAAACACTTTCAAACCCTTATCAAAAAACTGTACCAAAACTATCAAACTAATTTTGAAAAAAGAGTTCTACTTTGGACAAGTCCCACAAACTTCTAACGAGGGTGGGTTCAGATGAGTAAATAAATTAAATAAAATAAATTACTTCATGTGTATTTCATGGCAAAGATTAAGGTTTTAAATAGAACATCGATGTAAATTTTGCAAACGTTGATGATTTCATCAATATTTAAAACTAGTAACATCATTGGTAAAAACATCAATGTTTCCAAACAGCGGAAAAAACAAAAAAAAACATCGATGTTTCCAAACATCGATAAAAATCAGCCACCCTTATTACGATGTCCACCAGACTCCAGGTGTGAGTTGGGCTTTAAAAACTAAAGAACATAAGATGACAGTTTTTTGAGTGACGTGTATGAGTGGTATTTTTTCATAAATTAAAATATAAAACGGGGTACTAAATGATTTTTAATACTAAACATTCAAAATGAATTATAATGCGAATGCTGGGGGTAGGCCATGTGAGTACATTTTGTTTATTTCTAGAACTAGACTTTATAACCTCAAAATCGTATTGTTTTCAGCATTTGGACGAAAATTAAAACGTATCAGTGATGTTAATGCTATGGGATATAATCCCTATGATCAAGGAAATGCGAATGTTCAACAGAACCTGTATCCTAATTTAGAACCTGACTTAAATTCATTTCAACCAGGTAACGTCGTCGGCAGTAACATTATAGATGTGTAACAAGGTTTACAGTAGTGATAATGTAACTATAATATATTGTTTCCTGTGCCAAGTGACTATAGACAAATTTTGGTTTGATAGTTGTTGAGATTTACCCATTGGCAATCATGTTCAATAATAAGTTTGCGGAGATAAGTGTACAATAGGATTTTAAATTTGTATAGTTGTATAGTTGGCATCATACATTATCACAATATCAAGTGATATCATACTCGTATAACTTGCAGAGGGCCATTGTATTTAGTTTTCAATGAAACCATTAAAAAAAAGACAGAAAGTAGTATAAATTGTACTTAATTAATATGTTAAATAGGGGGTTCTTTTAAGGTTATGTCAATAATGCGCCCTATGAGGCTCAAGGAGTCTCGAGTACACCTGCAGGTCCCCAAAGACAGAATTTTGATAACTACAGCTCTCAGCCTCCATACCCGAATATAAATCCAATGGGACCGTCTGCGCCAAATTTAGGGGTTTTGGGTCAGCCAATGGTGCAGGATATGGCAATGCAGTATGGACAACAGGTACTTATTATCTGATCTGTTATAATCCAGTCAAGTCAGAACTTCTCTGTAAATTTAAATAAGGGAAAAACTTTATATTGTCACGTTATATCAGGATGTGATTTGCAATCCCTATTTCTATTAGTTTTGACATAATAATGTACCTATATATGATTAATATCAGTGTACTATGTTTAATCATAAGTGAGGCTGTCAGAAATTCGCTGCACACCAAAGGCGTACACATTGTAACAAATTCACCAATAAACCTCTTTACTTGGTGAGCATATGGAGGTTTTCTGAGCTTCCGCATGAGTGACATATTGTATTATTAAATTAAAATGTTTCAAGCAACACAGCGGAGAGTCTAACGTATGTATACTTCGATAAATCATCGTCAAACACGGCTAATTGAAATATGTTGGACATGGAATGTTGACAGCCTAGGGACGTGCTTTGTTGGTCCTTCTCCACTACGGTTCATCGATCGTCCACTGACCTCATTTCAGCGTTATCAGACGGTTATGTTAAAACTGTTCAGACGTTAAAGGAAAGTTACCCCTGTACATTACCATACATCGTTTACACTCTCATAAATAGTTTGTCTTCAGAAGCTTATTATTTTAGAGTGGACAAGATTTGTAGATTTGATAAATTAAACGTTTGTTGCAGTAAAGATATTAATGCCCTTACATGCAGCGGCTATGGGCGCAGCTCTCTTTGACAGCTCTAATGATAAGCATGGCAATGAGTAATCTAATAACCTGTTGCTGTTTTAGTTGGCGGGAGCCGGTAAAACAATGATAAAAAAAGAAGTGGAGAAGTTTGTCCCTGTCTCAAAATTAAAATATTACTTCGCAGTGGACACAAAGTACGTAGTTACCAAATTGATGTTGCTTTTTTCCCTTTCACGCATAAGGTATGTATAATGGGTAAAATAATGTCTGTTCAAATAAATTTGACCTCAAGTTGACTGTGAAAAAAAACCTATGTCCGAACTAAATTTTTTCCAATATCACTGACACGTAACCAAATTTTTGACAGCTTAAGCTATAGGCAATTTGCTATACTAGTATTTAATGGTCTAGGTTCAAATACCAACATTTTCATTTTTTTTGCCTTTCAGTGTGTGAACTGAAAGGCGAAATGATATAAAAATAAATAATTTATTTGAAAAAAACTTTCAAAATCATCATTTCATTCCACATTCTCGTGATCATCATGCATCATCAAAGCAGAATATTTTGTCTAGGTTGTCAGATTATTTAAAAACAAATGACAAAACTCTGCTCTATGAGGGTACTCGACTTTTGAGAGTTTCTGGTAACAAATTAAACAGTAGAGAAATAGGTTTTTTTACACTTCATATAAAATAAACACCGATGCACGTCATCAAACAAGTGTTTAAGTTTTTGAGCGCACTGATGCCAGATTGTCGTAAAATTATTCAGTATTTAGAAATAATCTTAAACGGCATATGGATGCATTCTTTGTGTTTGTTTATTGTTAAATAATTTGTTTTTTCAACATTTAAAGACATTGGTTGGTGCATAAATATGCAAGTATAAAAAAGATCTGGAAAAAGTGGTAGTTGAAGTTGGTAAAAATGTTTGTTTATTTTTTAATAGGAGGAATAATCAGTAGAAAAAGGCACAGGGAAGATTAGACATTTAAAAAAATATATATGAAAAAATTAGATTTTTTCACAAAAACCATTCGGTTACAAATAGTGCAGTGTAGTGTTTTGAAATCAATTAAGGTTTTTAATAGGACCTTGGAAAATGTTTTTCCAAGTACAGCCACAAAAAGAAATCACAGGGTGTTGTCACAGGATCTTGGAAGAAATTCATTCTCACCGAGTGATTATGAAAAATATTCTGTAATAATTTGACCTTGGCAATTTGAAAATGAAAAACGGCAGGTAGCAAAACAGTAATTTTTGTCCTAAAACTATCAGAGATGTACATTTAAATTGGAAAAGCCTACTTTGAAGTCAAATTCTGTTGAACATTGTTTCAAAATTTCTCTTAAATGCTTTATCATTAAATGATGTCACTTCTAGGATTGGTCAGTTAAATACGAACAAGACGGCCCAGTCCAACCCAGATTCGAGATCAACGCTCCCGATTTATACATCCCAACAATGGCGTACATAACCTACGTTCTCGTGGCCGGTCTAGTCCTAGGCATGCAGCAGCGATTCAACCCGGAACAGATAGGAATACTGGCGTCGTCGGCGCTGGCCTGGTGCATAGTAGAGCTGGCCGTTTACAGCTGCACCCTGTACATAACACAAGTAGAGACCAGTTTGCGCACTCTAGATCTGCTGGCTTACGCCGGTTACAAATACGTCGGTACGATTCTGAGTATTTTAATTAGCCTTGTTGGTGGCAAGACGGGTTATTTCGCATGTTTAATCTATGCGAACTTGGCCCTGGCGTTCTTCCTGGTGAGGAGTCTTAAAGTGCAGGTTTTAACGGAGAACAGCGTCAAAGATGCGAGTTATTACAGAGCGCAGCAGCCCACCACGGGACACAAGAGGCGTCTCTACTTCCTTCTGTTTGTGGCAGCCGTGCAACCGTTCCTGTCCTGGTGGCTGTCTTACCATCTGGTGTTATCGGAATTGGTGTCCTCCACGGACAAGGCTTCGTAGAATGTGTTATGCTGGAAACGGTTTTCGTCAACTGCTACATTTAATGCATACTTTTAGGTAATAAAATTGATAACTTATTTTATATGCGAGTGGAATAATAAAATTATTTTTTTAACGGTACATTCTTTAATTTAGTGTTCTTTATAAATTATGTAATTTTTAAAATAAACGTTTTTTGATTCTCATCAAGCTTTAGAGCTGCACCTGCTGCAAAACTATTACAAAGTTGTTTATTTAATTATTTTCAGCTCGTCCTTATTACCCCATAAACATAATAGTTTAACGATAAGTTTTAAATCAGACAATAAAATAATGGTTCTCTATATATTTTTTGTTGTGTTTATTTTTCTTGTACACGTGATTATTTCTCATGACTAGGGTCTGGAAATGAGTGCCATAATGCAGGGTCGGAACTATACAGCTTTATGATAATTAAAGTATAAACTGTATGTTTTAAGTGTTGTAAATTATGTACGCTTGTATCTCTTGCCCGTGCATACGTACGCCACTGACAGTGCCTGGCAACGCGCCGGGACTCGCGCGTCCGTGGTAGTACGCCGGTCCCGTTGCGGGAGCGCTGGATAGTTAAACGCAGTTTAACATGCGTTATGGAAAACTTTCCGGACGCTACTCATGACAATATTTTTTGCAAAAAAAATTGTATCAAAAAAGATACATTTCTTATTCGATTTATTGAATGATTTATTACAACTTCGACCAAGAAGCCTATTCTGTATGATTTAATGTTAGTCATAAATTCATAACCATAACTGAGCTGATTATAGTTTTAATGGAACTCGTATTACTTATTACTAGGCTTCCGAATGTTTGCGTGCCCTCGTGTAAAATTCCATAAGAGTATCCCGCGTTCCCGCGACGACGGGAATAGAGATGGCGCAATACTGCACATAAGCGGGTTTTTGGGGAGGGGTCAATGCCGTATGTAGCACGGGAAAGAAATTCATGCATATACAATGTACAAGGCGCTTAAAAAATACGGTTTATACTTTCATTATCATTTTCAGTTTTATAGTGCCGAGCCCTGCGTTGCCAGACATGTTTATGAAATACGTTAACCCATATTTCAAATACCCTTGTTTCAAATATCTGTTTTTGGCAAGTGAGATTCGTATGTTTACTAAGTAATGATGAGTATGTCTATAGGTATCAGGCAATCGAAATTTATTTTGTGCAACTGTAATGACATCACCAGCGATTTTTTCCAATATAGTTATGTGGATTGCGAGGATATTGCGGTCTTTTCGTGACGTCATCACAGATTAGTGATCTATGGTAAGAATATGGATGCTGCGTGGCTCAGTTTTATAATTGGAGATTAAAGAGCCTACACGTAACAATATTTGAGGGGCTTATTTGTATGTTTCGTCGAGCCTTTCTTGTCCTTTCTTTACTTTTCAGCACGTATTTACGATGGTACAGATCCATCTAGTAAACTAGGGACCAAAATCATTCAAACTTGCCTACATGGACCTTTTGTGTAAGTTCACATCACCAAACAATTTTCCTTGAATAAGCCTCTGGAAACGGGAGGATATTGCGGTCTTTCTGTGACGTAATCATAAACCTAACGCCGTAGGAAAGCCAGTTGGTAAATATATGACAGTCTGGTAAAAATAATAAAATGCTTCAAAAAAAATCATAAAACAGAGCAACAAATTGAACGTAAACACATTAAATACGACGTACTAACAGGGAAGTAATATTCAACACACAATGGGAACAGTAATTAGTTCCAAAAATTTCCGCAATGGCGCTGGCTTTCTTGACGCCTATTGCTTCTCAATATGGATCCGTGCAAGGTAGGTCTTTTTTTGACATCCAATTAGGAATTCTTTAAATTATGACATCCATCATATGTAATTTCATAACCTCTGTTATTTACGACCTAACCTAATTTATTTTGTACAATTTTTGCCGAAGGTGATATTATAATAGCAAGATAATAATTTAAAGTTTTCGTGAGTTTTAAGTCAATAATAATGGACACAGAAAAGCCGAGGCTGTCTTGTAGTTTGGGAGTTCTAAGTAGACCAGATGGGTCAGCTCTGTTCTGTGAAGGTAAGAAAGTTTATTAAACTGTGCTTTAATATATAAAATACATAAATTTTATTCTTCTTGTACAAGACAAAAGTTAGGCATATTTAGCAGGGAAGTTCGGAATTAGGTATGATGTGATTTTTGTCCTTGAATGAAATATCCAAAGTATTTGCTTCTAGAGGAATAGTTTTTTTTTACTGTGCTAAGTATTTTTTTATTTATTTTAGAAACTAATTTCAGGTGAGACCACAGTTATGGCTGGCTTATACGGACCCGTGGAAGTAAAAATGCAAAAAGTCATCATTGATAAGGCTTCCGTAGAATGCACTTATAGACCGAAAACTGGATTACCAGGTATACAGCTAAAAATAAATGATTATACATTTTCTCTTTATATTCCTTTTTATTTTTTAGGCGTTGAAGATAGATTATACGAATCGTTAATAAGAAATATATGCGAAACATCGTAATGGCTTCATTGTATCCAAGATCGGCTGTATTAATAAATTTACAAGAAATGCATAATAGTGGTCAGGTATGAGGAATAGAAAATACAATATAAATTAAATAAAATAATAATAATTAGTTGTTCAAAGGGTAGTTCAATAACTTTTGGACAATGCTCATTAGGGTGAAGTAAGTAAATGATTAAAATTTAAACAAAACCAAATAGTTAGAACTGAAGAAAACTTGGGTCTCCATGTAGTTGGGTCCCCATGCTATACTACTCTGTAATATGTAATATGGTCGCCTATACCTCTGTGCTGGTTGATCTACTCCTGAAGTATTGCATCCCACACTACCGGTACATTACCACGAAGTGCTTCTAGAGTCTGTGAAGGATGGGGTAAATTTAGTAATCTTTTACCCATCAAGTCCCAGACGTGTTCAATGGGTCAGGGAGATTTTGCCAAACCCTGCGTTCAAGGACTGCATTTTTAGTTGTACTAACAGAATCTCGTTTTTTTTATTCAGGATGAACCATTCCAGAGTTATAATGCTCACAGGAAGCTACCTGCAAAAAAAGAGATTTTGCGGCTGTAAAAGCTGCGTTTATCAATATTTAATAACTAAAACAATGAATTTAAGCACTTGATTATAAGTATTAAATTATGATGTATTGCTGTTTGGAATAAAATTGATTTAATTTGAAAGAAAAGTTGTTGAAATTCGCTTTTATATTTGTGACGCAACTGGGGGTAACCCCTTAAATTTCACATGTGGGGGTTTTGAGGAGTCCTTATTAACGCTATGAAGTCAGATTTTGACCAAAAATTTGCTTAATGGTTATATTGAATTTGGGTGGTATAAAAAAATCAGTGTTGGTAGGATCAGAACAAGCACTTTTCGATGCTCATTAAAATAAAATAAAAGAAAAAAAAAAAAGTACCTAAAAACGTGAATTATCTGCATTAAAACAATGGGCCATTCCACTCCAACTTCGCCACAAAAAAATAGATTTCTCTGAAACTTTGTATATAAGTAGTATGTGATAAGAAAAGTTGATACCTAAAATTTTAGAGCTCAAGTCACATTACGCTCTTGTCATGAACAGTCACAAAATTAGAGCGTTTTCTCTAAGAAGTTTGACTTCTTAAAAAAAAATTATGCTTAAAAAAAAGCTTGACAACTTTACTTTCAGATGGCTTTTGTCTCAGAATGGGATGAGCAACGGTATGACCGCTAGAAGGGTCGAAAGGTGAAAATTTACCATCTTTACGTAATATCTTGGTACGTAAAAAAAATGTATGAAAACCATATTTTAAGGTTTTTAGGGTCGCCGATTACGAATCTGGTGTCCGATTTAGAAAATTCGTTTATTATAGGGCCCCATGGGGCCCTACAACAAAAAATATGACGAAATTCAAATTTTTAAAAAATACCACGGTATTCTACACAAAATTTTGAGTAAAAAAAGGTCTTATCTGTAATTTTTTTCATTTAACACGTACTTTTTTGAGTAAAAAATTAATTAACCACGATGAATTTTATAATAAGACAAAACTTGAATATTTTTTTATAAAAGCTTGAATAATTTTTTACAAGAATTTTTTACTTAAAATTTAATGTAGAATAAGGGAAAAAATTTTAAAAGTAAAAATTCGTTTTTTTGGGGCTCCATGAGGTCCCATAATGAAAAAAAGATGAATTACGGAATTTAAAAAATACCATGGTATTCTACGCAAAATTTTGAGTAAAAAATGTCTCATGCTATTTTTCAATTTAAGGCGTTTTTTTTAAAGCAACAAATTCAAAAACTTTTAATTCTAAAAAAAATTTTCGATTTTTTTACTCTAAAAACACGCATTAAATTGAAAAAATGCAAGAGACCTTTTTTACTCAAAATTTTGTGTAGAATAACGTGGTGTTTTAAAATTCATCATATTTTGTTGTAGGGGCCCATGGGGCCCTATAAAAAACGAATTTTCTAAATCGGACACCAGCTTAGTAATCAGTGACCTTAAAAACCATATAAAATGGTTTTCATACATTTTTTTTACGTACCAAGATATAACGTAAAAATGGTAAATTTTCGCTTTTCAAGCCTTCTAGTGGTCATACCCGTTGCTCATCCGTTTCAGGGACAAAAGCCATCCGAAAGTAAAGTTGTCAAGTTTTTTTTAAGCAAAAAAATTTTTTTAAATAATCATACTTTTCCAAATTTCGATTTTAAGTTTTAACCCTCTGAAAAGGGGTGAAAAACTACCCTTGATGAATTAAAAAATATTTTTATCTCTATCTGGGAAAAATTCGATTTTTTTACTGTTTTTTCAAAATTTTTTTCTCGCTCATTTACCTACAACAGTCGCGAATTTAAGATGTCTAAAAAGCTCTAATTTTGTGAACATTCGTGACGAGAGCGTACTGTGACTTGACCTCTAAAATTTTAGGTATCAACTTTTCTGATCACATACTACTTATATACAAAGTTTCAGAGAATTTTTTTTTTTTGTGGCGAAGTTGGCATGGAATGTATTTATATGTAAATAAAAGTAGACACCCTGTATATTTAATTGTTCTGTATCTAACTCTAGAGCTGATCCTTTGTGAATAAATTTTCTATCAATGAGTTATGCCATTTTCTTATAAAGAATGTTTTCTTCACGGTTTTCAAGTAAAGAATTTTTCTTTTCAGTTGATATCCTGCGCCATCAATGCGGCTTGTATGGCGTGCCTGGATTCCGGGATCGACATGAAATTTATGTTCGGTGCTGTCACATGTTTCCTAACTAAGCAAGAACAACTGTGCTTAATTCGGCCCTTCAACGAAAATGATGTCAAAGCTTCATTCGTGTTTGTCTTCGACAACTCCAATGGGCGAATTTTGGCGTCCCACACTGAAGGCTGTTTCAGTCAGGAGCAGTACGAAGAAGCGTTGCATTTGTGTCGGGAAGAGAGCAAGAATACCTTTACGTTTTTCAAACAGACTTTGACTTCCAGGAGTTAACTCGGTGTTATAAATATGTTTTAAAAAATCGTGGCTGTTACGTTTGTATTTTTTTAAATATACAATATAAAAAAATGAACTGTAATGTCAAGTTATTTCATGTGGAAATAGCACTAACACTAATTACATTTTTTGTTTAAGATCATTTAACATTAAATATTAAATGAACAGAGTAGAAATACAAAAGGAGGTTATTTTAGGAGAATGTTATTTATGAAATACTAAATAAAACATATGAAACACTTTTCTTAACTTTGAACAAAACGGAATGTGAGGACAATAAAATGAACACAGCAGAATCCAAGAAGCGAACGAAATATAAAACCAATAAGCAACATTTAAGGAAAGGGGGAAAGCAAATTCTGTCAAGTAAGAGCGTACCCTGCTGAAAAAATGAACAGGAACGAATAGAAACGGACAGAACACACTGTGCGTCTCTGTACGTTCAAGAGATAGAAATGGACACAACTGTTTCACAACTGTATTCTGACTGTTTCCTGATTTCATCGCTTATTACCTTTTGCTGAAGTTCAGAAACGATTAAAAACGTACAGGGGCGAATGTATTCTACGTATAAACACAGCCAGAAACATATAGGGGATGAATGTGCGTTACAAATAAAAACGCACAGAAACTATTAGAAATATAAAGCGGGTCAATATGCGCTATGTACGAAAAGGAATAGAAACGTACAGAGATGAGTATACCATATGTACAGAAACGGATAAGTCTGTCCGTCGCATGAATAATCACCTTCTGTCCATTTCTGTCTGAAATTGCACCAAAAACGTACAGAAACATTTAGAGCGTGTACGCACAGGCTCTGTCTGTTTCCGTTCGTTTTTTCAGCAGGGTATAAACTAAATTTTGTAACCAATGGGGAAGAGCTCTTTACTTTTTTTACGTGAGTGCAGAGGGAGCCTTTGTTGAAAATGTATTATGCAAAAAAAAACGGTTTTATTTCAACTTTGAGTGTCGAAAAGCTCGTCAAACTTATGAGTTCTACTTACTACTTACATGTCGCGCTTCAAGGTAATTTTTCTGTGTTCGCATACCAGGTGACCAAAAATGACTAATGGTGCAGCCTTGAAGGACATGGAAAAGTTGCATTAGCAAGCATGCAACAATATTCGAAGTCGTAAAATATCGATGACTTCCCGGGTCATGGGTTGGTCGGTTTGGTACCCACTTAGTACGAAACGTTAATTTGGATTATGGCTAGGTTAGATAATTGGATCCTTCAGGAGAACTATTACTCAACACAACGGAGTTAACTATGCCGCCAATGGAGGGCACAAAATGGCATAGTCACATCGGATTGGTCATCCCAGTTGCTTGATGTGAATCCTATTGAAAATGTGGGGCTTTCAAGTTTCATCTTTGTAAGAAAAAAATCTACACTCATGATCTCTCTCAACAAATTTGTGGAGCATGGAGGTCATTTTCGAAGCAATACGCCGAATATCTCACGGAAAACCATGCCTCGAACAATCCAAGCTATAATTGAAACTGATATAAAAAAAAAGTTGCAAAAAAAGTTTTTGAAAATATGTAGGGGATTTTAAACAATTAATCGACTTTCATGATTGATTCAAACTTAATAAAAAATGTACATCATAATGAATATTATTTGAAAAAAAAATCATATATACACACGTAATGTACATCAATTTAAGTAATATTATAGTTTAATTAAAATATTCACAAAATATGAATTGTGATTAATAATTTAATTGAAAAATATACTATTTGGGGATTGAAGGAGTCACTAATTACCTGATACGTTCATAATCTCCACTTTAACACATAGTGTATTCAAACTGTTTTTAAAACATTTTATTTTTAATTAATCCAGGGAATTGTAAAGTTTGTTACATTTTCCACGCCAGCGGGGTATTAGATTCGCTGCCTTATTTATCATCCCTCCAGATTTTTATTAAATCTAGTAGGTCCTGCGATGCTAGTTTGAAGTTCGGCAACAAACGAAACAACTGCAGGTGGCGTCGTTGTAGCGTTAGCGGTCGCAGGTCTGTCGTTGGCTCTCTCATTTTTAAATAATTTTTGAAAATAATTTCGTTTAAATTATGTGTTTCGCTATAATTTTGTTCGCGGCGTGTTGTAGTTTGTGCGGTTAACATTTGTGTGTAGATTCTGCGGATAGACGGTTACTAAATTTCATTTCAAAAATCGCTCACCGTTTTCATGGGCTACTTAGACTAGACTAGTGTAAAAACTTTGAAATGGTGGCAAATTCCTTATCACCGTAACATTTCGGTACATCATTGTTTTCTAGTGACGGTCGCGAATTCGCGTGTCTCGCGTGAAATTTTGGGTCACCATCATTGAGTACCAAGTCCTGTTGGAAGGTTGGAATGGGTAGGTCGATGGAAATTTTAAGTTCTAATTTGCGTACTAAGCTAAATTTTGATAAATTTTCAGAATTCCATGGATTCAGCAACGGTTTTGCATAATAACGAAGGATATCAAGTAAGTACCAATACTTATCTTGCGATTATATGCTTTTGAAATGTCTAGACGCTGTTTTTTTAGTACCTATTTGTTGTTCGGGTCATTGACCTTTTTCTATTCGTCTCATTTTTTTCCTTTCGACCGATTTATATATTAAATGCTTGAAACAACATTTGTATTCATATGTGAAGAATTTTAACATGAAATGTATACAGGGTGATTCATAAATAGAGTTGGCTGAAGTGTGTCGTGGGACATAGGCGTACGCATCGTAGTATAATATAGACATCCAAAAAAAACGTCAGCAAAGTCCGAGAAAAAAAAGACGTATTTCTATACTTAATCGAATTTATAACCTTATTTACTTATCAAAACTGTCGCATCATATGATAGCCATTGCTTATTTTATAAATTGTGACAGTTACTTGTCAAAAGTTTGGCATAACCAAAAGCTTAGACATGACCGCTATTTCCATCTCTCTTGTTCATAGCCAGAGTTGATGACGTTTTTTTTGGATGTCTATACATGTGATACAGGACAGTAACGAATGTTAAATATAGTAACAAAAGCAATAAATTCACCGTTTATAACCATATATGTATGTAAAACTTACTCTCTTAATAAGCTTGACGATGTAGTTTGGGTAACAGTGCTGTACGAACTGAATAAGATTCGTAAAAACTTTGTAGCATCAGATAATGGAGTGGGGAGGTATCCAGTACCTACCCATCTTCTTCGTAGAAACAAAAAAAGAAAATTAAAACTTTTTCAGTTTTAATCTTCTCGTGAAGATGCCATCTTAGTTGGCGAAACGCGCGTCGAGAAAAGTATAGTAGTTCGGTGTTTCGTGGAAAACGTCCAGTTTTTTTTTTTAGCATCAGATAAGTTTCCATAGCTGTCTCCGAGAGTCTTGTTCACTGTGGTGAAAATATATATTTATAATTTGAGAATGACCGTTCCACATCTACTGATATGACTGTATTACAGGCATAATTAAAATACTTTTTACACTCACACAAATTTTTCTTAATTTGATAAAACCGGTATCTTTCTTCAATATGCTTTCGAACTTATTTTTAACAGGCGTTACCTATAGCTTGTAGCAGGGAATTTACTTCGTCTACAATTTGTAGAGTTACTACTTTAACGACAACGCACTGTTCTGTAATTTTTGCATGGCATCATTAATTGTTAAATTACCTTTGTTTAAATATTAAAACATTCCAGCGTATAGGCCATTCCAAGCAGTGGCGTAGCCAACATTAATCTTTAGGGGGGATATAGGTACTTATACTAAGTAATTCTTTTTATCAATGATTTTTTCTACATTAATATGTTAGAATTTCCCTGATAAAAAAATAATACAGAGACCAAGGAAATATATGTATTATCAGACTACATAGACAGACAGATACCTAATAGTAAAAAAACTTTAAAACATGGGTTTTGCAAAGGGTAATTAAAAAAATATTTGGCTCGCCAGAAAATCTTGGAAAAGACAAAAAATAAGTATAATAAGTATTTTTTCCTTGATCATCAAGTAAATATAAAGTCTTTTGATTCATGTGACTTTTTCAAAATCTCTAGATCTCTTAAACTTTTGGAAAAAGTTAAAAGTTTTTACATTCTGTTGATAATTTTGAAGAAAAATGTCCACAAATAAATCATTTCCAATATTTTCTGATGTGGCACATATTTTTTAGATTTTTTTTGGTTGTTTCATTTGAACTTTTGGTGTTACTATTGCTCTTTTTATAGGTCGCTCTACTATACACTTCATAAACATCATTGTTTCCTTACGAAAATATGAAAATAATGACTAATTCTACCTGCCGCACAGGCCACCTAAGTACTTCTCCTTAATGCGTCTCTGTCTGTATTATCGAATCCTAGGGTCCCCGGATTCGATAGTAACAAAGATCGTTACACAACAAAATAGATTCTGTGCAATAAAATTTTACATAATGCGAATAGTGTCAAACAATTTTATTATTTTTTTTTTGAATTCTTAGTCATTGTAATTTAACCTACATACAGGTTTACCTGTATGTAGGTATCATGTTTTTAGTTAGGTACCCAACACCCTAGCAAAACGTTGAAAGTGCGAATTAAAAGTGGGATATAATGAAAAGAACACAGTGTAGTCAGCAACGAAAGTATTCATACACTCACTCTTTTGAGGGTTGCTTAAATTCTGATAATTTTTGTACTACAATATTGATTTTGCCTCTCACAGGATTACAGCTTGTGAAATTCTGCTTCTAATAGGCCCAAATTGAAGGTGATATGTCGATTATGTGAAAATATATCGATACAAAAGTAAAATTGCGATCTTTTCAAAAAAATCGTGAATACCTCTGAAAATATTAATTTTTTTTTAAATAATCACATAAATCATTCAAAGAATGCACTGGAATTTATTCAAAATTTTTGGAGCAACTTTGGATTTTGAAATAGTCAATTTTTGTAATTTAAGCTTCGACCTCTTCAGTGTTTAGCTTTCGGTCGAAATTTTGGTGTTTGATAAACTGACGCATTGTGAATAATAATAATAAATCTACTACTCAAAATAATAACAAACCACTCCAATAAATATCCCTTCATTTAATTTTTAATTCCATCGCAGCTGTGATAGCGTATGTGTGTTTTCCACATAATGATATCTCCCAGTGGCGGTCGGTGGAATTTGACATGCTCGTATTAAGGAGGCATGGTACCCACACCATAATTTAGGGGGTGGTTACTAGACGTAAGTAGAAGGTTATAATGGCAAAAAATCTTCAGGGAAAACTTGTGAAATTATTTTTCCAAAAAATGGCTGCCCCCGGGCAGATCTTGGCCAAGACCACCCGGAGGCTTGCAAAATATTTGCGAAATATATATATTTTTTTTCATAATCACCGAGTGAATACAATTTTTTTTCTGCTTGTGATTTTCTCGAAATTTTGAGATCTATAATAGTTATGGAAATTTGAATTTTTTATATCATCACATTTCGTCTATGAGATTTTATAATAGTTGTATCTAAGGAAAATAAGAATTTTGCAAAAGTCACAAATATAAAAAAATTGTAAAAAAAAATATTTTGCCAATATTTTGCAAGCCTCCGGATGGGTCTTGGACCCACCCGGAGGCAGCCATTTTTTGAAGAAAAATTTCGCAAGTTTTCCCTGAAGATTTTTTGCCATTACAGCCTTCTACTTAGGTCTAGTAACCACCCCCTAAAATATGGTGTGGGTCCCATGCCTCCTTACGGAAATACAAGCATGTCAAATTCTCCCGGTCGCCACTGGTATCTCCGTCATTTGAAGGAACTGAGGGTTCAATTTCGTTTTTTTTGTCATTCCTAATATCCTCAGTGTGAGGTTGCCAAATCTCAAAATTCCTGAGGCTGGGTAAATTCGCAGAACGTCAACCAAAACACTTTTAAAAAAGATGAATGTTTTGTAAAAATATATATAAACAAACGAAACTGAACGTGGCACGAACGTCTAGGTCGTTTGGACTTTTCAATAAATTTATCCATTTCGTTGTACCTCAAAGTGGATTATAGGTTCACACACCCGATATATCTATACGCATATCTTTTCTAGCCCAGATCTAGCTTCGATACGCGCGTGTACTACGAGAACGGGACCCTAAATATACACGTTTACGTAACCGTTATTGCCACGTTAACTAATGACAGCAGTGAAGAGTAAATTATTCCCTCTATTTCGACCTCCTAAACAGATTAAAATCGATCCGGCCGAGAGAGCAACAAAAGCCCCGAGTCTTATCTGACGGCCGTGTTCCTACATCTGTTAATTAAAATTCAATGGTTCCAGAGACGGCCGGGGCCCGTTCATTAACAGTGCCGATCACTTCACGGCTCGGAGGAATCCGCTGAAAAACGCCTCGTCGCCCTGTTTATTTAGCGCACCGTCCAAAGTGCGGAACCGGGAAAAAATCGCGTCGTGGAAAATACGGGGTGTGGCTATCAGTGGCGGCTCGTGACTTTTTTTTTGGGGAGGCACATACATATGTATGTACTTATTTTGTAAAAATGTTTGTTTCCTAAATTTTTGTGATGATAAACATTGTTAGTAATATGCCGCTCTAATGTTAGGAGAAGGACCTCTACTTGGTCAATAAAATATACTAAGTACATATGTCTAACTTAATGTACCTAATATATTTTATTGGTTCAGCAAAACTATCGGGAAGGTGTAGAGTTTCCGTCAAATAACACAGGTCTACAAAAAAAAAGTTCTGTCTTTGCGATCAGACCCATCATTTCCTATGTATTTTTTGATGCACTGAAACCAAATTTGGCAAAAAAAAAAATTCTACCGCATCAATTTTTCTCCACCCCCATATAACCCCCATAAACTCATAGAGGAAATTAAAAAAAATATTTTGGTTTTTTAGGTCGCTGATCACGAATCTGAAGTCAAGAATAAATTTCGACTTAATGACAGCTGTCAACAAGCTATAAATTTCACTAAAAAGTAAAAAGTTGATATTAAATGCATATTATTACATTTTTGGGTTGCTGATTATGATTCTGAAATCAAAAATGAATTATGTAAAACATCATTTTTGACATCAGAATCGTAATCAGCAACCCAAAAACTTAATAATATGCATTTAATATCAACTTTTTACTTTTTAGTGAAATTTGTTCACAGCTGTCATTAAGTCGAAATTTATTCTTGACTTCAGAATCGTGATCAGCGACCCAAAAAACCGAGATAGAAAATTAAAAAAAAAATCCTCTATAAGTTTATGGGGGTTATATGGGGGTTATATGGGGGTGGAGAGAAAAATTGATGCGGTAGAAAAATGTTTTTTGCCAAATTTGGTTTCAGTGCATCAAATTACATAGGAAATGATGGGTCTGATCGCAAAGACAGAACTTGTTTTTTTGTAGACCTGTATAATCTTAAAATATTATATTAATTGAAAATATAATCTATACCACTCAAAAACACTCAAGAAAACCCGGTAAGAATAACGGCACTTTCCAACAAAAATATCCAAAACACAACAATAAAAGTTAAATATTAAATTTTGTTGTAAATGTTCGATTGTTAAGTTCATGAAATCAAACAACTCAATTTCTGCGCTGTCACATGTGAGAGGTGGGAGGTGAGCGTGTTTGCCTCCGCTATGCAGTGTTTCAAATGACCTTTAATGCCACTGGAGTTAAGGGTTACATTTGTTAGCAACGCGTGTTAGCAACGCAGAATGGCGAAGCGCGAAGCCTCCAATTCCGTATAAATACATATGAGAAAACATTGGCATCGGAGGCTTGCCACCACGGCGATAGACTAGGCGCTGGGTCGTTTATGAGGGTTCATATGTTGCAAATAATAGTGCAGGAACTTTTTTGACATATTATGTTTATTAATATTTTTATTTTTAGAAATTAATTTTTTACCCGATATATGAATTTAAAAATGAAAGGTAATTAATGTATTATAGGTAGTATATTAAATTTTAATTTTATTAAATAAAAATTAAAGTATAGTAGGTTTATAAAAAAACTTATTTGTAATTTTCACAGAGGAGGCACTGTCTCCTCTGCCTCCCCTGACGAGCCGCCACTGGTGGCTATTAAATAACCGAACTGCTGTCATAACACTTTTTATTCGTTACCAATTACAGTCGCAACTTTTTCGCTTTCAATGCATTCCCCTTGGCGATCTCTACACCGTTCTCTACGACTTTTCCATTGTTGAAAGCAATGCTGGAAGTCCGCTTCTGTCAGCTGGTTCAGAACATCCTTTTGCTGTAACTGCTTCCACACTTTCGAATCTTGTTCCCTTCAGTCTCACCGTGTCTAACAAGCCTGGATCAGTATCAGTGCTGTTTAGAATATCAGGTCAAATTTTTGCTCGGGAGCTCGGGAGTGAGGAGTTTTGGCACCATTTTTGCGCAAACTTTGCTCATGTTGAACGATTCTTTGTCGATTTCTGTTATTTCAGCAAGCCCTCGGATGCTTAGACGACGACCTTCGCGGATTAATTTACCAATTTTTTTCAATGTTTTCGTCCGTTTTTGACGTTGAGGGCCGTCCGGGGCGCGGATCGTCTTCGGTCGTTTCACGTCCCTCTTTAAATCATTTAAACCATTCAAAAACTTGTGTGCGGGATAAACATTCATTCCCGTACATTACTTTTAACATTGCATAAGCTTCTGTAAAAGTTTTCCCCAGTTTAACAAGAAACTTGAGATTAACCCGTTGCTCCATCTGAACACTTAACATTTTTTCGACGCGTCACTGGTGCGTAGACTAATTCAAACGACTGTTACGGCCAAACTGAGCGACCCACTGGCTTGTCCAGCGAGCTCGTTCTGTTCAAACTTGTCGCGACATGCTCGCAGCGCGCTGGTAGCCGCATCTGTTCGGTTATTTAATAGCCACACCTTGTATAGTCAGGAAAGAATTTTTGGGTCATTTCACTTTAAGTATTTGAAAATCCTGACGTGATGGATAAATTCTGAGAACAATCTAAGACTGATATTTGAATTATACGTAAAAAAGTACTTCATAAACACCTTTTATTTTTTAACCAGCTGTACCTTGTAGATTTGTATGATAAATTAACGGTGGAAAAAATATACAAAGTATTCCATAGTAAATACAGGGTTTGTCCGGAAAGTAATGTCAGTGAGCTTTGAAAAATGGTTTTTATTGGTTCTATGTGTACAAATCTTTAGAAACTTTCAAAATACATTCCTCCTGCGTCCACACATCGGTTTCAACGGGTCTTCCACGCATCAAAAGCCGCACGGTAGTCGTTTTCCGGAATCGCCTTTAAAGCGTCGGTGCAAGCCTTCTGAATGTTTTTCACCGACCCAAAATGCTGTCCTTTCATTGGGGTTTTGAGGCGCGGAAACAGAAAAAAGTCTGGGGGGCCACATCGGGGCGGTAGGGAGGCTGGGGAACAACGGTGATGCCTGCCTTGACGAGGTAATCGGCCACGAGGAAGCAGGTGTGCGAAGCCGCACTGTCGTGGTGAAGCTTCCAGGATTTTGAGATGTCTGGGCGGACGCGATTCACCCTGCGTTTCAGCCGCTTCAGCACCTCGACGTAAAACTTTCCGGTTACGGTTGTCTGCTGCGGCAATCGACCGACAATCAAAAAAGACAATCAGCATTGTCTTCATCTTTGACCTAGACATCCTGGCCTTCTTGGGGCGAGGGGAGTTCGACGTGTGCCATTCCGCACTTTGCCTCTTCGTCTCCGGATCGTATTCAAAGACACAACTTTCGTCCCCGGTAATGACGTCATCAAGGAAAGCGGGGTTGTCTTCGCAGGTGTCCAAAAGTTTTTGGCAGGTTTCGACGCACCTCGCTTTTTGATCGTCCGTTAGCACTTTTGGCACGAGCTTCGCGCACGCCTTCCTTATTTCTAAAGACTCCGACAGAATTTCGTGAACAATGGTTTTCGTAATGTCTAATGTTTCGGAAATTAAACGGACACTTAGACGACGGTCAGTGTTCAACAAGTCACGCACACGTTTCACATTGTCGTCGGAACTGGAGGTTGATGGCCGTCCAGCGCGGTTCTCGTCGTTGACATCTTCCCGATCTTCTGCGAAGGCCTTGTGCCACCGGAAAATTTGCCTGTCCGAAAGACAATCGACGCCGAAAGCCTTCTTCAACATTGGAATGGTTTCCGCAGCACTCTTCTCCAGTTTCACACAAAACTTGATTGCCATCCGTTGCTCAAGCGAACGTTGCATTTTTTCTTGCACCGGGTCACTGTAACGACTCTCAAAGAACGAGTGATGCGACCGCTACAACGACCGGTAGCCAACTGACGCTTGTTGGATCTTGTTGCTAGATCCCCCCACCACAATCCCAGCACGTAAAGCGCGGGCTGGCGCGGGCTGGCGCGTACAGTCTCGGGAAAAAAATTCACTGACATTACTTTCCGGACAAACCCTGTATACAACGCTCTTAGGATTTGCTTGGATTATAAAGTACTTCAAGTGAAACATATTTTGTTTCTGCGTGTATGCAACCGTTTATGTTAACATTTTTCGAGTAAGCAACCTTCTAAAACCCGGACGAGACAATCGTTACGAGATTTTATTAATAGATTACCCTTTTAGTTAAGTGGGATGTCTATTTTAGAAGAACATACGGTCCCCCGAGAAGAAGTGACGGCCGTGTCCACCGCGCAGTCCAATAACCATCAAACACTACCTACGACAAATTACTAAAAAAGGAAAATAACGCAAGAAATCTACATATAACGTTTCCACTCGTACGCTGGTTCTGATAAAGATCGCGCCATGAACAACGTTAATGCTCCAGGAAGCGCATAGGCCGTCCTAAGAGTAAAAAACATTTAATTAGAGGCCGGTAATGGTTTTCATTAGAGTCGAAGAAACATCCTCGATAAATTTACGGATAAAACAAACGGGAAAGAATCCGAGATAATTCATCGCGTAACAATAATAACTACTAATAATTATCATCGTATCTCACCATTTATAAAATAAGTCAAATAATAATTGTTAAAATATGTGTAATAGTCGCTTTATACGATCATAATTTACATCAGTTTCTGTATGTCATATTTAAGAGTAGACATCAACAAAATGTTGTTGTTATTGTCGTCTTTATTGAAAAAAATAAAATACAAATTGTCTAAGTTTAGCCAAGGCTACTCTTTCACTTAATTAAACAGAGTCGGACAGTGAATATAAATTATTTATATAAGGAATAATTTATGAAAAATACATACTTTCAATTAAAATTAGTAAAACAAAAGAACATAAGTCTAGCGAAGAGTAGGCAACCCGTGTAACGTTAGGTACGATCCCCAAAATTGACTTCTTTTACCGGAATAATATAGGTATGAATTAGTTTATGTCGCTCAGTCGCTATTTGTTGGTGATGAGTTTGTTGGTGAGTTGACAAATGAGTTTCTGAAGATGTAGTTTTTTATGCTGATAAAAACTATATATAAATAAATAATATATATGAATAAAACTGTAAATCCTGTAATCAATTTTCATTAAATAATAAGACAATTTTTGTCTGTATTTCCTTAAAAACTAAATTTTAATATCAAAAAAAGAATCAAGTTAACTTAGTAAGGTGATTGCTTTAAACCGTTCATATCAAAGATTTGTGACTTACTGACTTCAAGTTTGCCGCTTTCACCGCGTTACACAGGCATTTCTCATTGGCCAGGATCACTCGTGACCTGGTACCGGCTAGACGCTAGTCGTTTGTTGTCGTACTTGTCGTTTGGTTAATTTATATTTTATATTAGTATGCGAATAGTTGTTGGAAGGAGATGTGCTGGCGTATGTGTTTTAGCTTACACACATACGTAAAATCATTGGCAAATGACAATATTGATTGATGATACGCACTTTTCTAATCAGGCTACCAGACCAGAACAAGGGCATAGCTAGTATTTATGTTTGGGGGGGGGGGGGGGGGGCAATGCAGAATAAACAAAAAAACCAAAAAAAAAAGGGTCAGTAGAGGCAATGGCAACCGCAATCCCCCGAGTATTTTGGTTTTTACTTGACCCTTTTTGGGGGGGGGGGGGCGATCGCTACAGTTTAAACAAAAAAGCCAAAAAAAAAAAAGGTCACTGGAGGCAACGCCAAAGCATTCCCCGAGTATTTTTTGTTTTTACTTGACTCTTGGGGGGGGGGGCGATCGTCCCCATCGCCTCCCCCTGGCTACGCCCTTGGACCAGAATAAAATATAAAATGGTATTTCAAATTTTAACTCAAACAGCCCTACCGACAAACCGGATGCCTTTCATACGCCTGCGCTAGCGATTGGATTGCGATTGGTTCTCACCTTATGTTTACATCTACTGAACAAAGAAGTTAAATTATCAATTGCTCTTAATTCGGCTATGTATGCATTAGCGCGCCGCTTACTGTATAGGTACGTAATTAACTACTTTTATTACGACTGAAATTTAACAATAAAAGTGGCGTCTTTTTTGACCATTTTTTGAAAGTGAGCAAACCAACAACCTTAGTCTTTTAGTATCAACCGCCACTGCTAACAGGACTGTTTTCACTTACGTGACGAAAAGCAAAATTCACAAGCAACGCCTCGCGTATCCCGTTCCGCAACGAACGCGGCAGGTTTCCGTGCATTGTACAAGGCGAGGAGGCATATCATTTAATAAAATTCAGCCTTAACTCATCGGACAACATTATACGGCGAGCGCGGCCGGGAATTAAAGTAATTGGAGGGGTGGCGAACGTAATTATGATCTACCATATAATACCATGGCACGGCATAAAAGTGGGCACGTAACGTTAAATTAGAAACCCCGGTCCGGGGTCCTACCTGCCCACCGTTTAATTTTAATGGGTTGCCGAGCGACTAATGACGATTGGCCCAGGAACGGAGCGAATGGTCGGTTGCCAGGATATACCGTGATCGGAAACAATTATATTCGCGGCTAAAATGGATGGTAGTGAAATGAACGGCGGGCTCCCCGCGCGCCCCCCACGGTCGCGGCCCGCCCTAATGCGTACCTGCGGCGCGACCGCGCCAATTGCTCGTAACGATAAAATAACTGAAAAATAGAAAAAGTAAGTTCGCTCCTTGGACGTCGCCGTATTACATAGGCGACGAATTACGAAGAGGATTTAGGTACGTAGATTTAGGGTAGAGTGGGGCTAAAGTACGCATTCGACGTATCGTCGCTTTTGCGGGTTACACAGTGAAACGTTACTTACAAAGTTACTTACAAAGTAGCTGCAGGGATTGTCAAGTTTGCGAGTTACACAGTGGATCGTAACTCGCAAATAGTCTAGTTTCTGAGTTACATAGCTGACCGTAACTCGCAAATTGTTCAGCTTTTGATTTACATGGTGGACTGCACAGATCAACTATAGATAGACTAAGGCCGGATTTATTCACTTCTTATTAAATACACTATTCGCAGACATTAAGGGATATAAAAAAAGTCACACATTTTTAGGTAATTTTCAAAGAGCTGTAACTTGGGGAAAATGGTCGTGGAGACAAGAAAAACAAAAGGTAACTGAAGCTCCAAGTTTCTGGTTTTTGGATCTTATTTTTTTTTAGCGTCAGCAGTTTTTGAGTAATCATTAGAAAACCATTCGAAAAATCGAAATTTTTGCTTATCTTTTAAAACGTCCACGGACGTGATTTTTTTTACGATAATTGCATCAAAAAGCGCTTTTAGATTATTTAATTCTCTTTAATTTGACATATTTTCGAGCCCTTTACGATGATTTTTCGCGAAGTTATCGTCGTTCAAAGCAAAAAAGTAATTTTTGACTGGTAATCAGTTAAATAGGAAACATTAAAATAGGGTTTTGAAAACTGCAAAGTAAATTATTAAAAATGAATAAAAAATGTGAAAAAATCGATCATTGATTTTTAGCACAAACGAGAATTTCAACTATTCCGAGTACTATGAAAAAAAAATCGCAGCGCTTTGAAACTATCAGGGTTTCTTTGGGGTCCTTTAAGGTTGAAAAGTTGCATTCAATATTCTTAGTCTATCCATTATTTACAAAGACATGCCAAGTTATGCCTAATTATGCAATTTTTACCTCAAATTAAACTCAAGATCCAAAAACTAGAAACTTGGAGCTTCAATTTATTCTTTTTTTCTCTTTCCGACCGTTTTTCCCCAAGTTACAACTTTATGAAAATCTAAAAATTTGTGATATTCTTTTGTGTCCCTCAATTTCTGCACCTAGTGTATCTCTGACACATAAGTTAATTTGAAACGAAGTCTTCTTAAGAAGAAGTCTTAATTAGAAGATTAGGTACCGATCACTTAACTTGTTACTGTAAAAGATATGGATTAACCAAAGTGATATTCGCCGTGGTGAAAAAATATTTTTATATCGTGAAAATGACCTTTCGACTTCTACCGATGTAATATTCGTATACTTGACTTGGTATCTTGGGCTCTGAAGATGTACCGCCACTTTGTTTCAATCTGGTGAAACAGGCGTCTTTCCGTAGGACACTTGTGATCTTTTTTGTCATCTATAGCGTGTAACACTTCATTTATTTTGTTCACTATTTTGCAGCGAGTCCACTAAATGCAACGCATTGTCTTACATTTTTTTATGGTGGCATGTAATTGTTTATAGTATTTGAAAATTGATTTCAAATCCATTTCAACAGACATGTCTTGGAATTTTGTCTGACTTTCCTTAATGGTGGGATTGAGTTCTAGTATTACAGCTTTTATTTGTTCAAAATATTTAGCATACTAAAAAGCTGCCTCCAACCATGTTCCCCAGCGTGTAAGAATCGGCTGTGGTGGTTCGGGAATATTGGGACACCTCTTGTGGAATGCACGAAGACGTTTCGGGGATTTTAGAAACACTTTTTTAGTACTTGCTATTAGTGTATCTACCTGAAAAACATTGTCTAATAGCTTCGGCCACAAGATGTAGCGCATGCACTAATTGTAACACGTACCATGTTACATCCGTATTCTTGAGGAGAACGGCCCACGACACGCATTGTCGCGGCACCATCAGTCACAAACATTAACACTTGACATTTTGGCAGTTCAAATTTTTTGTAGTCTCGAGTACCACCCGCGTAAGTGTTTCGCCAGTACACTCAGTTAGTTTCTTGCCTATAACTGTGGGCTAAAGTCCAGCACACTATAATATTTAAATTGGATTTGTTTTTTTTTAAATCTGTCGTTTCATCAATACACAACCATAGCCGCGCATTTTTTAATACACATTTTATTTTATTTGTAACATCTTCCCGTGCAGTTGGTATATATTTACGTAATGTTCTGCCGCTTGGTAACGGCATCTGGGGACAGAATTTATTCCAGAAATCCTGAAAAGGTTTTTAGTTACACATTATCAACATTAGCAATACATGTGATGAGTCATCACATGCTGCACTAATTGCCTAGGTGTCGCGTCGCCATAAGCCAACTTTATTTATTAATATTCGGCATCTGTTATTGTAATTTTACTAGGTAATACTTTAAATGCTTCAGAAGATAAATACCTTATGTTTTATATATTTATTACTATCTCATAAAAATAGGCTGCCGAATGTTCCAAACAAATCCTTGAAAAGATCATGCTTTAATAATTTTTCAAAATTTTTTTGTACCTCCTATCTTATTTTATTGTTCGTTAGCGAATGAAAACATACGAACAAATGCCATAATTCTATACTCCACAGTATAGTTACAAACGTTTTTCGGGTGTTCATTGACGGAAGCCTTGCTCATTACCAGCTTGAAGAAATCTGTTGCTTTAGAAGAGAAAAAATGAAACGACTTATGTTCTTCACTAACAGTTTCAATAAAGGGTGTGTTTGCTGGCAACTAGTTTTTTTAATTTAAACAGTACGTACTTTTCTCGACGCGAGTTTTTGCCCCACTCTATTTTATTTCGATCATATCGTCTGCCCTGGGTTTGAAGAAAAATGTAATAATTGTGTTCATCGGCTTAGGAAATTATTACGATGAGCGAAACACGAGGACTTATCTATTACTAGATGTAGTCGGCACCTCCTCTCTACAGGGTTTAATTTACGGCCGACAACTGGAAGCTTATCTGAGTATACCAACGTGCCATAAATGAAATTAACAATTTATTCTTGGGAATCATTAGGTACGTGTACCTGTGTAAAGTTGAGTAGGAATTAATTTTTTTCTCAACTAGCTCATTATAGTTTTCTTGTTTCATGGTCACCGTTTGTTTCTAAGTAATCACTAAAGTTGACCGAAATTTGCCGCGGGACATAGGCGTACGCATCATAATATAATATATGTAATAAAGTAACTATATATGGGGCATTTCACGCCAACTAAGTCAGGTCAAAAAAATTTCGGTTTGAAACATATCAGAATCGATAGTACTTGCTAAAAAACTAACTTCCCTAAAATTTTTAGATTTTTTGACAAGGGTGTAGCCAGTAGTTATCTTTGGGGGGGGGGGGCGCTCAATGCAGATGAAACAAAAAAGCCAAAAAAAAAAGGTCAGTAGAGGCAACGGCAACCAAAAAGCCCGAAGCGATCGCTGCAAATAAAACAAAAAAGCCAAAAAAAAAAAGGTCACTACAGCCAAGGGCAACCGCATTCCCCCGAGTATTTCGGTTTTTACTTGACCCTTTGGGGGGGCGATCGCCCCCATCGCCCCCATCGCCCCCCCCTGGCTACGCTCTTGTTTTTTGAGCCACAAGGAGAGGGATGGTGAGGGTGAGAAAATACAAATTTTCGTTTCGACTCTAAAAATTTCAATTTTTCTCGGTAAAAAAATGAAAAAAAATTAAAAAAAGGTTGCAATGGTTTTCGATGTGTTTTTTTGAAGTAGAATCGTGTCGTTTTGAAGAAGAATTTTCGTAGAATACGATAAACATATTTTCAAAATTATTGGGGGTAGTTTTCACCCTTATTTTGAGGATTGAAAGTTTAAAATCGAAATTTCGAAAAGCATGACACGATTGTTTTTCATTTTTTTTTAATTTCTTTCTTTTTTTTTTGTACTTTCGATTAATTTTTAATTCATAATGGGCGTCGACCAGGAACTGGCCCAAAAAACGGCACAGAGGTAAAAAAACGTGGTTTTAGCGTATTTTCTCATCCAACATTACTAACATTTCAACTTTATGAATTTTTTCTTGTTAACGGTGGCTCTTGAAAAAAATTCATAACATACATTTTCGATTTAAAATTTCCCGTAGAATACAATGGTAGTTTTTGAATTTCAAAATTTAGCCATTTTTTTAAAAGTTGACTGCCATACTGGATCCGTCATTTTGTTTTTTGAAAATCTGACGTTAGATTCGTAATCAGCGACCCCAAAAACCTTAGGACATATTATTCACTTGCCATTTACTATCTCACAGGATGAGAAAATACTCTAAAACCACCTTTGGTTTTCTCACCGTTTGGTTTGGTCACCTTTTGGGCCGTTTTTTGGGCCAGTTCCTGGTCGACGCCCATTATGAATTAAAAATTAATCGAAAGTACAAAGAAAAAAGAAATAAATAAAAAAAATGAAAAATTGCGCATGTTGCGAATATTCATGCAAATTCTGGCAACACATTCTTTGTCGATTCCTGTTATTTCAGCAAGCTCTCGGATGCTTAGACGACGATCTTCGCGGATTAATTTACCAATTCTTTCAATCTATCCGTCCGTTTTTGGCGGTGAGGGCCGTCCGGGGCGCGGATCGTCTTCATTCGTTTCACGTCCCTCTTTAAACCGTTTAAACCATTCAAAAACGTGTCTGCGGGATAAACATTCATTCCCGTACACTTCTTTTAACGAGCGACTGTCAAACTGAGCGACCCACTGGCTTGTCCAGCGAGCTCAGGGTGGGGAAAGTATCAAGTGGGGAAAGCACATAGTTCTGTTCAAACTTGAAGCGACATCCCCATCAGTTCGGTTATTTAATAGCCACGCCTCGTATAGCTTGTAGCAACGAATTTACTTGGTCCACTATTTAGTGACTCCGCTAAAGATAAAACACTGTTCTGTAATTTTTGTATTGCGGTCTTCATTAATATGGAAACAGCTTTAAAAACTATTCATACAGCTTTAGCTATTCATACTACTACAGCTTTGGCAGGATTGAATTGTAAAATAATATCTTCTTGTGTTGGATATGTTGGGCATAATGAAAAGTGGCTTTCAACCATGTTCCCCAGCGAATAAGAATCGGTTGTGGTGGTTCGGGAATACCAGGACATTTGCTGTGAAACTATCGAAGACGTTTAGGGATTTTTAAGAACACTTTTTTGTACCCACTATTAATTCGCGTCCATACGACATACGACGTACAAGACATATACAAGGCAAAAACCTGCAACCGCGTTCTGAAAGCAAACGGCCTAGGAGGCCGTTTGTGGGGGCACCATTAGTTATAAACATTACCACCTGTTATTGACAAACAAGTTCAAACTGTTGTTCCAGAACTCACGAAATGCAAAGCATTAAAAGTAAGTCGAACATAAACTGAGTTCTCAAGGGCATACCGTCTTTTATTTTTATGTTTCACACTATTTATATGACGGCCACAATCGCGTTTGTCCCTACTCGGCAATTTTTTCTTACAGACTCTACACATTTACACACAGTCACATTTTTACAGTCACACCAGCATAAAACAAATCTTCGAAATCACCGATGAATCTATTCACTTTGTCAGAAAATGGTAGTTTTTTAGGTGTTTGCACGTGTGACATTTTATTATTAACGTAGATAATACCAAAGCCGAGGACATAAATACTTCGAACACACTAATATAATGCTATAGTCTGCCCGACGGTTGGGCGGAACGACAACACACCCAATGGCACGCCGCTATCACATTTTGGCCATTTCATCCATTATTTACTGTATTATTTACATTCTTTAAAAAAATTCGAGTTCTTCCTTCGACCGTTATTTTAAATGTGTTTGTTCAATTACACACACGTATTCTTCTCATTAGTAGGACGTCATCATCAGGTTTTATTAATGATGTTTCTTTTTCAACATGTTTGGAATATACTTAACAGCCTTGTCCTGAAAGGTGTGTGCTAAATAACTCCACATATTTATTTCAGCTCGTTTAAGAATCGTGTATGTAAAACAAAAGGTTACTCAATTAAATGTTTTAGAGTTGATTAACTTTTGCTGCCACAATAATAATACAATGTATTTTTTCTAAACCTGTTCTTGTTCCTGTTAGGACTATCATGAGTTGACCTTATGAAATGGTTGGTAATAACAGGAAACAAAATACCGTCTACTAGTTTATGTCATCGCAAATAATTTGTATACTGTAGAATATGTTTGTATTGGGTGTATTAATTTGTATTTTACTTCTTCCTAGTGAAACACAACCTAATTTTTTAAAATAATAGTAAATTAGTAAGTTTATGATCTTTTTGAGACCAGGAATCGCGATCTTGCGTAGTCAACTTGGCTATATACAGGGTGCTTGGCTACTCGTTTACTAATAAATTATATAAAATATAAAAAAAATAAATAATTAAATATATAAAAAAATCCAAAAAAATTAAAAAGAAATCACTAAATTTCCAAAAATTTGAAAATTTACAAAATTTTGTAAAAGTATAATGTTGTATTTGAGACACAAGTTTCATAACTAAATGGAAATTTTGACACTGTTTTGCCACAGTTGCCATTTTTGTAAATTTCGAAATGTTTGGTAATTCAGATGATATTGTCTTGAGTTGAATTTTTTTCTGGGATCAAGCGAGGTTGTTTCTCATAGCAAATTTAATGTAGAATCCAACGGTACCCTCAAATTCATTATAGCACTCGATATAACGATGTTCTAAACGTTTTTCGTCCATACGTCGTAAAATTTTGAGAAATTTGAAAACTCGAAATATCTCAAAAAACGGCGAGGACCATGTTGAATATGACCTTTTTTGTTCAGCTTCAAATTTTTGTGCGATCTCAAAGTTTGTAGCAAGAGTAGCCAAACACCTTGTATACTTCATACCAAATATAAATCGATGTACGTCATCGTGTCTAAGTTTTAGAGCGCGCTGATGCTATAAAATTATTCAGTATTTAGAAATACTTTTGACTAGCATATGGATGTATTGTCTGTTTATTTATTGTTAAATAACTTTTTTTTTTCAACATTAAAAAGAGAAATAATCATAAAAAAATTATATATTTTAAGGCATTGTGGGTGAATAAATCTGCAAGTACATAAAATACCAGGAAAAATCGGTAGTAAAAGTTAGTAAATATTTTTTTTTTAATAGAAGGAAAAATTAGTAGAAAAAGCACACGGAAATGTTGAAGTTTTAAAAAAATATGTAAAAAAGTATAGATTTTCTCACAAACACGTGCAGTTTTTTCTATATAAAACACATGTGTTAGTTTTTTGTATATAAATATCTGTTATTATAAATGTTACAAATAACACTTGTATTCAACTCTACAGTGTTTGTAACCGTCTTAGTAGGATTACGCTTTCTAGGTGATTTAAAAGTACTCTATTTCCATTCTAAATTGAAAATAGGTAGAAAAAAGCAAGGTTGTCAGATATATTTTCTAAAATTGCTAAGCTCACTATACAAGTATACTTCATACTTCAGTAAACTGTTAGTTCGTGACGTTCTTAGAAAGCTAGTTTGGAAATATTAAAAAAAATACATAGATATAAATTTATTAGTTAGCATTAAAATAAAGCGTTTAAAATTGCTGGAAAAAATAATTATAAATTCAAACAACGTTATGTATGTTACTATACTTAAGAAAATTTTGAAGAACCGGCAACGGCGGCTCAGGCGGCTGGCCGCACAGAGTAAAACCACTGGCGGTAACACAGGTCAACGAGATTATTAGACTACTTTGCATTTAATACATTGCTAATTCTTCTTCGGTCCACTGTGCCATAAAATTTTTACGACGTCGTTAAAATGAATTACGACTTTAGGCACTCAACTTGTTTAAGACGCCAGTGACGTGTATTTCAGCTAGGTTTATTAACACAGACAATTTTTTGAGATTGTCTGGCTAAATGAGCATTATTTACAGCAAATTATATTACAAACATTAAGAGTTTTGTATGCAGGCTAATTTTAGTCTCCTATATTGATTTGAATGAAAAAAATATTTCACAATTTTCGAATTTATAAAAGATATATGCACGCCCATGGAATCATAAAGTTGCACCGTTTTTTTTTTGTTCCCCAGGCTTAATTATCATTTTCAATTAAAATTAGAAGGACTATACATTGTTTTTTGCTTTTTGGGAAATAGAATTAACCGTAGAAACATTCAAGTTTAGGGCTGCTGCTACACGCTAAAACAATATATCGGGCTGTAGTTTTAATTAATATTTTAACTATATATTTAAATTACCTTTCTAACAGCTGTTAAAGGTAGCAATGGACCATTATTGTCTCGTTCTTGTTCAAAATAGCGTATCAAATATGTATGCTACTAAGTCTTGATAACAGCTGTTTAATTGTTTTGGTATTTCGCAGACGGAAGTTTGACAACTATAACACTTTGATTGTTCTGAAAATAATAGTTTTTCAATGCAAAGTTTAAAGCTCAAAAAAGACACAATCCACTATTAAAGCCATTAAATTAAAAATAATAAAAAAAAAAAAAAAAATAATTAATAAAATATTTTTAAGTGTTGGATGTTTTTTAACATATCCCTGTATAATTTTGAGATTGCGTTTAAAGCTAAAACATACAATTATTTAAATGCAGAGTGTTATGACTACTAATAATTGATCGTTGCTGTTTTAATTGAAAATATTTTAATTATCAGATGAAACTTGTTTATGCATTAATTGTAGTATTGGAAACGTTTTTCAAGTTGATTGATGTAACGTATAAACTGAAAGTTTACCAAATTATAATTATTTCTGCGTCGTCAGTCGACCTTAAAACTTTTCAGGTATAGCGTTAGAATCCGGTACTAATTGTTTTATTAATCCATAGAAGAGATAACGATGAACAGATGGGGTGTGTCTGTCATTTCTGAATGTTGGCCTTGACCACTTTATTTTCTACATTTTTTTTTATAAACATCTGCCCTGTTATGTCATGCTATTGTGTTCATTTACAACTCTACATAAAATATTGGATTCTATAGGGTGTCTCGGAATAACGTTATCAAACGATAAAAAACCTGCAAATGACACGTTACTACGTCTAATTACGATTCAAGACCGTATTGTGCTTTACCCTTAAGAAGCCACCCCCAAATATTTTTATTTTCAAGTAGTAGGCTTTGTAACTAAACACTTTAATTTAGTCCTCATTTTATGACAAATTTCACATGGCAATAATAGGCAAAATTGGTTCACGGAAAATGACATGGAAAATAGAATAATGATTTTATTTACTATTGATAGATCAAGCACTGTCGGTTTTGGGTTGGACTTTTTCCATATTAGTCCTAATTTGTGTTGGAATGTCTCCAGTGGAAAAAAAGTTATGGAAAATATGTTAAAAAAATAACAAAAAAAAACTCTAAAATATACGCGTTTTTTCCTTTTCTTTTAGCTAACTCTATGCACTATTTGTTTCAGAGAAAAGTTGAAGATATTTTTTTTATCAAATTTTACACAAGGGTGCGTTATAAATGAAAACATGCTTTATATTGTTGCAAAAATAGCAGTAATTGGAAACAAGATTGAAAAAAAAATCTTCATCCAAATCGGTCTGATAGTTTTTGAGCATTTTCCAGCCCCTCCTATCCTTTGCGAAGAAAACGTGATTTTTCCAAAATTAATAGAACCGCCAATTTAAAATCCATTCATTAGGGAATTTTTTAAAGTTATAAAAATGTTTTTGGCTTATAAACAATTTAAATAGCTCTGAGAATTTTCGAGCAAAAACATAGCTTAAAAGTACTCGGATAGATGCTTCATTAAAACAAAAGGTAAATTTCGTTCATTGGTTTCCGGGATATAAACCTTCAAAGTTAAAGCAGTCGCGTCACTTCAAAACTGAATTTACGCGTTCAACTCAGCCAGCGACGCGCTTTCAATGTCATATTTTTGATTTGTAATGAATAGGGTTGTCCTTTTTGCGCCCCAAAAAAGCGGTGTGTCCCGGGGTGTTTTTGTCCGCGGCCCCCAAAAACCCCTAAAAACCCCCCACGCCCACAAAGAGAAAAAAAACCCGCCGGTGATGTTTTTTTTTTTTTCGCCCCCCCCCCCCCCCACGATAGGATATAAAAAAAAAAAAAAAAACTCAAAACGAAGGACAAAGAAAAAACCCATTTTCCCCCCCCCCCCCCCCCCCCCCCCCCCCCCCCCCCCCCCCCCCCCCCCCCCCCCCCCCCCCCCCCCCCCCCCCCCCCCCCCGGGGGGGGGGGGGGGGGGGGGGATACCCCCTTTTTTTTCCCCCCCCCCCCCCCCCCCCCAAAAACTCTTTTTTTTTCCCCCCCCCCCCCCCCCCCCCCCCCCCCCCCCCGCACCCCCCCCCCACACCCCCCCCCCCCCCCCCCAAACACACAACACCCCCCCGCGCGCCCCCCCCCCCCCCCCCCCCCCCCCCCCCCCCCCCCCCCTCTTCCCCACAAAACAAAATTTTTTTTTTTTTTTCCCCCCCCCCCCCCCCCCCCCCCTCCCCCCCCCCAAACAAAATTTTTTTTTTTTAAATATTTTTTTTTTTTAAAAACCCCCCCCCCCCCCCCCCCCCCCTCTTCTTTTTCCCCCCCCCCAATTTTTTTTTTTTCACAAAAAAGAAGGTTTTTTTGTTTTTTTTTTTTCCTCCCTTTTTCTTCCCTCCCCCCCCCCCCCCCCCCCTCTTCTCCCCCCCCCTCCTTTTTTTTTTTTTTTCTTTGGGGTCCCCCGCCGGTTTTTTTCCTCCCTTTTCTCCCCCCACCCCCCCCCCCCTTTCTTCCTTCTTCCTTTTTTCCTTCTCCCCCTCCCCCCCCCCCCCCCCCTCTCTCCCACACCCTCCCCCCCCCCCCCCCCCCCCCCCCCCCCCCCCCCCCCCCCCCCCCCCCCCTCTCCCCTCCCTCCTCCTCCTCTTCTCTTCCCTCCCCCCCTCTCTTCTTTCCCCCCCTCTCTTCCCCCCCCTCCCTCCTCCCTCGGCCCGGCGGCGCCCTCCCCTCCCCCCCCCCCCCCCCCCCCCCCCCCGCCCCCCCCCCCCCCCCCCCCCCCCCCGCCCCCCCCCCCCCCCCCCGGCCCACCCGGTGGTTCTTTAATTCTTCCCCCCCCCCCCCCCCCCCCCCCCCCCCCCCCCCCCCCCCCCCCCCCCCCCCCCCCCCCCCCCCCCCCCCCCCCCCCTCCCCCCCCCCCCCCCCCCCCCCCTCCCGGTGGGTGGCCCCCCCCCCCCCCCCCCCCCCCCCCCCCCCCCCCCCCCCCCCCCCCCCCCCCCCCCGGCCCCCCCGCGCCTCGCGGGCCGCGGGGCCCTTCCCCCCCCCCCCCCCCCCCCCCCCTCCTCCTCTTCCCTCCCCCCAGCCCCCCCCCCCCCCCCCCGGCCTTTTATTTTTTTTTTTCTTCCTCTTCCTCCTCTCCCCCCCCCCCCCCCCCCCCCCCCCCCAAATAAAGGGGGGGGTCGTTTTTTTTTTTCCTTCTCCTTTCTTCTTTTTCCCCCCCCGCAAATCCGAGGTCTTTATGCAATATTCTCCTCAAAGTGCATATGTCAAATGTCAAGCGCGTCAGTGTCGGCAATGTAGAAATAACACTCAGTTTAAAAAGAAATCATGTCAAGATAGGTCTCATAAAAAAAACATTGAATGCATGCTCCACACATCCCGTGGATTAAAAGTAAAGTCACGGCCAACTAGGAGTCATTTTTTCATGATAAAAACCAAGAAGTACCATTCGTGATTTTTGTAGTAAATAAATGACATCAGATTCTTACTCAGGTCCATTGTATCACACCTTTTTCAACTGATTGCATATGGTAAATTGTCATTTCTTATATTATACCAGAAGGATTCTAATTAAAATTAGGGCTCGTATGAACAAAGTCCAATCTACCTCGTTTCAAACCGATACCGCTCTGTCTATAATTCCACACTAACTAGACGGAAAACCAGTTTACGCAAGAGACCAAGAAAATAACATAGCTACCTATGTAGGTATATCTGCGAGTAAAATCTAAACGAAATCCAACTACAGAATGCGAACGAACATCAATTAATCAAAATACAAAAGGACGGCCTCGGAACCTAATTAGACGGTTCCCGAGCCCTAAAATCGAGCCGCCGTAATTCATCCGCGAAAGGGATTCCGTAATTATAAAATATTTTTAGTAACGTTCAATTAATGTTCAATTAAACAGCGTTACCGTATATTCGCTACGGTCCGGCCGCGCGGGTGCTGGTAACCCGATAAAAGCATCAAAATCGCTAATATAATCGCAGTAAATACCATTCGAAATGGTTATTACGGACGACGGATGAAAAATAAAGGAAACGAACCTAAACCCGTCTTATAACGGTGGCCCCGGGAATTATTCAATGTACAGGGTGAAATCCGGAACTGCGAAATGTTGAGTGTCATACTCTATCAATAATCCGAATTTGGAACAAATATTTATTTATTTTGCGAAGTTAGGGCTAGTTAAAATTTAAAGTACCGGCAAATAGCGAACAAAATATCCGGTTGATTCGTTAGAATTGACCATTCATTCGAAGTGTTTGGAATTTTCTAGACAATTCTGGAGAGGACGTGGTACAGGTTATATAAAGCGTGCAACATGAAAATGAGCGAGACTTAAGTGGGATTCGATATGCTTTATTATATGAATTTCGTTTAGGCCATAATACAACCGAAGTACACCGAAACCCAGTGGCCGCGTATGGCGACAACGTCCCTAGTTTAGAAACATGCAAAAGATGGTTCGCGCGTATCCGATCTGGCGACTACAGCACCGACGATAAATCACAGTCTGGTAGGGCAACTCAACTGGATCTCCAGCGCTTGCGTACCATTGTCGAAGAAAACCAGTATGGAACCACACGAGAGTTCGGCTGTATCCAGACCACGGCAGTACGTGTACTAGAAACACTAGGAAAAGTCCAAAATATGGATAAGTGGATACTACTTTTATTAAGCGAAGTCAGTCGCCAGCATCGGAGCAACATTTGCACACAACTTCTGTCCCGCAGTCGTCGTTTTGACTGGTTAATCAATATTGTTACCGGGGATGAAAAGTGGATGCTTCTGCAAATGCTCCAGCATAATCCAGCATATATTGACCCTTCACTTCAGTATTCCCCTTTGCCCTCTTCAGTTAAGGTTGTCGCGGAAACAAAAAGTTGTCAAATTTGGAAAACTGTTGCAAAACTCCAATGTACCACAATGGGATTTACGTAGCGCAGTGTATATTCGTCAAAAATATGTATTAACGGTTCATAAAGGAATATAATCAGAGAGAAAAATAAATAAGATGTAGCTATTAAATAACCGAACTGCTGTCAAAACACTTTATATTCGTTACCAATTACTGTAGCAACTTTTTCGCCTTCATTGTACTCCCCTTGATGATCTCTATACCGATCCATACGACTTTTCCATTGTTGAAAGCAGTGCTGGAGGTCCGCTTTTGTCAGCTGGCTCAGAACCTCCGTCGCTTTTGCTTTAACTTTTTAACCGCTTCCACACTTTCGAATCGTATCCCCTTCAGCGTCGATTTGAGCTTGGGACTAACAAGCCTAACAAGCCTGGATCAGTGTCAATAATGGTTAGAATGTCAGCGCAAATGTTAATTCTTGATTCATTTTGCTCGGGAGTGAGGAGTTTTGGTACCATTTTTGCACAAACTTGGCGCATGTTGAGCGACTCATGCAAAATCTGGCGAAAACATTCTTTGTCCATTTCTGTTATTTCAGCAAACCCTCGGATTAGACGACGATCTTCCCGGATTAATTCACCAATTTTTTCAATGTTTTCGTCCGTTTTTGACGTTGAAGACCGTCCGGGGCGCGGATCGTCTTCGGTCGTTTCACGTCCCTCTTTAAACCGTTTAAACCATTCAAAAACTTGCGTGCGGGATAAACATTCAATCCCGTACACTTCGTTTAACATTGCATAAGCTTCTGTAAAAGTTTTCCCCAGTTTAACAAGAAACTTGAGATTAACCCGTTGCTCCATCTGACCATTTAACATTTTTTCGACGCATCACTGGTGCGTAGACTAATCCAAACGACTGCTACAGTCAAACTGAGCGCCTCACTGGCTTGTCCAGCGAGCTCAGGGTACGGAAAGTATCACCAGGCACAGTTCTGTTCAAACTTGTCGCGACACGCTCGCAGTGCTGGTAGCAGCAACAGTTCGGCTATTTAATAGCCACACCTTAGTTTTTAGCGTTGCCAGATAGTGTTTATTAAATATATCTTTTCGTATTTCTCCAGTGACGTACTATGTACTAAGTGCGGTCCTGACTTTTATAGCTAATCTCTAATACCTACATAAGTATGTATAAGGTCCCTGAAAATTTACATTGCAACATTAAAGATACCGACGTTTCCGTCACCTCTGCGTGGTTAGGCCTCTCTTTGCCCTTTGTAACGAATCTAATTTTCTCACTATAGGCGTCAGAATTTAAGATGCCAGCGCCAGTACGGAAAAATTGCAAACGAACGATTGGGCCATTAGCAGTTTGTTTTTACATTGCTTTTAATGTGTTTTATATTGAAGTTGCCGCTTTAATTTATTATTTATATGTATTATTTGATTATTTACTGCCTAAAAACATCTTTTGTGATAAAGGTTTACTGTTTACAAGTTACTGGCATAATTCTAGTGGTTTTCTTTTGATTTTTAGACTGTGAATATACCTCTGGAAGATACATTTTTAGGTTGGATCGGTTTATTTTGAAAAGTTTTAATAAATACCTCAAGGTATACATGTGTTTTTTACTAAATCGTTTAATACTTTAATTGAAAACATTTTTAAGTAAAATGACAGACATTAGATTGAATATCTCCAAATATATGGTTATTTAGACGGCACTGTAATTTCAAAGTGTGTACAAGAGGGTGAACATGTTCTGAATGCAGGCCATTCATGACTTCATGAATTTGAAGGTACTGCAGTTTTTTCAGTATTTTCCGCTTTATCGAATCCTTAACTGAAACAGACAATAATAATGATAAATATCTCTACATTAACCTTAAAATACTAAAACTTACATCGATAAAAGCAATCCCTCCTCAGCAAAATGAAGAGAGCAGACTTTCATAAATTTATTAACGGGCTTTCCTACCCTGTCTATACGTTCCTTTTTGATCAAATTTATTTATAAGGGAAACTTGATGCTTTCCTTGTTCAGGATATATGTATATGAAAAGTTAATTGGGAATCCCTCTTAATCCAGGACGAACAGCGAGGTACACAACAATAGTGCTTCATTCTGATTATAATACTCACAAAATAACGCTAATATTATAATTTTTAATGAACACAACACAAATATAAACGGAAAATTTTCAAAACACAATGGCACTTAAATGGACGTTTGAATAACCGATGGCCCAGCCGTTAGTTTGTTAGCGTAACGCTTATGTTTTACCTATAGAAATTTTAACTCGTCGAAGCGTCAAGCCGACGTTCGAGCGTCGCCCTGTAGAGTACCGCGAGCATTAGTATTCCCCGACATGCGACACGGCGCATAGATATTATTGTAGCACAAAAAGGATTACCGACAATAAACTCTTGCTGTAGCGACATAAGTCAGCGGGCATTGGAAGTATCCGCGGCCCGAGCAAAAACTATAAGATCTCTATTATAATTTTACAGCCTTCCTTAACAAGAAGAGGTCCGCGTAAAAAAGCCCGCGGACATTCGCGTATAACGATGGAATCTTTATGAAAGCCGGCGTAAAAAAAGGCCCACATCGGGCGGATCCGGAGCGGCGGCAATTCATTAGCAAAACGCCGAGATTTATAGGAGAATCCGATGGCGGAATCGGGGCAGTTGTGCGTATCAGGGCTGGTCACCTCCCCATACCAAAGAACAAAAAAAAAAGTCGGGAAAAAAAAGCCCGCCCCCAAAAATTTCGGGTGTAAAAAAAAAAAAAAAAAAAGTTTTTTTTTTTTTTTTCTTTTTTTTTTTTTTTTTTTTTTGGTGGTTTTTTTATTCTTTTTTTTGAGAAAAAAAAGAGGTGTTTTTAAATCCAATAAAAAAAAGGAGAACCAAAAACGGTTCCCAAAGGGTTAATAAAAAAAAAAAATTAAAAAAAAAAAAAAACTTTTCTTTTTTTTTTTTTTTTTTTAAAAGGCGTTGGGGAAAAAAATATATTTTAAAAATTTTTTTTTTTTTTTTTTAAAATTTTTTTTTGTTTTGAAAAAAAAGGGTTTTGAAAAAAAAATTCCCACCAAAAAAAAAAAAATTTTTTTTTTTTTTTTTTTTTTCCCACCCAACC
The DNA here is from genome assembly GCA_029963805.1 of Aromia moschata. Taxonomy (NCBI): domain Eukaryota; kingdom Metazoa; phylum Arthropoda; class Insecta; order Coleoptera; family Cerambycidae; genus Aromia; species Aromia moschata. The sequence goes on from JAPWTK010000165.1 coordinate 668,289, forward strand.
CCCCCCCCCCCCCCCCCCCCCCCTTTTTTAAAATTTTTTTTTTTTTTTTTTTTTTTTTGGGGGGTTTTTAAAAAAAATTGGTGGTTTTTTTTTTTTTTCTTTCCTTGGCAGCAAAATATATAAAAAATATTTTCCAAAAAAAAAAAAAAAAAAAAATTTTTTTTTTTTTTTAAAAAAAAAAAAAAAATTATTCCCAACAAAAATAATATTTTTTTTTTTCTCCCCATTTTTTTTTTTCCAATTCCCTCCCTAAAACCCCCCCAATATTTTTTTTTTTTTTTTTTTTTTTTTTTATATCTCCCCCCCCCCCCATTTTTTAAAAATTTTTTTATTTTTCCACAAGGGGTGCGTATGTACGAGTATGTACGAGGGGGTACCCAAAAATAACCGGAACAGCATTGCCGTAGGCGTAGCTTGTGTAGTACGCATTTCCGCCGCTAGGCGCGTATAGCGCAACTCATTGCCAGTCCAGTGCCGCCTGTGTTGTCGACCTGGCTTGTTCTGTTCATCTGCAGCGATTGTTTTTGCTAGCGCTGTTTTGTTCTCGTTTCGTTTTTTATGATGGCAAGTTTAAGTGAACAACGTGCAGCTGTGTAATTTTCTTCTCTACTCGGTAAAAGTGCTGCTGTTTTAATGTTGAAAACAGCTTACAAAGATGACGCTATGGGAAAAACTCAAGTGTACGAGTGGTTTGCTCGGTTTAAAAATGGCGACATGTCGATTGATGACAAACCTCGTTCTGGACGTCCACCAACTGCCCGAAGCGACGAAAATGTTGAAAAAATTCGTGCTCACAGACCGTCGACATACAATTGATCAACTGTCAGAGATTAGTGGGTTATCTTGGAGCTCGGTTCAGCGAATTTTACCCGAAGATTTGGGAATGAAAAGGTTGCTGCCAAGTTTGTTCTTCGGGCTCTGACTGACAATCAAAAAGAATGTCGAGTTGAAACATGTCGTGCTTTGGAACAACAGCTTGAAACTGATCCAGATTTTCTGTCAAAGGTCATTACTGGTGATGAGTCATGGTGTTATGGTTACGACCCAGAAACAAAGCAACACTCAAGCCAAAGGAAAAGGCCATTGTCACCCCGTCCAAAAAAATGTCAAGTCAAATCAAACATCAAAACAATGCTGATTTGCTTTTTTGATGCCAAGGGCGTAGTTCATTCAGAGATTGTTCCCCCAGGTCAGACCGCCAATAAAACCTTTTATTTGGAAGTTTTAAGAAGATTGCGCAACAGTGTTCGTCAAAAAAGACCCGATTTGTGGCAGACAGGAGACTGGTTCTTCCACCACAATGCACCTACACACACAGCCATCTCTGTTCGCCAGATTTTGACTAAAAATGGCATGGTTCCGCTGCCCCACGCACCTTACTCGCCTGACCTGGCTACGTGCGACTTTTTCTTATTTCCACGCATGAAAAGGGGCATGGAAGAACACCGATTTGACAACATTGAAGAGGTCAAGAAAACACCAGGGAGGAGCTGTCAACCATTTCTAAAGATGACTACAAAAAATGTTTCGAACAGTGGAAGCACCGGTCGGACAAATGTATTAGTTGTAATGGAGAGTATTTTGAAGGGGATAAGGTTGTTTTGTAAAAAATTTGAAAATATATAGCTTTTAAAAAATAATTCCGGTTATTTTTGGGGACCCCCTCGTATATCCTAGTTGGCCGGCGCTGCACACTGGGGAAAAATTTTCAGATCTCTGGCCGAAAACCAAAAAAATCTCGTTTGGACAATTAAATTAATTAGATATGATTATGAGAGCTAAATCTCGAAATTATATTTTCATCGAGAGTTTTGTGGGTAGGGGGAGGGAGGGGGGAATCAGGAACCAGTTTAGAAGACACCAGTTTGTGTATTTGGTCGCTGTTCCATCTCTTCAACCCATTTCCAGACCACCCTAAACCACCTCTTTGCATTTACACAGGGGTTTGTGTGGTTTCATCTCTGTTGGGTGAATCTATTGATCCTAATGCTGCCTAATAAGTTGGTGTGGGGAGCCACAACTCACTTTGGCCTTTTGACAACTTAAGTACCCCCTCCAGGTTAGATCTACTCCGACCCCCCATCCACCCCCTCTGGTTCCGCCCCTGTAGAAGGCTGCGTGGGATGTCTACTTGTCTTGAATTCGTGTCATGGCATTAATTGAAGGCTCTCGAAATTGACGGAACACACTGCGGCCGGCTGATTGAGCGCCAAAAGTTATATTACAACCCCACTCTACCCCCTGAAAATTTGCCGCCCTGAGGGGTTGTAAGCAGGTCTTGATGCGTGGGGTGACTCGGAAAGCTTTTCTGAGAATTCATGAACTCTGTTTGGCACATCCCGAATCGTTCGTCTTCCTCAAATTCTCTTTTGCATCCCATCATCCTGTTTTTTGACTTCCTCCAAACATTTTTTTAGTATGTGAAAATTCCTGAAAGAGGACTCGTTGGGTAGGCGGAACCTTCCTTTATACTTGCATGAATCGGCAATCGTCAAACTCGCGACAGATGATCGGTACGCACGACAAGTTTCCCTCTGACTTGGGCTCATGAACCCTCGACTGGGCTCGCACCTACGCGGCAGTCCACCCAAACAACATCATTTTTCACAAATTTTACGAGCGAGAGCATGTTTGAATGAAGTCAAAAAAAAGAGGGTGATGTGACGCAAAAGAGGACTTGAAGGAGACAAACGATTCGAGGCGGGCCAAAAAGGAACGCTTTCAGAGTCACCCCACGCATAAGACATGCTTACAACCCCTCAGCGCGGCAAATTTTCAGGGGGGTTGGAGATGGAATGTCACATTTGGCGCATAATCTGCCGTTCACAGTGGGACCCGTCAACTTCAAGAGCCTTCAAGTAATGCTGTGACATAAATTCGAGACAAATAGACGTCCAACGCAGCCTCCTACAGGGCGGAACAAGAGGGGGAGTGAGGGGTCGGAGTAGCTGTGGCTTGGAGGGGTGCTTGGGTTGTCAAAGAGTTTAAGTGAGTTGTGGTACTCCACAGCAATTTATTAGGCAGCATCAAGATCAATGGATTCGCCTAACATAGGTCAAACCACACAAAACCCTGCGTAAATGTAAAGGATTGGCTTAGGGGGTCTGAAAAAGGGTTGAAGAAATGGGATAGCGACCAAATACACAGAACTTATTGAGGATGTCTTAATGTGTGCCGGGATGGAATTTTTACATGGGGTTGTTTTTTGGTGTGTGGCCGGCGAACCGTTTAAGTCACAACGTAGCGCCTTCGGGCCATTCAAACCAATCCTGTAGGCTACCGAAAATTAAAAACCGTAAGTCTCTAACACGAATAGAACGCGAATGGCGCTAATCTAAAAAGTTTTACGCTAATTTTGACGAGCAGTTTAGTTAGCATACGAGGGGGTACCCAAAAATAACCGGAATTATTTTTTAAAAGCTATATATTTTCAATTTTTGTACAAAACAACCTTGTCCCCTTCAAAATACTCTCCATTACAACTAATACATTTGTTCCACCGGTGCCTCCACTGTTCGAAACATTTTTTGTGATCATCTTTAGAAATGGCTGACAGCTCCTTCCTGGTTTTTTCTTGATCTCTTCAATGTTGTCAAATCGTCAAATCAAAAAGTCGCACGGAGCCAGGTCAGGCGAGTAAGGTGCGTGGGGCGGCGGAACCATGCCGTTTTTAGTCAAAAACTGGCGAACAGAGATGGCTGTGTGTGCAGGTGCATTGTCGTGGTGGAAGAGCCAGTCTCCTGTCTGCCACAAATCGGGTCTTTTTTAACGAACACTGTTGCGCAATCTTCTTAAAACTTCGAAACAAAAGGTTTGATTGACGGTCTGACCTGAGGGAACAAACTCTGAATGAACTACGCCCTTGACATCAAAAAAGCAAATCAACATTGTTTTGATGTTTGATTTGACTTGACATTTTTTTGGACGGGGTGACAATGGCCTTTTCCATTGGCTTGACTGTTGCTTTGTTTCTGGGTCGTAACCATAACACCATGACTCATCACCTTTGACAGAAAATCTGGGTCAGTTTCAAGCTGTTGTTCCAAAGCACGACATGTTTCAACTCGCCATTCTTTTTGCTTGTCAGTCAGAGCCCGAGGAACAAACTTGGCAGCAACCCTTTTCATTCCCAAATCTTCGGTTAAAATTCGCTGAACCGAGCTCCAAGATGACCCATTAATCTCTGACAATTGATCAATTGTCTGTCGACGGTCTGTGAGCACAAGCTCTCGAATTTTTTCAACATTTTCGTCGTTTCGGGCAGTGGATGGATGGCTAGAACGAGGTTTGTCATCAGTCGACATGTCGCCATTTTTAAACCGAGCAACCACTCGTACACTTGAGTTTATCCCATAGCTTCATCTTTGTAAGCTGTTTTCAACATTAAAACAGTTTCAGCAGCATTTTTTCCGAGTAGAAAACAAAATGTCACAGCTGCACGTTGTTCACTTAAACTTGTCATCATAAAAAACGAAACAAGAACAAAACAGCGCTAGCAAAAACAATCGCTGCAGAGGAACAGAACAAGCCAGGTCGACAACACAGGCTGCACTGAACAGGCAATGAGTTGCGTTATACACGCCTAGCGGCAGAAATGCGTACTCCACAAGCTCCGCCCACAGCAATGCTGTTCCGTTTGTGTACCCCCTCATATATGAAGGAAGATACTTCAATTTATTAGGTAATAAATAGAAACTGATTTAAATAATAGTTTTTATGTGCTTATAACGAAATAAATATAGTAAATAAGAGCATTCTAAAAAAAAAAATAACAAAGCTGTATGTATCAATAGACATTAATTTTGATGCATCCTGTATGGACGCATAAATATTCCTGGAAAAATGTAACCGATAGGCATTAAGTATGAAACTGAAACACTGTAGCCGATAATTGCAAATAAACTTTTTTCGCCGTTCGATACCTGATACGTCGATAAAAAAACCCGCGCGCCTTTTATAGTTAATATATTTTTGCAATGGTTTTAATACTGTTTTATCGGCAGTAACCGCCACATCATAAATAAAAAAACTATTTTAACTCGGCTATGCAATTGCAGTAAATATTTTATAGTATGTAAAATGCATTAACATGAAATTATAAAAAGGTTTTATGTGTTTTACGATGAAACGTATCAAGGTATATAAACCCGGTGCATAAACTTTTATAGTCGAGGAGCTGATTAGTTGATTGGAAAATTTAGCGATTTTTTATTACGCAGGTATCGAGATATAAATCGCGCGGTAAGATGATAAAGATTTTTCCACTTAACGGCCTGTCTGTCTGCGCGGAGAATGAAATCTTTACTTTATTACCTTCCGGGCATTAACAATTTATTTACAGACTAATTTTTAACAAAATATTTTGTTTTACGTGAAATCTATGGTTTTATCTTCAGTTTTGTTCGTCAGTTTGTACGGTGATACAAAAAGGGATATGTCAACAAGTTTTTGAATTTGATAGTATTTTTATAATTCGTCTTTTTTGTCTGAATTGTATGTAACTTTTCTATATATTAAATTGGAATTATTAGATTATTGTAGAAACTTCTTGCCACAAAAGTTAATCGCAAATAACATTTGAAGACCTCGGTGAAAAAGCCCGCGAAGTCCATTTTTTAGTAAAATTGAGTTAGCAGTGCCAATGCACTAGTTGGTTGGTACTAAGTAAGTTATGTTTACATCCTTGTATATCGTATTATCAAAGATTAATGAGAAACGTTTAACGGATTTAGGGTTTGTGATTCCTCTCAGAAAATGTATTAAAAATAGATCTTATGGATTCAAAAAATCAAGGGCAACGTGTCGATCGTGGGTCTAGCCAGTATACTGGCTTTCCGTCCTGGAACGGTGAGGCAGTTATAAGTTAATTTAATTTAATTTCATTTCAGATTAACTCAATTCAATTCAATTTCAAATAAATTAATTTCATTTAATTCCGATTATTATAGCAGGCTGAAATTTTGCACAGTGCCTTATGACTGGTGACAATTCAATAACACAGCACCACAAAAAAAGCCGAAGCCCGTTTTGCCCCATCATGTCACAATTTTTTTTTATCCTCAATAAGCTGCGGAAAAATGCTTCAATACTTCAATAACTTCGTACCTCTATTCCCATAGCCCTCACAATCAATAAGCCTCAAAGACCCCAATTAACCATATAACCTCAAACCAAAGTTGTGGAGTCATCCAAAACGGGTATTTTAGCCATAAATGGCCAAATGAAGGCATATACCTTTTCACAGTGTTATAGTCTAGTTAATTAATCGGTTTTAACCGGGAGTAAAAGTACTTGCACCGTGTATACTCGTTACTTTACTCGCGCTAGGCTCACCCGAATTTGTCAAATGTTTTGTGTCGGTTAAATGCACTTTAATATGAAAATAGTAATGCATAGAGTTCGTGCGAGCGCGGAGTGTAACAGAACCGTAGTCAGTTAACGAATGAAAATATTAATATGTTTAAATAAATTATGTAGCAACATAGTACTATTTTTACCAAATAGTACCGTTAGGTCAAGGATAAAATACTTATGTAATTAATTGTAAGATAACACGTAACAATGGCAACACTTACCCGACAAACGTCAGTGTTGAGACAGACAAAGTTCCCATGGCAGGTTGGCGGTGGTTAAAACATATTATTATGCTTGCAACAAAGGCTTCTGTAAGTTCATAGAAAAATACGGAGTCGTCGGCGCTGGACGAGGCATGGCTTTTCAGATGTCTTGTTACTTTAGTTTTATCTGCAGAATTTATAATGCGTTCACACACAGTACAAAAAAGGTCATTTCCTTGAATAGGTATGTCCCTAAAATCCTCAGGATCACTGTTTGACAGTGATCCTGACGTTTTTAGACGTTTGAAATACTTCCCGTCTATTTATTTCCACCTTTGGCATGGTACCTCACTTTATTCACTTCTCCCCTCAACTAATAATTATTGATATTTATAAAGTTATTTAAACACACGGCGAATACGTAAAAACGAAACGTATCAACGCGATGCAATACCGGCGACTGTCTGTTACAGCGTGTCATAAATAACTAAAATTGCTGGCGCAGTTTTCGTAATGCAAGTCAGCTATGAGCTGTGAAGGCCAACGAGTCAAGGGCATGAAATTCACAGTGTTGGCCCTGTGACATTTGCGCTTGATAATAAGTAATATTACTTATTACCAAGCGCGATATTTAATAATGCACTATGATGCAACATAGTTTCTGTAAACATATTAACATTTTCATTCGTAAACTGACTACGGTCCTGTTACATTCCGCGCTCGCACGAACTTTAATAATGTACTTTCAAGAGGTACTTTAAACCTACTCCTCATAAGGGCGAATTGCGAAAGACGATATTTTACACGTGACCATATTTCTCAAAACATAAATAGTTTAGTGGGCCTTCCACGCTAAAGCGGAATCTATCTATGTAACTTTTAAAATTATTCCTAACTAAAAGAATTTTGCATTCCGTGTTTTGACAATTATAGGTTATTTAGAGTTGAAAACATTTCAAGAATCAACTAAAATGCAAAATAAAGTATAAAGTATAAGAAAGAATAAACTACCATAGACAAGATCTAAATAGCCGTTGCCATAGTTAAATGACCATATTACCTTCAATCTTCTAAATACAGATAGCCTAAAAATAATATAATAGAAAAGTATATATAAAGTAGAAACAAACATGACATAAGAGAGAGCTATTTATATCCACTAAACAAAGATATAAAAATATAAAATCAGCTGAAAAGTTAAAATAAGTTGAAATTGTCGGCAGCATAGTAAAAAAGATTATATATACATAGAAAGAAAACCAAAAGTTTACGTCATCTCAGTTCATTTCATTGATGCCACACAATAGTTCATTTCAAGCCTTGGCTCTAATGAATTCATTTGCTCAAAATTCATTCACCGCGCAATACGACACAATACGTGCTGGGGCCGTAATCTGTTTAAAAATGCTCTGCATATTTCGAGGTTCTATGAAATGATATATATTTGGGAAACCATTCCGAGCCGGACCTGCTTCTATGTGTTCCGACTCCTATAGTGGGTCAAACATGTCGGTATTATTCACTTTAGCGCGAAGCCATATACCGGAATGGTTCGGCCGAAAAGAACTCGAAAGCAAGATATCCGCCAAGGGTGATAAACTTTACACCTGTTTTTATGTGCAAAAATATTTTTTTGCAATTCCTATGCACAATAATGATCGTGTCTCTAGACTGATAATATTAGGTTTCAGACTTTGATATTCTGGATTATTGCAACAGTGTACAAGCCCTAACAACTACCTATATGTTCGGACAAACACATTTTTCGTGTATTAGATTGTTTTTATGTATAATGAAGCAAAAATTAACTAATGCAGCTGACAGTACATAAGAACTTAAAGAATTTAAAAGTGTTTTGTAATTAATGTTTTCAAAAAACTAAATTAACAATGTCACAACTTAACAAAACAAATACAATGTAACAAAATAACTGGCAACTAAATGTTCGGAAAAAAATATTTTAAGTATTAATAAGACGTTACGTCACCTTTTGCCTTAATTACGGCCCGAATTCTTGCAGGCATTGTTTCAACCAAACCTCGACAGAGTTCTGGTAAAAAGGTGTTCCAAATTTCGCCGATTTTTTCATTTAAAGTAGAGACCGTTCTTTGAGGATCATCTCTCAAAAAATATTTTTATCTTATGCGACAGTGTTTCAATGACATTTAGGTCGGGGTTGTTTGATGGCTATGATAAGACTTTAATATGCCCGAACCACTTTTTCGTCTTTTTTGCTGTATGGGAAGCTGCGCCCTCTTGTTGGCATGTGAAACTATTGTCTGGGTATGACCTCATACTGTCCCAAACCTTTAGCGGACATACATCCCCAAATCGTGACACCCTTCGGGAATTTTACGGTTCGTTTAAGGCAATCCTTATGAAAGGCTTCACTTTTTGTTCTTATTACTCTTTTTCTATGATCGCCTACGCAGACAAATAATTTGGACTCGTAACAACAACATTGTTATGAATTTGGGAACATTATCTTGCAAATGTATGTAATTTTATATATGTTAGGCTTTTAAAGCGTGGTTGTAAATTTGCAGTGAATATTTTTTTTGAAAAAGTGCGTCTGTCCGAACATATAGTTGTTAGTGCTCCTAACATTACGCATTTTTCCCTGAGGCTTCTTTCGTTTGCCATTTTTACACGAACGCGAGGAAGGATCCTGGCCTATCGGGCCAAGTGGAGGCTCCCGGCGGAGCCATCGAGTTCGACTACCCTCTGCTAGATGGCCCTACCGGTAGCGCGTTTGGCAGTTGGCCCCCTGTCCGCTCCCGACTATAAAACAGTTTAATAACCACTTCGGCGGTTGTTATTGTACTATAAAAGTATCATGGGAAGTACTCATCTAGTGCAAATATAGTAGCCACAGTAAACCGGCGGCTCCGAACAGATACAGATCGTAAAGTAAACGAGGTGATCACCGTTATGCCGGCGATACCATAAACTCGAATCAAACGTTATGATGAAGTTCGTTTTATAGTTTTATACTTATGCGGTCTTCGCTTTTCGCAGTTTCTCGACGCGACGAATTTACGAATTTTACGCGCCCGTGTTTTTCTCCTCGCCGATGATCGCGGCCAATTTTCCGCTAAGTTCGGCCATTTTACTTAATGCCCGTTTACTTTTGCTCAAGTGGAATACAGCGTCCGCCAAAAAAGTCTGCACTATAAACATTTTTACCACAAACTCGTGCATCAGCCGCCAGGGCCGTCACGTCACGCCCGTCACGCTAATATAGTGGCTATAGGGAATTCAAAATAAGCGTTACGCCACCTGGTGGTCGCCCAACATACTAATTACTGTGCCACTGTTTCTTGAAACGTCCGTTATCAGTTCATTTTGCATAAGTTAATCAGTATTTTTTGTGTACTCTATTTCCATTCTAAATTGAAAATAGGTAGAAAAAAGCAAGGTTGTCGGATGTATTTTCTAAAATTGCTAAGCTCACTGTACAAGTATACTTCATACTTCAGTAAACTGTTAGTTCGTGACGTTTTTAGAAAGCTAGTTTGGAAATATTAAAAAAAGATACATAGATATAAATTTATTAGTTAGCATTAAAATAAAGCGTTTAAAATTGCTGGAAAAATAATTATAAATTAAAACAACTTTATGTATGTTACTATATTAAGAAAATTTTGAAGAGCCGGCAACGCGATGCCGCGAATGCACCAGCATATGCCGACCATTATATTACAGGATTGCTTTATATGTAATACATCCAAATACTTATTCGGTCCACTGTGCCATAAAATTTTTACGACGTCGTTAAAATGATTTACGACTTTAGAAATTCTACGTGTTTAAGGCGCCAGTGACGTGTATTTCAGCTAGGTTTATTAACACAGACAATTTTTTGAGATTGTCTGGCTAAATGAGCATTATTTACAGCAAATTATATTACAAAATATTAAGAGTTTTGTATGCAGGCTAATTTTAATCTCCTATATTGATTTGAATGAAAAAAATTATTTCACAATTTGCGAATTTATAAAAGATATATGCACGCCCATGGAATCATAAAGTTACACCGCTTTTTTTGTTCCTCAGGCGTATTTATCATTTTCAATTAAAATTAGAAGGACTTGTACCTACCTCGCTGTTGGTCCTGGATTAAAAAGGACCGCGCATTTAACATTTCATACATTTCCCGAAGAAAGAAAACATCAAGTTTCCGTGGTGCATACATTTGGTGAAAATTAACACATAAATAGACATAAGATTTGGAAAGCGGTATATATTGAAAAAATTGCAGTACCCTCAAAGAAATTACCTTTGCAAAAGAACATGATGGAGGAAGTAATCATCCAGAACTCTTCGAATGAAGGAAAAAAGTCGCCATGAAAGATTGAAGACTGTGTTTGATGTCTGACGTTCTATTTAAAAATTTCGTTAAGACCAGTGTTTAGAAATTATTCTGACTAGCATATGGATGGATTATTTGTATTTGTTATTGTTAAATGATTTGTATTTTTTTCGACATTAAAAGACAAATAATTTTAAAAATTTATATATTTTAAAAGCCTCCTCAAAAAAGCCTCTAAAAAGCGACCAAAAAAGAGTAGGAAAAACTGGTAGTAGAAGTAAAGTTTTTTTTTTAATGGGAGGAAAGAAGTTGTAGAAAAAGGCACACGGAAGTTTTGATGTTTTTAAAAAACACATAAAAATTTAAATTAAAAAAGATTTTCTGACAAACCACATTCGGATGCGAATAGTACAATATATTTTTTGTACATAAATATCAATTATTGTAAATGATACGAATCGAACTTGCATTCAGTGCTACAGTATTTGTAACCCTCTTGGTAGGTCATTTTAACAGATCGCTAGGTTATTTTAAAAGTTCATCGTTTTTTGTTTTTTTTTTTTTATGAATTAAAATTAACAGTAGAAACATTCAAGTTTAGGGCTGTTGACGTTATAATGATATATTGGACTATGGTTTTAATTAATATTTTAATTCTATATTTAAATTACCTTTCTAATAGCGATTAAGCGTAGAAATATACCATTATTGTCCCGTTATTTTTCAAAATAGCGTATCAAAGAGGCTCCTAACTCTTGGCAGCAGCTGTTTAACTGTTTCGCCATTCCGCAAACGAATGCCTGACAACTATAACACTTTGATTGTTCTGAAATTAACAGTTTTTCAACGCAAGATAAAAGTTTGAGGCTCAAAATAGACACAAACCACTATTAAAGTCAATGTAAGGTTCAGATAATTTCAAGCTGTCAACAAATGTCAAGTAATATAACTTGACAACTTCGGATCTGCTGCCAACTGCATAACAACGAATATCAAGCGCGAAATTTAAAATTCAATAAAGTATGCCATATAGTTTTTTACAAATTGTTTTTATTTCGACATAATTAAGTGGTGGTATCACATCGGCTTTTATTTTGCACAAAGTATACTTACCTCTTTCATATCGCGTAATTAGCGTTTAATGGTGAGGTTGTGCGAAGCGGCTTTGTCTACCCTTGGCACGTGTACCTGTTAACTTGGAGGTTTTTCGCGCTAATGTCTTGATTAAACTTTCGTAAATGCGTGTTTAGTAGGTATATGTATCTACATACTTACTCGTGTAAGTGGTAACGTTACTTATGCCGATATAGCTGACTAAACATTTACGGGTATAATTTATAGTTTTCCAGTAGATATCTAATGTATATGAAAAGTTTCGTATGTATTACAATAAAAGAGAGAAAAAAATGAGAAATAATGTCAATAGAAAGTTGCTACAAATGTTTTTATAAGCCCTAGTGTTATGCGCAGAGGAGGTAAATAAATTTTCGGTTCATTAAGGAAGTTTTTTCAGACCGCGCACAATGTTTTCACGTAACGGCCATTCTTTAACGACATATTGTTGGTTTCTGGCTCTGCTTTCCCATGTGCATAAAAAACAACAATATTTGGTGTAACCACTCTGCAGTCCTGTAAGTAGTGCAACAACTTTTAGATCGGCACAGATATTCCATTTATCATTTTCTTATTTAATGCTTTGAAGTAATGTACGAATGTTCTCTTACGTTTCTTTCATATTTACAGCATAACTCACGGGAACAGATGGTTGTTCGTTTCCATTAAACAATAAAACGGCCTTCATATTTTATACATTGTGTTTTTAGTAAAATTTTCATTTTGTTTGGAAATACAGCTACTGTAATATCCCAAAAACTTTGGGGGTGAAGTAGCAATCCAAATTACTTATAGATTATGTAACCACTTTTACTTGTCAGAAATACTTTGCATTTATACACTTTGCAAAGACACAATTTGTGATAATATAACTTTCTATATCAAGGATTATGGTTTATAAGTTTATATAAGTAATAAGTTGACATAATTTTATTGGTTTTATTTTGATTTTGATAGAAATAACAATAATAAATACGTTTTCAGGTTGGCTAGGTTTATTTTGAAAAAGTAAAAATCATTTCCTATAAGGTATATCTGTGTTTTCTGACGAAATCGTTTAACATATTAATTATACTTATTTTCAAGTAAAATGTCAGATATCAAACTGAGTATCTTCATCCTCTCATTACGATTTTTTTTCTTCATTCAAAGAGTTCTGGATGGTCATTTCATCATGTTCATTTGCAAAGGTAATTTCTTTGAGTTGAAGTTGTAGTTTGTTTCAATATCTACCTTTTTTTTTAATATCTTGGCTGCAACAGACAAACATTATACTATCTTTTCATTGACCTTAAAATACTAATAGCATCTAATATATTAAATAATACACTCTCTTAAAATAATAATAGACTCTCATATCTTTACTAACTGGCCTTCCTATCTTCAGTTTTAACTTTTTATATCCGAGTATTGCTTCTATTTATGCGTACCTTTTCACCAAATTCATTAAGCACCATGGAAACTTGATGTTTTCTTTCTTCAGGAAATATATGTTATGTTAAACGTGATGTTAAACTTATGTTAAATGTGGTACAACACACAAATAGACACCAACATGCGTTCCAATAAACAATGACACATTAATTAGTTTGTGAGCGACCACCAGGTGACCTGACCACTCTGGCTCGTCAGGGGAGGCAGAGGAGGCAGTGCCTCCTCTGTGAAAATTCCAAAGAAGTTTTTTTTTTATGTAAACCTACCTACCTACCTATAATACTTTTTAAATTCATATATCGGGTAAAAATTAATTTCTAAAAATGAAAATATTAATAAACATAAATAGGTCGAAGGTTCGGAAGTGTATAAGGTGTAGGAAGTTCCTACACTATTATTTGCAACATATTAACCCCTTAAACGACACAGCGCCTAGTCTATCGCCGTGGTGGCAAGCCTCCGATGCCAATGTTTCCACATATGTTTTTAAACGGGATAGCGGGCTTCGCGCTTCGCAACCCCCCTGCGCCTGTTAACAAATTTAACCCTTAACTCTAGTGGCATTAAAGGTCATTTAAAAAAAAAACGTATAGCGGAGGTAAACACGCCCACCTCCCACCTCTCACACGTGACAGCGCAGAAAGCGAGTCATTTGATTTCATGAATCCAAAATTTTTTTTTTTTTTGTTTTGGAAATTTTTTTTTGTTGAAAGTGCCTTTATTCTCGTTTAATTGACAAATTCAACAAGTGCGAGAGAAGTCATTAATTACAGTTGACACTCAAATAACTATTGAACCTGCAAATTAGCATCAAAGTCATTTGCTTATGAGGAAATTATTTGTTAAGGATTTAAGATACAGCTAACCTAGAAAATTTTAACTAATAGGGTAAGCCGGAGTTTTGTTAATAGGGATGAAAATGAAGGAGTGGTTTTTAATTTTAAATAAAATATGTGTTAACCCTGTGTTTATTTTCCAATCTGAAAAATCTGATTGATGTCCCTCGTACACATCAACAAGTCAGGAACATATTAGTGTATTTGTAAATTACATCTTTTAGGCAAATAAAATATTAAAAATATAATGAATTCACGCTCGTCAAATCGAAAAAGTCGCGGGCCGCCACTGCGTAACGTTTATATTGAACTTCCAATAGCCGCCGAGTAAAATGGGGCGGTATAATAATCACAGGTACAACAATCACCCTGTGCACGCCAACCAGCGGTTTGCGTTTAACGAGAGACGGTGCGATTCCGCGTCCGCGGGTACTTCCTTAAAGCGAGGAAGACGTTTTTCGACCGGAGCACGAGCGGACGGGGATGAACGTGACGCGAACTGCGCTTGAATTCGGCACGGACAACAAGGGTTAAATCGGTCCGCGCGGGTAAACAGGAGCGTATAAAAAAAGCTTCCAAGAGGATATCTGGGGGTGGGTAGACAAATGGGTGTCGCTGCATATGTAAAACGAGGAGCCCAGTCACCCTTTGTCTGTCATTTGTCACTGTCCGAGCGCCGGGGGCGGCACACGTCGTCATGGAAACACGCACACGACCGTTGACGGCATCGTCATGCTGCCGTCCGAACCGCGCTTCGCATCGGACCCGATGCGAGAAGGAAGGAGTTATTTGTTTACCTACATAGATACATATATACCGCAGAAATATGGGGTATCGAGATCGAGTCGACCGAAAAGTTACGATTTATTCGCTGCGGATTTTAAATAAAACAAGTTTTACGAATATACGAGTACAGTCATCCCAAAAATGCATTGTGTGCATTATGTGGATGCATTAGCTCGTATCGTCCTTATTAAGGGCGGAATCAACATTTTTTTTTTCGATTTTTAATTTTTGTGCTTATCTTATAGAGGCACTCTTCCTCTTTAAAACGCTAGTTTATTTTTTGCGATACATGCACCCGTGCGGCTACAGCACCTTTTTTTTTTAAAACTGTCACTCCAAAAAATATTGATATTTTGTACCCGAAAGCGTTCAATCTTCAAAATGCGTCCGTTCGGGCGTTGTGCGACTTAAAGCGCTTGCTTGAAAGGACCGCTCTGTGGGAAGAGAATGAGAGAGGTGGGGGAATCCCACTGGGCCACTGATGACTCATATGTTCCTGGGGGTATTAGTGTACAACATGCCTCTTTCACTGACAGACCGTAACTAAAACTTTGAAGTAATTTTTTCTCAAAACTTCTTTTTTTTGAGATTGCGCGCAGTGTTTTTCATAAACTACTGAATGGATTATGTTCAAATTTGCACCAATTGTTCAGAACACCTTAATCTTTAATAATACCGGTGGCTTTTTTTTTTTTAATTTCATCCATTTTTTTTTAAAATTAAATTTAATTATTTTTTTAAATTAAATTAATTAAAATAAGTTGTAAAATTTTGTTATTATGTAACTGCGCTGCTGAGGTCTTTAGAGTAATTCTAACCGATATTTTTAATTATCATGATAGGCTATGTAAACACCCAAAGTTATTAAGTTGTAAGTCAAACCATTCTTGAATTTTGTGACGCGCAATGCAAGGAAGTCAGAATTATACTATTTTGTATGCCTATGTTTGCCTGTGTAGTACATCTATTGTTATTGATATTTTTTCATAAAAAAAAAAAACAGTTTTGAATAAGAAAAATGCGTTCTTTTTAAATGGTGTAATCCTTTTTAAAATCGGATCTCTGAATCAAAAGTTATAAGCCTGCAAAACATGGTCAATTTTGAAGGGTTTCAAGGTTGATTGCCCCCCCTTAAGTAAAATCAAGGATATTAAAATAATGAAAACGGGGAAATTATGAAACAGTCATATATTCTGCACCGTTTGGTATCGATTCCCAATAGTAATTTGTCTATTACACGTCTAAAGAGTTTGAGGTGTTTGGAACTAAAAAAAAATTGTAATTTTTGAAGATCAGTTTTGTTCTATCCAACAATTACAAGGAGGCAACAATTACTTGGAATTATTGGGAAGAGATCGCGCGAATCTGATGGAACTGGTTTGGGTGGAAGGTATGGAAATGTTGAATAACCTTCAAATTAGGCTATCAAAGAGCAACGCCTAATGAGATTGTAAAATTATTTATTACAGAGCTTCATTTGATGATATCTTGTTATTCACATCTTGCTTGGGATTTTGCAACCTTATCAGGTTGTAAAATCACTTGCTTTTTTTGTCTTCTCAGTATTTTCTTGTCAATTATGTTTAGTTTGAACTGTGGCCTCAAAACATCTTGTTTGTTGACAGTAGATGTCAGTCGTGGTATATTCTGCACCATTTGGTAATGTTCACCAACAGTAATTTCTTTATTACATGCTTAACAAGTGTTTGAGTGGTTTGGAACTAACAAAATTTCGTTTTTGAAGAGCGGCTTCGCTCTATTCAACAATTACAAGGAGGCTCCTTGGAATTATTGGGGAAAGATCGCAGAAATAAGTGGGAATCTGATGGAACAAGGTATGGAAATATCGAATAACCTTCGAATTAGGCTAGCAATGATCAGCGGCAAATAAGATTGTAAAATTACTGGTATAAATCAAATGGATTTGCTAACCCAGAGCTTCATTTGAATATATCTTATTGTCCATACCTTGCTCCAAGTGTTTTGCAATCTCATCAGTTTGCAAAATCATATTTTTTGTCTTCTCTGTCTTTTCTTGTCAAGTGTGTTTGGTTTGAACTGTTGCTTCAAAACATATAAGTTTTTGGCCGTAGCTGTCAGTCGTGATGAACATTTTTAGGAAGTAATTTGTGGCAGAGAACGCTTTGTTGATACAAATCAATGTACATCATCTTCAGTGCCAGATTTAGCAGCAGTCGTTCACTTTCTGTCAGGATTAAGTCAGTACCTCCTCCGAATTGATTGTACTACCGATTGATTTGTATCATCGTGGTGTAAGCATTGGTCGTGAAGAATCAAGCTGGACGTTGTTTGAACTGAATCTATTCGTCTTTGCTTGCTCACAGTAGGGATGATATTCAAGCGCTCAGAAGACTTGGGGGATGACAGTCAATCATCGTAGCTGAGGTAAAATAGCCTTGGTAAAATAAAAACTAAAATGACATTTGGCCAAACACCAGAAGCACACCAAGAAGGTTGTTAAAAAAATACCACGAATCAAGAAAATTAAGTAATACATCTCATTTTTTGAGCAATATTATTATCAGAAATGTACTCTGTAGCCTGTTGGAATCAATAGTTGGGCGAAAGTACATTCAAAAGTTGCATCGATTTTTAACCTACCTGACGCGAAAATAGCGGTCGTTGTGCTGTGTGGGTATTAAATAACCGAACTGATGCTGCTACCAGCGCATTGCGAGCGTGTCGCTACAAGTTTGAACAGAACTGTGTCTGGTGATACTTTCCCCACCATGAGCTCGCTGGACAAGCCAGTGGGTCGTTCAGTTTGACTGTATCAGTCGTTTAAATTAGTCTACGCACCAGTGACGCGTCGAAAAAATGTTAAGTGTTCAGATGGAGCAACGGATTAATCTCAAGTTTCTTGTTAAACTGGGGAAAACTTTTAGAGAAGCTTATGCGGTCTTAAAAGGAGTGTACGGGAATGAATGTTTATCTCACACACAAGTTTTTGAATGGTTTACACGGTTTAAAGAGGGATGTGAAACGACCGAAGACGATCCGCGCGTCGGACGGCCCTCAACGTCAAAAACTGACAAAAACATTGAAAACATTGGTAAATTAATCCGCGAAGATAGTCGTCTAAGCATCCGAGGGCTTGCTGAAATAACAAGAATGGACAAAGAATGTGTTCGCCAGATTTTGCATGAATCGTTCAACATGCGCAAAGTTTGAGCAAAAATGGTGCCAAAACTCCTCACTCCCGAGCAAAAGGAATCAAGAATGAACATTAGCGCTGACATTCTAAACAACATTGACACTGATCCAGGCTTGTTAGATACGGTGATTACTGGTGATGACAAGATTCAAAAGTGTTGAAGGGGCTAAAGCAAAAGCGACGGACGTTCGGAACCAGCTGACAAAGCGGAGTTCCAGCACTGCTTTCAACAATGGGAAAGTCGTATGGATCGGTGTAGAGGTCTCCAAAGGGGGTACATTGAAGGCGAAAATGTTGCTACTGTAATTGGTGACGAATAAAAAGTGTTATGACAGCAGTTCGGTACACACCTCGTGTTAGAAGAACTTTGACAACTCTGTTGGTTAACAAAGGAGCACATATTACAATAATCATGCGGCATGGTGGTTGGAAGAGCTCTAGTGTTACAGAAAGCTATATTGACGAATGCATATTAAACAAACTTGATATTACGAAGAAAGTTCATGGAGAATAGTCCTGTTTCAAAGAAGGACACGTATTTCCAGTTGATATTTTAGAAAACCTGCCTGATAATATGATTGTTGTTGACGAAAATGATAAGTAACATTAATTTGTTCATAATGTAAAAATGTTAAATGTAAATGTCAATGTCATTAAATAATTGAATAAATCTTGTTTGATTCATGTTCAACATTTTCACTTTAGTGAAATAAAGTTGCTTTATTCCACTAATGGAATAAAGTTGCTTTAATCCACTAATGCACTGTGTCACGAGTGTGGATAAAAGAATTTCGATGTTTTTTTTTATTATTGTTAATTTGATGTGATTTTACGGGCACTTCTTGTCCACCCAATCACCTGTTAATACGATTTTTCTGCGGAATAACTTCCCTCGCTCCTTCGGCGCATTTGATGAGGTGAAGGTAAGAGTAATGTGGAAGTAAGTTTTTGAGCGGCGCGGGGGGTGGAAATCGGCGCTCTCGGATCGGGTCGGGCATCAGTCAAAGCACGGTCCATTACGCAGGGCTAAGCGATAGCGGCTAATGGCTGAAAACCGGAGATGAATGGCCGGCTGAAAAGCCGGCCCCGCCGTCGGCTTACTGAAAATCATCGACCTAAAACTCTCCCCGATGACGATATGTTAATTTCGTCCCAAAAATGCTATTAGCGACGGGATCACGTATAAATATCGGGGGGATCTTTTATCCCCATAGAAATCGGAGTGAATCGGCGATCCTTGTATTGCTACGACGAACGACTTCATAGAATTCGGCAAAAAAGTTTTGGCCAATTCTGCGTAGGCATCTATTTATGATGTTTATTTTGTTTCTTTTTTGTCGAAATTTTGATCATATCACTTTTACATGTCGAAATTTTTAACGTACAACTTTTGCATGTGATCATCTGCGAAATAATAATCGCGATCACTGTTGTTTTCAATACCCCCTTTTGGAACATTTTCCCTAGTTCTAAAAAAGGCAACGATAATTATGGAATTACATAGGACACGTCCTTGAGAATTCAGTTTATGTTCGATCCGTTATGTCAGATCCGGTAAGTCAGTGCAAATAGTATTTTGTAACGTAGATTGCTAAACTCGGGGGTAGGTATAAAAATACAGGATTTCCAAGACCACTACTCTCGCAAGATCTTTATTAAAGCGAAGGTGAGTACACAACAAATAAAATATGCGAGTGTAACACATTTGCATAGGGCTAACGCGGTCCCTACGAGACGACAGAAAGTAGACTACTGCACAAAACATATATGATAGTAGACTAATTGCGCACGACTTGTTTGGCGCGCAAAGACTACGTTTCGGACAGAAAAAAACTCAACACCACACAAAAAACTCGTTTATTGAATTGGCTGTGTGACAAGGTGCATTGTTGTGATGCGATATCCAGTTGCTCTTGATGTTTGGTCTCACACGCATGACCCTTTTTCGAAGTTTTTAAGAACCTGCGTGTAAAAGTGTTAATTTACTGTTTGGCCTGGAGGCACAAACTCTTTGTGGACAATTCCCTGGCTATCAAAAGAGTAAATCAGCATGCATTAGATCTTCGACTTGCTCATTCTTACTTTTTTTGGTCTTGGAGAGCTTGAAGTGTGCCATTCCATTCTTTGGCGCTTGGTTTCCGGGTCGTACTCAAACCCAAGTCTCATCACTAGTAATAACACGTTCCATAAAATGGAGATCATTTTCAATCGATTCCAAAAAGTCAAGACACCTTTCTCTCCTGAGGTCCTTTTGTTCCTGCGAAAGGTTTTTTGAAAAAAATTTTTGCGGCGATTTTTCTCATCCTCAATTCCTTAGTCAAAATCTGATGAACAGTGGTATGATTCGAATTTAACTCTTCCCGATCAGTCTTGTCGTCAACCGACGATCTGAACGCCCAAGATCAGTCTGAAGTCAATCAAGTGTCATTCTATACTTTGGCGATTGGTTTCCAAACACCCAAGTCTTATCAGGACGATCTGAACGCACGAGATCCCGTATTCTATCGACATTTTCATCGGTTCTTGAAGATGAAGTCCTTTCGCTGCGTGGTTCATCTTCCATCGACTCTCTTCCTTCTGAGAATGTTTTAAACCACCGAAAAACCTGGGCTCTTGGAAAAACACTGTCTCCGTATTCGCGTTGAAGTTTTGCAAAAGTATCCGTTGCGCTGTGTCCAAGTCTGAAGCAAAACCTAATAGCACACCGTTGCTCAAAATTAATGTAACTAATTTTTAAAACGCACTAGAAAAAAAAAACGGTTTACGAAAACAGTCACAAAAAAAAACAAACAAATGAGTCTAACAAGTTCAAACTTGTACTGAAGCTGCATTACGTGTTAACCTACCGCCCTTCCAAGTCCCGTCTCAGCAGTGTTGATAGATCTTAGTTTAACTTAGTTTAACTTTTTCAGTGACCTATGTGTATGGCGGATCCTTTCCTAAAACCACATTGGGATCCTGCAGTCTTCTCTACCCCCACTTTCTTCTCTGAGCCCAATTGAAATCAGTATTTGTAATAACTATTCGTTGTATCTTTCTCATTACATCGAATATCTACTCATTCAAATTGGACTTACATACTTATGTATGTATATGGGCCTGTGGCAATGAGGCAATTAACTTGTCCTTCTGGAGGTCTTTTGAGAAAAATCTTTAATATCATCTTTAATATCAATTGCTGGAATAACATTGGGGTTTTTCCTGTTTTTATCTGTTCCCCTGCCTCATCATTTCTTCTGTAGAGAACGTTGTTTTCTGCGGTTTTTCACAATGACCATTTTATTTAGCCCTATTTGGCTAATAGCTTTACTTTGAACATTTCGTTAGCAATACATACTATTTTATAATTAAACCGTGTAAAAAGTTGAATACCTATATTTTTATTTAAAAATTATTTTAGAAATGTTTAATAAGTTTCAGTTATTAACGACATTATATTCCTTCTACAACCTCTTAAGTTAAAAAAAAACAGGACGTTTTTTTAACTTAAGTCGAAACTTCTTTTAACAGTCGAAAAAATGTTAAGTGTTCAGATGGAGCAACGGGTTAATCTCAAGTTTCTTGATAAACTGGAGAAAATGTTTACAGAAGCTTATACAATGTTATAAGAAGTGTACGGGAGTGAATGTTTATCCCGCACACAAGTTTTTGAATGGTTGAAACGGTTTAAAGAGGGACGTGAAACGACCGAAGATGATCTGCGCATCGGACGGCCCTCAACGTCAAAAACGAATGAAAACGTTGAAAAAAATAGGTAAATTAATCCCCTAAGATCGTCATCTAAGCATCCGAGGGCTTGCTGAAATAACAGAAATTGGCAAAGAATGTGTTCGCCAGATTTGGTGCCAAAACTCCTCACTCCCGAGCAAAAGGAATCAAGAATGAACATTTGCGCTGACATTCTAAATAACATTGACACTGATCCAGGCTTGTTAGACACGGTGATTACTTGTGATGACAAGATTCGAAAGTGTGGAAGCGGTTAAAGCAAAAGCGACGGAGGTTCTGACCCAGCTGACAGAAGCGGACATCCAGTACTGCTTCCAACGATGGAAGAGTCGTATGGAGCAGTGTAGAGATCGCCAAGGGGAGTACATTGAAGGCGAAAAAGTTGCTACTGTAATTGGTAACGAATAAAAAGTGTTATGACAGCATTTCGGTTATTTAATGGCCGCACCTCGTACATTTCCCGATCAGGACTGCGAGCTGGAATATCGAGGCAAACGCAATTTCCAAATGGGAGCGTCGCGTTTCTGGCTGCCGGCTCTCGTCTCCGTCATATTTCGCGCTCAGCCGATGATGACGACGCGCATTAAAAACAGGGGGTGAATTATCATGTAAGTCTCGCGCGGCGGGAAGGGCGAGGGGTCGCTATAACCCGCCGACAATGCCCAGGAAATGTAGTTACAGCGCTCAAATGACACATGCATGATGCGATTACAATTATATG
The DNA here is from genome assembly GCA_029963805.1 of Aromia moschata. Classification (NCBI taxonomy): domain Eukaryota; kingdom Metazoa; phylum Arthropoda; class Insecta; order Coleoptera; family Cerambycidae; genus Aromia; species Aromia moschata. The sequence continues at coordinate 690,952 of JAPWTK010000165.1, forward strand.
AATATGTATAGTGCGCCGGGGCCTCGGACGGAGACTCCTACGTGAAAAGGATGAGGGAGAGCCCTGTAAATTTAATACTATCTAATGCAATATAATACTCGGTCACTTTACGTTACAATGGTGGATGTACTGGCGTGGAATTTATTCGAAGGGAGAACGGCGCAGTGAGAACAGAGAGGAAGTAAAGAATCATTGTGGGTACTTATTTTGTTTCTACAGTCTGTCCATAAAGTATGAAGTAATTCCCTTTCCCCTTACCTTTAGAGGACGGCTAAGGTATACAGGGTGTCTATCAAGCGTCGGATTCGGTTAGTAGGAGTGGATAGAGTATACAATTCTGAGTCGAAAAGTCCTTTATCATTTTTCGATTTGGGCAATAGTTTTCGCGGAATCTATTTATGGAGATTGGCCAACCAGGGCGCGGCTACAGCGGGCATGCTCTGCCCCCTTCGGTACGCGCAACGGATTTTTTTATTAAAATAGCTTTATCTTAATGCAGCATGACATCGGGTCAACGACAATGTCGACCAGGTAATGGCCAGGTCGCCGATGACGCTGTCCAGGTGCACCAAGTCATGCGCTAGATGTTTTTTTAAGAAACTATGAACCTGGACAGCTTTAGTTAAAGTTGAGCGATGATAATTTCTTCATCATTCCCGTTTTTAAAGCAGTCCAAACAGGCAGCTGCAATTTTATTGAAATAAATACTTCAGTAACGCCCCTCGACATGTAACCGTGCATTTGCAGGTATCCTCTCTTTATTCAAGTCGCGTTTATTCAGTTAATATACTGCGCACTAAACATCAGGTGTTGAACGGATATGCTCTATCTGTTGATCATATCATGCAGCTAGTGTCAATATTATGTAGCAGACTATTATTAGAGCCATAAACAACGATTACGTCTGCTCGAATGTGATTTTTGACGGAACGGCATCGAGATGACGAATTAAATCGGTAGGGTTATACATATATTAAGTGTAACTGGTAAATTAATTAATAACTATGTATTAGTTGTGTGTTTTTTTTTTTAATACGAACATGTCAATGGTTGTTCGCGTCAAAATTTTTGAAACGTGTCACGAAAATTTCGACATAACCGAAATTTGAAAGTAATGGTGAATATCAAAAGTACTAAGTGTACTTATGACACCATTAAAATGTTTTTAAAAAATATAAAATGGTGCAAGAGTTATTAACAAATGAACATCGTTATATAAAAAGGTAGCTTTTTATACGAAAATTATTATTTAATATTTAATATAAAGTACTTATTATAGAAAAAGTCGATTCTTACGTAAAATTGGATGCTCTTTTCGAAAAAAAAAAAAAAAAAAAATATTAATAACAATAAAACGATATTTTTTATAAAAAAAAAAAAAAACTTATTTTATTAAAATTTTTTATAAAAAAAAAAAAAAATTTGGGAAAATAAAAAAAGATTTTGAGGGACGGGAGGCGAGCTTCACGGGGGGTGTATACAAAACATTTGTAATAATATATTAAAAAATTCCGTAAAAAAGTAAATTAGGTATTACAAAGTTATTATATTTTTTATTTATTAAAAAATTTAAATTATAATAGATTTAATAAATATATTCGCTAGGTGGTGAATGATTTTTTCAAAAAATTAGACACGTAATTTTAAATGTATTTACATAGATTTTGCAAGTAATGTGAAAAATATAGCTTCAGTGGCGAAACCACTTGATTTTTAATAATTTATATTAAGTGTAAAAAAAATAATTTAATTTTTATATTTTAGGGTTAAATTAAAAAATTTAAAAATAAATTATTTTAAAAAATTTTAAAATTAATTATTTTGAGATCCATTAGGTTGTCCTATTAATTTGGGTTTTTTTTGATTTTTTTATCTTTTAATTTTTTGGTGAATTAATAATTTAAAAAAATTAAAAATTTTACTGCCTAAAAAAATTTTATAAGAAAATGGAGATAAGGTGTGGGGGGCCCCATTTTAAACCATAACCTTTAAAGGGTTAAGGGTGGAAATAAATGAATAGACTGATTAGTTCGTTGGAGTAAACGCAAGTATTTGCTCATTAAGAGTGTCATCAAAAAAAATGGTCTAAATTCTATTTTATTATTCCGGAAATATTTTTGGGAGTATAAGTTCCCTCATCAATGTTTTACTAAATTTTGGGATTACGTCCCATAATTAAAAGTAGCCAATCACTTAAATAATTTTTATCAATAAAGTATAATAAATGCAAATTACACTCGTCGATCTGGATCATCTTCAAGTAGCTCTTGAACAGCTTGCATTTTATATGGGGCGTTTTTTCTCATATTTAAGTATTTTTAAAACTGTTTTGTGATTAAGATTACTATCACGGGCGAGTTGACGGGCTGGAGTGATTGGATTTTTTTCTAGAGCAAGCAACAAATTCAAGTTCGTGTCGTCATCAACAACAGCCTGCCTCTTACTCTGTACTTTCCTGACATGACCCATCTCTCGATATTGTGCCTCAATTTTACTAATGGTACCTTGATTTAGTGGTGGCAAGTCAGGATGCGTTTCTCGAAACAAGTGAACAACTTCGCATTGAGTTCGCGCCTTATCACCATATCCAATCATCATCAAAATTTCGATTTTTAGTGATTCAGTTAAATAAGACATTTTCACCAATTTGAAATAACACTTCGTTTCAAACTCTGAATACAGCATACAAACTAAATTACTCTTTGCGGCCGTGTAAAAACACTAGCAAAAAATAACAAATATCAGTTGTGGCAAAAAATTGCTTGGAATTTTTTGTGGGGACATATGAAAAGTAAGGTTTACATCCCAAAACTAAACAACACACATTTTGAGTACGAAATTGTTGCGTTACAAATAAATTAAATTATAAAATTACGTTTTAATTGTATGCAACCCTACAAACATACTAAAAATTAAAATTTGATCAGTGCGTTGGATTCCTCTTTCCACCAGCTTTACAATGGGGGCACAAACCATAGGGTTGCATTTGAAAAAAACATGGCGAGGGTGGTTTCAGCCACCCCTGAAGGGCTATATTTTTCACATTACTTGCAAAATGTAGGTAAGTACATTTAAAAGTTGACGTGTCTCGGGAATTTTTTGAAAAATCATTCACCACCCCGCTAGCGAATATATTCCAGTTAATGTCTCCACCGTGTATACAGAATTAGTACAAGATCTCATGTGGTCTTTGTTTGATTTCGGAAAAATGATACTCAATTTTGAGGAATCTTTGCATCTATTGCATCTACTAAACAAACTCAATTTCTTTAAACCTAGGTATACTTATTAGTATTAGCTGTGGGGTGTTGTTTCTACACGTTTGCGTTCTCTCTTCCGCTCAGGGAAAACCCGTTCTGCGGGCGGCGCACGTTTTTTGGAAACGCTCCGGCGATAAGTTGCGCGCGGGAAAGTGCAGGGGGCCTGGGGGGCGGGGGGACGAAGGGGGCCCCGGGTGTATGGCGCGCCGCTCCGCAGGACGCCACCGGGCTTTAATTAAAGGGGAAACGAGTGCCCCTTTAATGCGGCGTATCTCGTGTGCGCGATTAAGGGCCTGTCAAAAACAGAGAAATTCATTTTTTCGCGTTCGTTCTTTAATTCCTTTTTTATCAGTTAAACGGCATTCGTCTGCTAGCGGAGGCAGCGCGTGCCAGCGGCGCCGGCGAAGGGGTTGGCCCCAACCGATTCGACGACCCTCGATGTGGTTGAATGCTTTGTAACTCTGGTTAGCTGATGGGATCAGATCCAAACTTAAAAAAAAAACATTCTTGACTTGAAAATTTTTGAAAATCTGACCTTAGATTCTGAACGAGCAGATCTTTTGACTTCAGAAAATATTGACTTGTTATAGATTTTGAAATATTTTTTTACGTTTCTTAATAAAAAAAATCTTGATATACACGTGTCCCCAATTAGTTTTCAGGTATTGTGAAAATCATAAATATGAAAATTTCAAAATGCGATATCTTGGCGAAAAAAAAAGAAGATATTTGAGCAAACTCAACGGCATTTGAAAAAGGAACACTTGTACTATAAGATCCCACACATGGTTATTTGAGAAAAAAATTCGCGGTGCTACATAACCTCAAATATGTCAAAACCCAGCGTTTCTTGCACTTTTAGGTTGGAATATCTCAAAAACTGACGTGATAAGAGTAATACTGAGTTTTTGTTCTGTCGACGTTTCGAACAATTGATTTGCATCCTCAGGATTCTAGTTTTTATTTTATTTTTATTTACCTACAACATATTATAGCGATGCTAACAAATTATTAAATTCCATAAGAACATCCACTGGTACATTAACAGAAATAGAATGTTTACACAAAAAACATAAATTATTATTAACAATTGACTAATGAGGCCTTAACAGATAATGCAAAACAAAAAATTTTTTTTACATATATTTAAAAAAAAATGAAACCTAACAATCAATAAACCTCAATATTCACGTATTATGTACATAAATATTAATTTGTCCGAAAATATCAGATGATAACTTGGTTAATATAATGAAAACAGAAAAACAATGGATCAAATAAGTCACAACAAAAGGGATAGGTCTGAACTAGAACATAGTAACACCCAATGGAGAGTATAAAAACAAATGTGGTACCAAACAGATTAAAATAAGTAAAATTACTTACATCGTGCGCTCGAAAAAAAAAAACGAAGTCAACTGGTTTATGGAAATATGAAGGCATGTCGTTTCTTGTTGTGAGTCCTTTTTGTACAACTGTAGCTATAAGTGTCAACGGACAATCATCCGTATTTCTGTCATTAGTAGTCTGTCATCTGTCATTTTACAAGTAGAATTTATACGCAATACTTGGAATAATTTCTACGCGAAGCAGTTTTTTCAAGAACACAGAAACTTCGGTGAAGCCGGAATTTTTTTTTGTCTAAGCTCCTGTACATCAACAGAAAACGGTGCTATTATTAGAACACGTATTTTTGGACCAATTTTTTTAAGATACTCTTACTGGATAAATATATAAGAACTAAATTTGATTACCTTTTCTTAACCACCTTGATGATATAGAACTACAACATTGATAGTTTCAACAAGATGGCGCTAGAGCTTACCCTGCAGCATAAACTGTGAAATGTTTGCGTTTTTTTTCAAGATGGATTAATTGGTTTAAAAACCCCTTGATTGCCGAGAACAAAGATCTTTGTTTTTTTTCAACTTGGCCCAAACTGCCGGAAAATCACAAATCTCTGTCCTATAAGTAAATGCTCTACTAACGCCTGATGATGTGTAAAATGTAATCAACATGTTTTCCTATATTTTTGGGGATGCTGAACATGATCCCTGGATTTATTGGGGTCTATTTTGCGCCCAATTTTTTTTACGTTTTTTAAAAAATCTTTCTCCTCATACACTCAAGTTTGTAAACATTGTTATTTTGACGAGCTGTATCATTTCTGAGGTATTTTGACCCGCTGAACATTATGGTGTGAACATCGAGTCCAATATTGGAAGGAAAATGACCCAAAAAAAGACTCAGTTTATGGTATTATGAAAAGCTGTTTTGATTTCAGTTCAGACTCTCAAAGTTTGTCTATTATTCAGGACTCTGGATAAGACTTTCTGACTCAGTAAGTCCAAATAAGTCGGAAATAATGTCTATAAATATTGGAAAACTGTAGATTGAGGATTTATGAGGTTATTAACGACAAAATTTAGACTTTATCATAATTTGGCTTGTGTAAGACAAATTTAGATAACACTATGATGACGTATGAACACGTAGGTCAAAATGTCTGATAAAAGTAGCAAAATGTCATAAATTGAGCCATTTTTGAGGTAATTTCCTCCCAAAATGACATTTCGAAGGACCTAGGCCAAATTCTGACAACGCCATGATGTTCAGCGTGTCAAAATACATCGGTTCTAGTTAAAGTTGTCAAAATCTCTAAGTTCGGCAGTCAGGGCACATTCAAGAAATTATCGTGGCAGTCAAGGGGTTAAATGTAGACCAAGAGTATCCACCAAGTTCATGTGATATTACTCCATGCGACTTATTTTTACGGCTTTGTTTTACAAAACACAATTTTTCAAATAACGCTAATTAAGAATACATTTCCATTACATGGTTTTGGTCTATCCTTCATGTTATATTTGTAAGTGTCCGTCAAAAACTCATCGTGCATCAGATGTATTTTTATTAATACGCATTGTTTCAATAACTCTGACATTAATTTGCTGCAATTTTAATAAGAAAAAACCTAATACTTTGGTTCTATCAAACTACTATTCCTGCCAATATGTCATTTGAAATTTTCGATTGCCATAAAATAAGTACCATTATTATTAAAAAACTTAATAAAGAAGAAATAAAATAAATTTTATATTAGTAACATGAAAATATAACGACCTCAATTTAAACGCAAAAATGTGCAAACAATTTATATATTTCAAACAGACTCAAAAGAAAACAGCCGGAAATATGAACACCATGTGTCATAATATTTTTCAAACGGTGTTTTTTGTTGAACAAGAAAACAGTTTTATTATCACGCACTTTCTCTGCCTTTTTTAAAACATTATCAAGAAAAACATAGTCAAACATCAAATACCTAAAAATATTAACAAAAAATGTTACAATATAACGAGCCATCAAAAAAAAACGTCATCAAATCTGGCTATGAACGAGAGATATGGAAATAGCTGTTATGTCGAAGCTTAAAACGAAACTTTGTTGTTCTCAAACTTTTGACAAGTGACTGTCACAATTGTGAAATAAATAATGGATATCACATCAAGTGACAACCAGGTTATAAATTTTAAGATCAAGATTAGACATACGTCTTTTTTTGCTCGGCCAACTTTGATGACATTTTTTTTTGGTAGCTTTTATTACAGACGTTAGACATTTTTAAAACAAATGATTGCTGACGCTCTAACACTATACGCTCGAACAGACTAATGTGAAATTAAAGTTGCTCAGTTTGCTCTAGTTTAGTAAAATTGGTACATTTTTCAAGTCAATTTTTTGTTTTGACTTTGTTACTAAAAAGTATTCAGTACTTCAGACGCGAAAAATAACAACCCTAAGCTAAATGCCGGCGATACGTTTTAATTCGCGCCCCCGCGCTCCTACCCCACTGGCGTCGTTCCCCGTCGGCCCCGCTTTTTTTCTTCGTCTGGAATGCAGATTTTTTGATTAAATATTTTCGCGCCGAGTTCTTGTCGCTCATACTGACAATAATCCACCTAGTTAAGGAATGTAAATGGAATTTGAGACAAAAATTGGATTATGTTAGGCAATTAACTGGGCTGCGTCGCTAAATCCCAAATAAATTAAAAAAATGAAAGTCGGCGACAAGGCTTCCAGCAATTATAAATAAAGATTATGGAGTAAGATACAAATCGAGTTTGTATTTTGTCCGGACAGGAATAGGATCGTTGATACTATTGGGCATTCACAGGCGTCTCTTTTACAATTAAAAGTTTAGTATTTTCTTTATTTTAGATGGGAAGTTTCTTAAATCCTAATTGTTTGGATTTCACTGATTTAGGAGAATGTTTTTTTTTTATTTTTTTTTTGGGACGTGTCTGTTAATGTTGTGTTTTATAAATCTTTAATTTATTATATATGTATCTGTTAAATATTTGTTATTATTTCATTAATATTGTATTTTAGTTTAAATCAGCGGACATACAGGTATTATACGTACATATACGAGGTACCTATGTAAATTAAGTAATGAGACTGGTAACGTAGCACCATTGATCTAATAATACAGCGGAGACGGGATTTGGAAGGGCGATATGTTAACCTTCAGTACAAGTTTGAACTTGTTATACTCATTTGTTTGTTCTTTGTGACTCTTTTCGTAAACCGGTTTCTTCTAGTGCGTTTTAAAAATGAGTGACATTAATTTTGAGCAACGGTGTGCTATCAGATTTTTGCAAAACTTCAACACGCCTACGGAGACAGTGTTTTTTTCAAGAGCCCAGGTTTTTTCCATGGTTTAAGGCATTCTCAGAAGGAAGAGAGTCGATTGAAGATGAACCATGCAGCAGAAGGCCTTCATCTGCAAGAACCGATGAAAATGTCTATAGAATACGGGATCTTGTGCGTTCAGATCGTCGGTTGACGACAAGAATGATCGGGGAAGAGTTAAATTTGAATCACACCACTATTCATCAGATTTTGACTAATGAATTGGGGATGAGAAAAATCTGCGCAAAAATGGTTCCAAAAGACCTTTCGCAGGATCAAAAGGACATGAGGAGAGAAAGGTGTCTTGACTTTTTGGAATCGATTGCAAATGATCCCCATTTTATAGAACGTCATTATTGGTGATGAGACTAGAGTGTTTGAGTATGACCCGGAAACCAAGCGCCAAAGCATGGAATGGCGCATTTCAAGCTCTCCAAGACCCAGAAAAAGAAAGAATGAGCAAGTCAAAGATCAAATGCATGCAGACTTACTTTTTTGATAGCCCGGGAATTGGCCACAAAGAGTTTGTGCCTCCAGGGCAAATAGTAAATCAACACCTTGACAGAAAGATTCTTGAAAAATTTCGAAAAAAGGGTCATGCGTGTGAGACCAAACATCAAGAATAACCAGATGTTGCATCACGACAATGCTCTTTGTCACACATCCATTTCAGAAAACGAATTTTTAGCCAGTAAAAACATTCCTGTGGCTTTTCAGTCTCCTTATTCGCCTGATTTGAGTCCTTGAAAATCATCTCAAGGGCCGCCATTTTGGGACCATAGAAAACATTAAAACAGCTGTAACCGACCAGTTGAAGACTATTGCAGTACATGAGTTCCAGCACTGCTATAATGAATGGAAGAACCGTCTCCAGCACTGCGTGTCTTCCCAAGGAAGTTATTTTGAAGGAGACAATACTGAATTGTAATTCTATTCGAATAAAAAAATCAGGCTCATTAGTTAATTTACAGACCTCGTATGATATATCAGCAATATTCATAAAGTCAATTTAACAGGTCAATCCAACTGCCATTTTTGATCGAAAATTGTAAATGTTTTGATGAAATATTACGTGGAATGTCTTTAGAGTCCCTCATAGAATTCGAACATGCAATCATGTTCAGAATGTTCCATTTATAATAAAAAAAGTTTCCATCTAGTTCCGGTATAAGGGGAAATCTCAAATTTCTCAACATATTTTTGTTAAATGGAACGACTCTACTATGACGTCAAATTTTGAAATTTCATCGCCCATAGTGTTTGAAATATCGTGATAGACCGCGTATACCAGTGGCGGTGCGTGATATTTCAGTTAGCCATATCTTGAAAACGACGCATGGGACCCACTTCACTTTTTAGGTGATGACTATATACCTCTTACAGAAAGGATTTATAGTGAAAAAATCGTCAGCAAAGTTTGCGAAAGAATTTTCAAAAACACTAGAGCACTCCCTGGGTTCTCAGTAACGCTCTGTGGGATATTTGCAGTATATTTTTTTCATAATCTAGAAACAAATATAAGGAGACGTTTTTCGATTTGTTGCAAAATATTTTTTTTTCAAAAAGTTATGGCCATTTTAATTTTAATTTTATAGGAACATTTTGTTTCCCAAAATTAAAATGGCCATAACTTTTTTGAAACAAAAAATATTTTGTAACAAAAAAAACATCTCCTTATATTTGTTTCTAGATTATGAAAAAAAATTTTCCTTTTTTTTAAACTAATTTTTTTTTTTTTTTTTATTTTAAAAAAAAAAGTAAATGAGGTTTATTGGTTAAGTCATAGGAAGTTAATTTTATTAGAATTTTTTTTAATAAATGCCCTTCCTTTGTTTTTAGTTTGATACCTGTATACTGCAATTATTCCACTGAGCGTTACTGAGAACCCAGGGAGTGCTCCAGTGTTTTTGAAAATTTTTTCGCAAACTTTGCTGACGGTTTTTTCACTATAAATCCTTTCTGTAAGAGGTGTATAGTCTTCACCTAAAAAGTGAAGTGGGTCCCATGCGTCGTTTTCAAGATATGACTAACTGAAATATCACGCACCGCCACTGGCGTATACACAGTTTGTGTAAAGCCGACATAGGCCAGTTATGAAAAAGGACAAAAGCTACCCTCCTCGTTCTAACACCAAGCACAGGAGGTGAGAGGGCCGGTCTTATTCCCTCACTACCTTCGATGCGTGTGCGGTTGCTTCTTATCTGTCGTCTCACTTCTGTTTGTACTTTTTCATAATTGGCCGATGTCGGCTTTACACACACGGTATATTGCGGATTTGCCCAAAGTCGCGGAACGGTCGAAGCAAACAGTATAATCAACGGTCATTTTTTTATTTTCAAATGGAATGACCAATGTTGAGAATTGATAGAGAACAAATTTAGATCGATAGAGATAGAGATATAATGTCAGCAGTAGTTATACAATAGTTATACAATGAGCGAACTGGCTGACGTCAAGGTCATCTATGCGGGAACCCGTTATCGGAATTGGGTCATTATCGCGGTTGTTGTATAGCATGATATTTCACAGGACGCAAGTAACTTCTCTGGAGTTATAAAGCTCGAAGTAAACATTTTCGTGTTATTTATTTTTACTGCCCCAATTATGCACAATTCATTGTTTGTGACAGCCTAAGTAACCTACTATTAAATTAATGAATGTTTTTTTTTTTATAACATACGGAATGTTTGTCTCATATAGCTTTATTTAACGGCAGGATCCGAGTCGCTTTAGTTTACAAAGTGCGTTGAAAAATTCAGCAATGAGTTCGGACAACTATTACTGTGATAAAGTAATACGAAAGAAGTTCAAGGAGTTGTGTACTGAAATATTTATTCGGCACTATTGGAACTCGGCGGACATGGACGGGTTGGTAAATATTTACGTCGCCTTGCGCTACTCTACTTACCTAACTTATTAAATATTAATAGATTGGTTTGGGCAAGTGACAAGTTTTTCAGTTATTCCCCTCTGCGCGTGTACCAAAAACACAAAGTGCATTTTCTGTATGAAACTGTTTCCTTGAAATGTTTTGATATCCGTCTGTATGCGGTGAGAGTCAAACGGGGGTGGGTGATATTCCAGAGGCGTGGAGTATAGGTACTTTAAGGGGACACCGTAGGTCGCAATATCAGTGAATGACTATTAAACTGTTAAATGTTTTATTTATAAGAATAAAGTTTTAGTTATTAAATATGTAACCATCTTAATATTTTATTTTTATATATGATTCAATTTGTACAGGGTTATTCGTTATAAATTACCCGCCCTTTAGCATCGTTATTATTGCCTATAGAAAAAAAGTTTTAAACAAAAGTTGTTTGGTTATGAATTTTGTTAAAATGCTATCAAAAGTACAATAGCGTGCAGATTTCAGGGGCACAAAAATATTTTTTGATAGCATATTCTGTATTATATTAATAATACAAAATTTTTGGAATGATCCTTTTTTCCTGATTTCAAAAATATACCATAAACGAATGATAACTCATAAAAGTTGTTCGACATGTCCACCATTATTGTCAATTCATAATTGGTAACGTCTGCGTCTTCTCATATTTATAATTGCACCGGAAATGGCTTCATTATTTACATTCAGGTGGTTTATTTCAAACCGAATAATGTCTTTAATGATTTGAATATTATTATTATTAACAATGTATTTTAGAATTCCCCAAAAAAAATATTCCATAGGGGTTAAATCCGGACTGTTAGGTGGCCATTTAATAGTTCCATTATTCCCTATCCGTGTTGAGAATGCATTATTCAAATGATATCGAACGGGTAGGACACTATGTATACATATAGGACACTACTATAGGATACTACTATACATATAATCAAGTTTGGCTTCCGGAAAATTCTGTAAAAGAATATTTTCTGTTTCTGAGATAAATATTTTCAAATAGGTAACTTCAGTTTCAAAAATAAAATCATAAAAAATAGGCCCAACAGTTTTTTTTAAATCGTCTAAATTATTAGACTTCGTTTTAAGAGCCTTATTTTTTAAATAACCCAGGAGAATAGAGATCCATCAGGGTTAAGTCTGGCGATTTAGCGGGCCATTCCAGAAAACGTTTTTTGCTGACAATTTCACGTTAACAGTATCAGAATTTCGGAACAAATGACACGAATAGTTTTTAGAACTTGGCGTATTGGAGGTGTAATGCAATGTTTTAACAACAAAGAAATAACAACTATTGTCAGGATCACACTTTGATAAAATTTTAAACATTTGGTCAAAAGTGCAGGTAACATTTTCTAAATTTCAGAAACCATTAAATATGACCGTGTTAAAAAGGGGTTGTTTATTGAGAAGTCCTGAAAGTATTACTGAATTTATTTCAGTAGTTTCCACGCTGTATATTATGTACGCATTTCAATACTATAAATAACGGGGCAGCTGGATGACAGAAGTAACTATACAGGGTTATTTCTAAGGAGAGTCACATTTTTTCTATTCAAAACAAAACATTTTTTCCAAATACTATTTTTTCGTAAACTGAGAAATAAAACAAGTTAGGCTATTAATTTTGAATATAGCATTTATCCTGTTTTGCCTTCAATTTAAAGAAAAGGCAAATTCGTGCACGCAATAGAAAAACATACCTAATGTTTACAGCTTTTTTTTTTTTGTGAATGCTTTCCTAGTATTTTCTTAAAGGTTTTTGTACTTAGAATTTCGCTGTACAACCTTTTCTTTAAATTGAAGGCAAAATAGGATAAATGCTATATTCGAAATTAATAGCCTAACTTTTTTTATTACTCAGTTTACGAAAAAATAGTATTTGGAAAAAAATTCTTATGAATAGTTCTATACGCTGTTAAAAAATATGACTCAAGTTAGACATCACCCTGTATAAGATAAACAATAATTATGAATATTATCTAATTTGATATTTGGTCAAGTGACCGACGTGAATAAAAACCTTTATCGATTGGTAATTCGACTAGTTTTTTAATACTAATAATAAGTGTATTAATTTAAATTTGGTTACTGTTAATCCTCTCATCTGGTTTCTAAGCGGAGGCGTGCCATTAGGTCAGTTGGATTTCATAGTATCTTAATCTTAATGAAATTGACAACCAAATTAAAACATCTTAAATTAGTACTTAATCTCACGCAATGTCATATGCATAAAAATACTCGTATATACAGGGTGACCCAATATGAATGGAAACACTGCTGTAAAAAAGTTGTTTATTATCCGATTTAAACGGGACTTTCTTAAAATATAGAGCATCAAAAACTCTGTATGCAAAAACTCAAAACGATATTTAAATTTTCAAAACCTACTACGGTTTTTTTCTAGCTAAAAAATAGCTAAATTTATTTAGAGATTTTTTTATTAAAAATCTGATTACAGCACTGGGTTTAGCGGCTTCTCAAATGGGTTGGTACCAATGATTTGAAAAAAGTGGTGTTTTTAAATGAGTTGTGACAAAATCATTATCGCCGTTTTTTGCGGCGATTTACCGATAAATATATTTTTTCTAAAAAATGGAAAAGGAGCCCGTAGAAATACAAATAAAACTACACAATATGAATTGTTATAATTTCTAACAACAACCATAATAACCAGTACAGTACAGTGACACTAATAGTAAATACAAAATAAATAACAATTCTATAGAAACAAAAATTGAAATAAATTAATAGAATTATATAATAGATAGAAAATAGACAAAAAATTGTGATTTTTAAAAAAAGGAACCTGCAATTGTTAAAGTATTGTTTCATCCGATAGTTTCATATCGTTTCTGTAAGTAGACTCTTTACCGGGTCGTGTTTTATAAAGCTTAACATTGACAAAACACCATAAGAAAAAATCAAGTGGGATTAGGTCCGCAGATATAAGTGGACATCCAATTAATGGTCTGTTTCGACCTATCCAATGGTAGTATAAATTCTCGTTAAGCCATTCCCTGACTTGTCTTTTGCATTGCGTATTGAACACCCATCTAATTGAAAGTGTAGATTTACTACTCTTACTTATAGTGGGATTTTTTTTTTTGCATTGGAAAATTTGTTCTGAAAAAATGTAGGAACTATTCACTATTCATATTTCCTTCAAAAAAGAACGGGCCAATAAATCTCTGATTAAGTGTTTCGCGCCATTGAATTGAAAAAATTGACTTAAAAGCAAAGTTTTTTCACAAACATTGGTACACACCCGTTTGTAGTAGGCTTTGAAAATTAAAATTGTCATCTTGATATTTTGGACCCTTTTAAAAGTTCCGTACAAGTCGGATAATAAACAACTTTTTTACAGTAGTGTTCTTAATGGGTCACCCTGTATATATATGTATATCGGTATAGTTAATTTCTATGTCCTATTTCGGAGGATCAATGAGTTGACGATGCTGTCAATTTTAAAAAAAATCAGTTTCATTAGGTATTTATAGTGCTCTCGAGGAACTAATCACAATCAAAGTATAATGAATATACCATAAATATTTATATTATACCTTCAGATTTTAGTTTTTGACTGTCATCAATGATAGACACTATGTTGATATGAATCTGAAAGTCGTATTAAATAAATTACGTGGCAGTGTTCATAAAATCACAAAATTGTTAATTAGTTATAATTTATTCTAGGTATTATACATATTAATGTTCATATTTAACAGGATTCCTATGTTTAAAATCTTCAAATGGATATACCTACATACTTGCATTAGACGCTAGAAAATATTTCATATATGTTTATATTTAAAACTGGAAATGGTTTCTTGTCACCATATCCAACTGTCATCGTGTTTATGCTTTCGTTTTGGTTTGTGTATTATGTAGTATAAAATAGGTTTCAATAAAATATTCAATAATGTTTAAAAAAAGTTGTACAATATTCCAAAAGGTTCCAGTTTTAGCTTAAGGTGCGCTTCTGTTGTTAAACTATACTAGAGGGTTTGTTAGAATGGAAGTGGGCTGAGCAAAAAAAAAAAAATTATATACAAAATGCGTATATTTCTAAATTTGTTTATTTTTTGGCTTTGAACACTTAACTGGTTGAAATAACTTTAAAAAGATAATTTAAGTTATACGTTTTAAAATTAATCTTATCAGTCATGTAAATAAAAACCTATTGCACATCATCAAAAAGTGTTTAAGTTTGACTAGCGTATGGATGGATTATAATCAACACATTAAACATTAAACAAACACCAATAATTATTTGTGTTTGTTTAATGTTAAATAACTTACTTTTTCAATATTAAAATGATAAATATATTTAAAAAGTTGTATATTTTAAACATTTATTTGAAAAAAATAATAATTTGCTTCGGGAAAATTAAATATTTTCTCACAAATACACATGTACAAATGTAGTTTTTTGTACATAAATATAGATTATTATAAATATTACGAATAGCACTTGTATTCAATGCTACAGTATTTGTAACCCTCTTGAAAGGATTACGCTTTCTAAGTGATTTTAAAAGTTTATTGTTTTTTGCTTTTTGTGAAATAGAATTAAATATTTATTTATTCATTCATTAGATTCATTCATTTATTCATTCATTAGAAACATCAAGTTTAGGGCTGCTGATACACTTTAAAATAATACTCGTATATTGGACTATAGTTTTAATTAAAATACTTTTCTAGCAGCTGTTCAGAGTAGCAATGGATTATTATTGTCTCGCTCTTTTTCAAAATAACGTTTCAAAGATGCTCCTACCTTGCATATTAATCATGGCAGTAGCTGTTTAACTGTTTTGGTATATCGCAAACAGAAGTCTCACAACTATACCACTGAAAATAATAGATTTTTAATGCAAGATAAAAGTTTAAAAAAAAAAATAGCAAAAAGAAGCTCAAAAAAAGACACAAACCACTATTAAAGCCAATGTAAGGTTCAGATCATTTCAAATTGTGAATAAATCGCTACTTCGTCGAAACAATGAGTAAATGCAAAAAGTTTTTGAAAAACTGCGTCAATTAAAAACGCTAAAAATAGTGAATAAGTTGTACATGTGTCATTTTGCCTCATAATATCATTAGTAATAATTTAATTTTTTTTTGCAAGAGTGTTTTTTCATTTTCAAACAATGTTATCTTTGTTTTCCCGGATAGAATTATGTTTTAGGATTATTGTAGTATTAGTAGCTCCGATTATGAAAAATGCTGCCAAACCCCATAACAAAGAATACATGAGAAATAACATTGTTACGTCAAATGTTTCGATTTAGAGACAAAAATCGACCTGTAATAAAGTCAAAAATTGACTTATTCCCTACTTTTGCCGTGCACTGTATAAACGATAACAACACCACCGTATTTTCGTGACCTTGTTGTGATCTTAAATGCTGCACCACTTTTTATAAAAAATATAATTTCACTAGTAGTAAAATTGTATAATCCTATTATGTTTACTAAACTCGACTGTCATCGACAATGGGAGGGGTTGCAATCATAAGGTAATTTTTTTGTCGAATCTGCCCATTTTGCCGGCTTTCGTCGCAAACCGCCACTGGAGTTCACGTACTACAGGTGCGCTCCTAATATACCGAAGTGTTTTGGGATTCTCCGGGGACCCCGGGAAATGGATTGGAAAACTTCCATCCATTGATTTGTATTCGCTTTACGTCCGCCCGCCGCTGTACTCACATATCCCCCGAAAAGTTACTTTATTCCCTCTGCCGGCTTACGCGCGTGCACGCTGTACAGTGTGTTTATCCGCAGTTTGGGTCCCATTGAAACACCGTTTTGCACAAGGAAGGGAAATTAAGTGCCCCTTATTTCCCTGAGACGTTCACTTTTAAAATATTCAAACACATTGATAAGATATTTAAATCGGCAGTTGTGCCAAAATGAATTGTTCATTATTATTAAACGGTAACCCATATATTATTTAACGTTCAACATAAATATGTAATACACATTCAAGAGTAAACATGGAATTTTTACTTCTTAAATATTGCATGTGTTGAATGCCCACCTTCCTTAACCATGTGCTTTTCTACGCGCCTGATCTCCGAGAACGTCGGCCCCCCTGGCCTTCTAAAATCGACTGCAATTATAGTTGTCGCAAGAGTTTCAGTAAAAATATGCCGCGGATTTAATAGAAATGTATTTGTCAGCAATTAAACGTTTTGTATAGGGTTGGCCATCAGATTGTTTCTTTTTAAATGAAGAAATAATAGTTTTAAAAAAATATTATATGAATTTTTCCATAATAAGTTCTAAAATAATTTTATAACCGGGGGGTGAAATATTAAAAAATTGAATAGTATTGTTATGAACTTTACTAATTTTTTAAAATACTTAAATTAATATTATCTAAAATTCAAATAGATACCCAGAGGGGGTGAAATTTCAAAAATGTAGGTTAGATTTTTGGAACTTAAAATCTTAAATTACCTAAATTTTCACAATTTTATCGAAAACCTAGAAAGGGGTGATATTTTCAAAATTTTTATTGAAGGTTATTGATTTTTATCGGTTATTTCAAATTAAATTTTTTTACATAGAATAATTATTATTTTTTTATTGAATTATTTATAAAATAAAAAAAGTTTTTATGTATTAATCTTTAAAACTACTCAAGGATTTTGATGCTTAATAATAAGTGAAAGAGGAATGTTTATATGTAATACATGAAATATAGTAGAGAAACATATAATTTAGAGGTCTAATTGATTCGTAAAGTGAAGGGGGCTATAGGATAAATAATATTTTTTTTTATTACTTATAAATGTTTCGATAATTGAATGTAAATAATTTCTACTGTAACTATAAATATATAAGTTAAAAATAACGTATGAAAATATATATATCTAAATATGTAATCAGATGAAGAAAAAATTATTAGTTACGCTTTTTGTTTTTTAGTGGTTTTATTGGTGACTAAAATATTTTAGAGTGTTTTTGGTACTTATACATTTAATATAAACTTCGGTTAAAAATAAATATATAGTAATTTACACAATCTAAAATTTTTAACATCCAACGCCGACTCAGGCCTGCCATATAGACACGTACCGACACCCTAGATGTTTAGATGTATATAAACTTTGCCCCTCAAAAAATATCCATTTATAAGGGAAAAATGCCGGCAGTCTAAAGGTTAAAGTGCTATTAAAACTACATCGTTGAATATTTTTAAATGACTGTTGCTTTATTTAAGAAAGTATGCTTTCCCATTATTTATGAAAAACAATTTCAGTTAAATGGCCGGCGCGGCTGGCTTGGCAGTAGTTCATTCTTTTCACCCAATTTTGCAGTACATTTTCGATTATCTGCGGCTCTATTGCACGAATAACGACTGATAACACGGTTACCGAATTGAATGTGCAAAAGATCGATTGTTTCACGTATTGTGTGACGCGTTGCTCCATCCTGGATTGCATCATTGCTGGAACCAAAGCTCGTTCAAGTCCAAATCGTCCAATCGCGGCCACAAAAAATTCAGTTGTAATCAAAAGAAGCTGTAATGCTGTTACCATCTTCATTTTGAAAGAAGTACGCACCAATGATGCCACCACTCCAAAATCCATATCAAACAGTCACTCTTGCAGGATGCATTGGCTTCTCTATGACCACGTGTGGATTTTCGGAACCCCAAATCCTACAGTTCTGTTTATTAACATGTCCTCCAAGATGAAAATGAGCTTCGTCCGAAAAAAATATTTTTCGACTGAAATCGGCGTCATTTTCAAACTCATTTAAAGCCCACACGGAGAAGCAAATAATCCGAGGTGGCGCCCAACGTATCTTTATGCAATATTCTCCTCAGAGCAGTGCGACTGACATTAAGTTGTTGTGCTCTGTGACGAGTTGAGGTTCTTGGGTTTTCACGCACACTTTGGGCAACTGCAGCAATTCTTTCAGCTGTGCGCACGGGACGAGCACGTGGATGACTTCTGTTATCTATAAGCATGCCAGTTTCACGAACTTTCCTTAAGAACTTTCTTACACCAGGCGCTGACGGAGCTTCATTTCGACCAAAAATTGTTCTCAATTTTCTCACTGTTTGTGCAACACATCATTCACTTTCGAAATAATTTTTCAATATTTCCCAACGTTGTTCAAGCGTAAAACCATCAATTTCTTACAGCGGAGGTTAGACACCACATATGTCAAATGTCAAGCGCGTCAGTGTCGTCAATGTAGAAATAACACACAGTTTAAAAAGAAACCAATAGATGGCCCACCCTTTAGCTTCAATTTCTTCTTGGACGTTTCTTTTAATCATCTGTAGATCTCTAGGTTTGCTCACGAACACTTTGTTTTTTAAATAACGCCAAAGGAAAAAGTCGGGGACAGTAATGTCAAGAGACCTCGCCAGCCAAGGCTGATCAACCATTTCGAGAAACGAGTCTGTGTAGAAATGTCTGCGGTGAAATATACATACTTTGTCTTGCAGTGTGACTTGTCAGTTTCTTTCTGCTTCTTGCAGTTGCGACATAAAAAATGTATGCAGCATACGCGTATACCGTTCAGAATTGGCTGTTACTGTTTCATCATTTTTCTCAAAGGAACCGGACCAATGATTCTTGATGATGATACAGCACACCAGACAGTAACTCTTGGTGAATGTATATCATAAATGACATGAGTTTCTGTAGCCCAGTAACACAAGTTATGTTTATTGACTGTGTCATGTAAAGGAAAGCGATCTTCATCACTCATGAAAAGCTGTTGTGCGATATCTAGTTGACCATTCTACAACGCCGAAAAACACCGACAAAATTCAATACGGCAATGCTTATCGCGTTCAGTTGATGTCTGTATTGCTAATTTGGATGAATGGAACATCATCTTGTGCAAAATTCTTCGGGTACTTGCAGAAATTTAACGTTGTCGCACCCACATGAAAAAAAAACCGATGGCCTGACCAGATCTTGATTTTCAGGATTGCATGCACATCGCCTTCTGTCAGTTGATTTTCTTTTTGCAACTGACCCATTTATGCAACCAATATGACATTATGCTAAGAGCAGGAGCATCACGAACATTAAATCGACGACGAAATAACCGTTGAGTTACGACTATGGGACCAAATTTTACATTTTTAACAGAAAATATGCATTGCTGTTTATTTCCAAAAGTTCCAAATAACTAACTAACCAAACTATCAAAATATTTCCGAAACCTCATCTTTCAATCATTATTATTGTTTACTACTGAAAATCATTTGATTTTTTTATGGCTTTGTAAAACTGGACCAATCATTTTTGTTTTCACATTGTGTCACAGCTGTAACTTGTTTTAACATTATAGATGAATAAATGAAATTTGGTGATTTGTTGGGAAGTTGAGTAGATACCTATATTTTGTGCTGACAAGCAAGGTGAAATTAGAAATTTACTGGTGTTACAAAGGTCACGGGACGTTCTTGAAGGTAACTTCTCTTGTACTGTTCACTTGTACTCATTCTTGATGAACTCTTTATACCTTGATTAGAAAAACTGGAGATGTGTTAAACCTTGTAAACGTAAAATGTTGTCTCGTTAGTGTAGCTGGATATTGAATCCTGATAAAGTAATAGTATCTGATAACTGAAGAACGAATTGTTTCCAAAAAACGGGACCATGTAAATTCAGGGGCTGTTTGATACTACCTGAGCAAGTGGCACAATATTTATCGACGTTTTCAGGAGGTTGACCAGATCAGGAGTCATTAGGAAAAGTGTCTTTTGGTCGACATGAGGAGCATATACATGGGTGGTTCACTCTATTATTAACTGAAGTTAATATTAAATTAGTTCCAGAAGTTAATAGTATTCTTCCTGTAGTTTATATCTATATCAGTGGACTCAGGAGGTTCCTTGTTGTGTTAAGGACACATTTCTTCGATGTCATAGTTTACTGTATCTTCGTCGATATCCATTAGTTGTGGCCCAGGAAAATCGGAAGATGAAGGTTCAAGTTAGATTCAAGAGTATCACTTGATATAAAGATTTTGTCTACTATGAATTCATTACGATTCAACTATTTTTGGTTGTTAACTGTGTTATACGAGGTGTTTAAATTAAGTAATGAGGCTGGCAACGTAGCGCCCGATCTATCAACACTGCGGATACGGGACTTGGAATGGCGGTGGGTTAACATGTAATGAACCTTCAATACAAGTTTGAACTTGTTAGAGTCATTTGTTTGTTCTTTGTGACTGTTTTCGTAAACCGGTTTTTTTCTAGTGCTTTTTAAATACGAGTGACATTAGTTTTGAGGAACGGTGTGCTATCAGGTTTTGCTTCAGACTTGGATACAGCGCAACGGATACTTTTGCAAAACTCCAACACGCCTACGGAGACAGTGTTTTTTAACAGTTTTTTTTAGTGGTTTAAGGCATTCTCAGAAGGAAGAGTGTCGATTGAAGATGAACCACGCTGCGGAAGGCCGTCATCTCCAAGAACCGATGAAAATATCGATAGAATATGGGATATTGTGCGTTCAGATCGTCGGTTGACGACAAGAATGATCGGGGAAGAGTTAAATTTGAATTACACCACTGTTGATCAGGTTTTCACTAAGTATTGGGGATAAGAAAAATCTGCGCAAAAATGGTTCCAAATGACCTTTCGCAGGAACAAAAAGACATCAGGAGAGAAAGGTGTCTTGACTTTTCGGAACTGACTGAAAATGTCCCCATTTTACTGGTGGAACGTGTCATTACTGGTGATGAGACTTGGGCGTTTGAGTACGACCCGGAAGCCAAACGCTAAAGCATGGAATGGCATACTTCAAGATTTCCAAAACCCAAAAAAGCAAGAATGAGCAAGTCGAATATCAAATGCATGCTGATTTGCTTTTTTGATAGCCAGGGAATTGTTCACAAAGAGTTTGTGCCTCCAGGTTAAACAGTTAATCAACACTTTTACAGGGAGGTTATTGAAAAACTTCGAAAAAGTATCATGCGTGTGAGACCAAACATCAAGAACAACTGGATGATGCATCACGACAATGCGCCTTGTCTCACAGGCTCCTCAGCCTCCTTATTCGCCTAACTTGAGTCCTTGTGACTTTTTTCCCTTCCCGAGATTGAAAAATCGTCTCAAGAAACGTCATTTTGGGGCCATAGAAAACATTCAAACGGCTGTAACAGACCAGATGAAGGCTATTTCAGTATATGAGTTCCAGCACTGCTATGAGGAATGGATGAGATGAGTGGCTTGGCTTGGAAGCAATATCTTCCCAAGGAAGTTATTTTAAAGGAGACAATACTGAATTGTAATTCTATTCAAATAAAAAAAAATAAAAACCAGTCTCATTACTTAATTTACACACCTCGTATTACAAATAGTTCACTGCATGTAAACTTTTGTACTGTACGTTTCAATTCAGGTACGGGGTTGTTTAACGACACGGCATTAATTAAATAAGTAAGCAGTGCACTAGTCGGACAGACACGGCGAATGAATATCGAATGGGTGGGGAGTGCCGTGTCAATCAAGTGTCCGCCGAACGTGACCGATGTACGTTTCCGGCCAAAACACCGCCATTTTCGGAGCTCGTTAGCGTCCTCAGTACCTCGATTATGTTTCGCTGCGTTTTCGTATCGTCAGCAACCGCATCGCGACGTCATCGTGCTCGCCGGATAATCGTCCGTGCCTCAGGACGATTGTTGCAATTTTCTAGAAACGGATCCGCATCTGTTGGTCGGCCTCGTCTAAAGTCAACTGCAAACTACGCCTAATATGTAAAGGACGGGATATTTAATATGCGTAACATAGATTAGCATAGATATTGCAGCAACATTAAACATAACTCTCAAGATTTCTCTGTTCTACCGTATTTCAGGTTAGCTATAAGTTCTTTGAATCTGGTCAAAATTGATCTTTTTGTTTGCCCAATATGTTTTTGTCACCACCCTTATCACTTCTTAAATCTAACTTTAATCTTTTCGATGTTATTTATTTGATATTTCGTGTTGTCTAAAAGGTTCTACAATGTATTACTTCTATATCCATAGTGGAGTAGAAGTGTGTAGTATGCATGAAATTTTTTATTTTTAAAAAATGTTTGTTGGCTAAATAGGCCTTAAATGGGTACTAAAATTTTGAGATTTTTAAGTTTAAAGCGAAAAATCATTTTCTGTCTGTCTGACTGTCTTTCTGTCTGTGTGTTAACTGAGTGTGTCTGGGGAGGGGGTTTGAAGGGATGAAAGTATTGAGAATAAGTAAAATAAATGTTTTTAACATAAATTTTACAATGCACAGTGAAAATAACTCTAAAAGTTTCATACACTTCTCCCTCCCACACCCTTTTGGAGTACGGGAGGGTGGACAGAATAAAATATGAGATGTGTAAATTAAGTAATGAGACGTATTTTTTTTATTTAATTTTTTTTATTCGAATAGAATTACAATTCAGGATTGTTTCCTTCAAAATAACTTCCTTGGGAAGGCACACAGCGCTGCAGACGGTTCTTCCATTCCTCATAGACATGCTGTAACTTACATACTGGAATAACCTTCAGCTGGTCGGTCACAGCCGTTTGAATCTTTTCTGTGGTCCCAAAATGACGTCTTTTTTGTTGACCAAACATCCAGTTGTTCTTATGTCTCACACGCATGACCCTTTTTAGTTTTTCAAGAACCTCTCTTTAAAGTGTTGATTTACTGTTTGGCCTGGAGGCACAAACTCTTTGTGGACAAATTCCTGGCTATCAAAAAAGCAAATCAGCATGCAAATCTTGGACTTGCTCATGCTTTTTTGGGGCTTGGAGAGGCCACTTGAAGTGTGCCATTCATGCTTTGGTGCTTGGTTTCCGGGCCGTACTCAAACACCCAAGTCTCATCACCAGTAATGACACGTTCCATAAAACTGGGATCATTTTCAATCGATTCCAAAAAGTCAAGACACCCTTCTCTCCTGATGTCCTTTTGTACCTGCGCAATGTTTTTTGGAACCATTTTTGAGCAGATTTTTTCATCTCCAATTCGTTAGTCAAAATCTGATGAACAGTGGTGTGATTCAAATTTAACTCTTCCACGGTCATACTTGTCGTCAACCGACGATCTGAACGCACAACCCGTATTCTAGCTCTCGGTTCTTAGATAAGCCTTCGTTGTGGTTCATTTTCAATCGACTATATTCCTTCTGAGAATGCCTTAAACCACCGAAAAAGTCTCCGTAGGCGTGTTGAAGTTTTGCAACAGTATCCGTTGCGCTGCGCCCAAGTCTGAAGTAATACCTATAGCTCACCGTTGCTCAGAATTAATGTCACTCATTTCTAAAACGCACTGGAAAAAATTGGTCTACGAAAACGGTCAGAAAGAACAAACAAATGACTCTAACAAGTTCAAACTTGTACTGAAGGCAGTGGCGCAGCCGGGGGGAACGGGGAGCCCCCCCCCCCCCCCCAGCCCCCCCCCAACCAACCATTTTTGTTTGTTTTTTTTTTTTTTTTTTTTTTTTTTTTTTTTTTTTTTTTTTTCCCTTTCCCTTTTTTTTTTTTTCCTTTTTCAAAACCCCCCCTCCCCCCCCTTTTTTTTTTTTTTTTTTCTTTTTTTTTTTTTTTTTTCCTCTAACAAAATAAAAAAATACCCCGGCCCCCCCCCCCCCCCCCCCCCCCCCCCCCCCCCCCCCCCCCCCCCCCCCGAAGGTGCATTACATGATATCCTACTGCCCTTCCAAGTCCCGTTTCTGCAGTGTTGCTAGATCGGGTGCTATATTGACGCTACGTCTCATTACTTAATTTACACACCTCCTATATAAGTAAATGATTCAATATGTGATGAAATCAACTTCAAAAACTTTCATGACAACTTTTTATGAATTTATGTTCACGGTGCCGTCTAAAAAAGGTAAACTTCAAATTTGTTTTACTGTAGAACTGTTTATTTATTGAAATATCTGTATCACTGCCGAAAGGCAGAGTCTTTGACAAAAAAAAAAACTAATAGATGCAGTGAAGGAGGCTAGATAACAACGAGCCGACCCCGAAAGCTTCTGGATTTCTCTCTTTTCTCCCGTCCTTCCAGGAGGACGAGCAGCTTTTTAATATGTGATCGTCCGCCTAGTCCTTTGTATGGGGCCAGCGTTGAGTAATGTTTACAGAACATCTAATAATTCCGGGCCGGATATGCAAGGAGAGGGAAAACGGCAAAATTCTGGCGGAGAGAAGTCATTCGGTCCAGGTCCGTGATAAGGGCAATGAATCAGGGCGGGTACGGTAAGGAACGGAACCGGAAGTTGACCGGCGGCACTGGACACAATTTCCGGAGCGCAAGCCTATATAGAAACTGTCACCGGACCTCCGCGACCAATCTAGGATGACCAATGGTCGTTAGAGATCCGGACTTAGGAGTCCCGATGTTATAATGCGCTGGCGGTGGTCTTTCGGCGACGGTTCGATATTTCATTGTACAAATTTCGGCTCTCCCGCGGCCCCGTGCTGATGGGATTAGGTGGGATAAAGTGGGGCAGGGCGTGGCTATGCGTTCCGCAACACCGACTCAGGTTAAAATAGAGATATTGCAAACAGATGCGCGAGATGCTTCATTGACCCATTAACGCCTGAAATTACATAATTACGTACGAAAAGTATCCGGAAATTTAAATGAACCTCTTAAAAGGATTCGGTAATTTTTTTTTTCAGGTCACTTTTCTAGACTTGTAAGACAATATCTAAATACCACTTTTCCTGATCGCTGGATAGGTCGCGGAAGTCAGATGCCTCGTCCAGCTCGAAGCCGTGATTTTAATCAACTTGATTTCTGTGTATGGGGTTATATGAAATAATAATAATAATACTCACCCTATAATTACTCCGAAGAGTAACCCCTTAGGTCCTCTCAGGGACATGTGCGGGAAGGAGTGGCTATTATTATTATTTGCCATGGCGCACTGGCAAATCGCTAGTGTATGAACACAAAATCAATACACGAGAAGAGTTATGGCAGAAAATTAACAATGCTGTAGTATCGCTTTGAAACGAACAGTTATTTTTTAAAATTAGACGATCGTTAAATAAACGAGTACACAAGTGTATTGAGGTAAACTGACATCACTTTGAACAATTATTGCCGAAAGTCGACCTGTTTGTTTACTAATACTTCCGTCATTGTTATGATTAAAATAAAATATGTAATAATACATATTTAGCAAGTAAACATGTATTTACAGTAAAACTCTTGACTCTTCTTTGACAAAATGATCTCTCTGATGGCTTTAATAATATTAAATTAAAGAGAACTTACTTTCTTGTAACGTGTCTTTCTTAATTATTCATATTAAATTCGTATTAGACGTTATGGTACTTAATTTTATATGAAATTTCAATGTTTTTAATAAGCGCACAGATGAATTGAGATGCAAATATCTCGAAAACGGTTAATCCTAGCGACTCCAACAAAGTGGACCTTTTTCACGTAAAAAATGTAGATGAATCGATGTCTTTAATAGTCAAAGCGATACAGTGCACCGCAAAATAGTTGCGTTCTTTGAAACAAGCTCGATGTGTGGTATGTGATAGGTGGCGCCCTCTATTAGTGACGTCAAATGTATGAAAGAATTTGACTTTCTCGTCTTAAAAAAAACCCCGAATCTCTAATTTCGTGCCATTATTCCTATTTATTCAGAATTTATTGAAAAAAAAAAAAGGAAAACCAAATTGCAACTTTGACACCCTGTATCTTGGTTATTATCAACTTTTGGACTAAGATATGTTTGGTTAATTACTAATATTTTGACATAAGAAATATGTGGTTTTGATGTGTACCATTAATTAGAGGACACCCTGTATAATGACGACCCTGCGTTGCAGCGCACATTACGGGCCCTTAGGGTTGGGCGATACCGATCCGATATATCGAAGTATCGATACTTCGTTTGTAATACATCGAGTTTTTGACATCGATAATTCTCTCGAGCGATATTCTAAAATATCGATATTTTCGTTGCGATACCGAATAAGTATCGGAAAATGTTTACTCGGTAAAAAAACGCATGTTCGCCCTGTGTTGTTAGTTGCCAAAACAATGGTACAAGAGTGAATTTATGTTGTTTGTTGCGGGATTTTTTGCAAAAACTTCGATGAACATCAAGTATGTATTTAACCTAACCTAACTCTCTGTCTTTGCTTTAATATTGGCAAGAGTCTGTGTATACAGCATAGGTCATCTCTTAACCCAACTCTCTGTACAATTTTCTGGACGATATTTGTGATGTACGGAAAGAAGATATGTAAGATGGAGGGAATGTTCATTCAATTTTTACCATTAAAACAGTAAAAATTGAATGAAAACAATATTTTTCGGGAGTCTGTTTACCATTCTTTCTTTTTTTTTATGTGTACGATTAATCGAAATGTTTTTTTTTAAATTTATGTTTTTGATCAAACCAAAGAAATGGGTATTTTTATTTTTGTTGATCTCGCTTGATGTTGAGAGAAATTTGAAGTTTTAATTTATTTCAGAATGTTTACTCCAGCGCAATTCTTTTATCTTTTTTTAATAAATAATAAAAAAATTAAAATAAATCGTTCGTTAAACTTTGGATTATTTTCCTGCTCATCAAATATTTTTTTAACTTTATATTCACATTAAATTATTCTAAATGTTCAAATTTTGGAAAATTATTCATTTGATTACCAATACATCGATTAATTTTGATAGATGTATCGATACCCGGGTATTGAAAAATTCAAAATACTTGCAATACCGAGTATCGATATTTTTTCTTTCGATTCCCATCACTACGGGCCCTACACATAACACTCGTATATTCTCTCCAAGGCCTTATTCGATGATTATGTAGCGTGTGCGACGGCGAAATATCGCCGTCGTCACATTCCGCGCGGTAATCGTCTCTTGCGAGGCGTCGCGTACGCTTTCCCGGCCGTTTTACAGGCAATGCATATGAAATGGACCCGTGCCGGCGGTGTAAAACAAAATTATAATAACTTTAAAGTTATCCGAAGCACCTCGTAACCGTAACGTAAGGGGCTGGCAAATGATTTGGAGGGCGTAGATTAGGGATTCCTCGTGTGATAAGCAGTTACTTTTCATCTCTCGCGGTGACACGGCCCCCGTTTTAGCGGTGCTTCGCGAGTCTATCATCGC
The DNA here is from genome assembly GCA_029963805.1 of Aromia moschata. Classification (NCBI taxonomy): domain Eukaryota; kingdom Metazoa; phylum Arthropoda; class Insecta; order Coleoptera; family Cerambycidae; genus Aromia; species Aromia moschata. The sequence goes on from JAPWTK010000165.1 coordinate 718,919, forward strand.
CCGGCTTATTATTATTTCATGTTATTGCAAATTATCCGTCGAGGGAAGGGTCACGAGGAGGGTGGAAAGAGAGCTGGATGGTTAAAGTTGTTGTTAAAAAGTTTACGAGGCCCGGAAAGATTTTCTTTCCATCAAAAGTTTTTTAAGTTTGTAATATAGGCATGATTTGGATTTTTGCTTTTTTGCGGAATAAATGAAGAAATGAAATATTTTTTTGCCTCCGTCTCATTAACCCATCTAGTGTTGTAGTCTAACTCTAAATATCTGTCATTATTTCTAATAGATTAAGTATATCCAATCTCATTATAACAGTAACATTGTAACAAAAATTTTGTCGTACCTTGTCCTTCTGGTGGGATGTTTTGTTCGCAGTTCAGTAGTCATAATTAGAGCCTGGAGGTTAGTAATAGATGCGTACTTTACCAGGGACGGCTCTAGGATACCACTATCAGTGCGTTCCGAAATGTTTTTTACAGGTCTTACCTTGTACATGTGACGGTGATTGCTGTAGCCCAATTAATCGGCAAAGGAACCATAGTCACAAGACATCCGCCTTCATGTAGCATCTGTGGCATCCGACAGTAGCAGCCATCCATGGCGTTTATTTACTTCAAAGTTCTGCTCGCCCCAGAGTGACTGTAGACTGATAGTCACACACTCACTAATTGTTTTCCCATTTATCCAACACCCTTGAAGATATCAAATGCCTAGATTCCATGGTTTTTGCCTCATTCAGTCCCCCAACCACTACGTTAGCTATGTTCTGTCCTTTAACATCCGTTGTTTCGTCAACACTAAACCATACCTATATGGCTTAGTATTAGTGTAATTCCGAGACGATATTTTTTATGTCCTCACACAGTGGGTCTATGAAAAAACGCTGTCCCGACATTTTTACAAACTCATTCGACGTTTGGTGCACACTAGTGATACATCGACCACCGCAGTTTAACTAATACTGACAATAAGTGTAAATTATCTTCACGTTCGCGACTCGACCTTTGGCACGTGCCGTAACTTGGTTAGAGTGGGGCACACAACACAGCAGATAGGTTGTATTCCGGAATATAATGGCGTTATTTGATTCAACTATGAGTGTACTATGTACATATGTATATACAGGAGTTGACGATATACTTTATTAAAGTGGCACATAATAGTATTCCAGTCGCGTTAAGACCGGTTCTGGAATTTATTATTAACATACGGGTAACTTGGTTAGAGTGGGGCACACAACACGGCAGACGGGTTGTATTCCGGGATATATTGGCGTTATTTGATTGCAACCATGAGTGTACTATGTACCTACATATACCGGGTGTCTCAGTTGTATTGTTCCAATGGCATATCTCCGTTAGTTAATAAGATATAAATTTGAAATTTGGGGCATCTAATTAACACCTAAAGTTCTTTACAAGAGCCTAATAAAAAAATTCGCCACTTCCGGTATAACGGAAACAACCCTAACTCAATTTTAAATGACACCCTGTATTTTTTCTCATAAATTTCGAATTTTCCCCCCACTCTGATGGGCAAAATCGAATTTTAAAGATCTTAAAATTCTATTTTGTCAATTATAAAATATGTCGCTGGATTAATTAAAGTTGCTAAGATCACTTTCCACGACAGCGTTTAGTCTCTGTCAAAAAGATTATATAAGGGTTTCAAATTTTTGTTGAGAGTCAAATAATAGAAAAATAGGTATGTTAAATAAATACAGGAAAATTAACTAATTTTATTTTTACGGAACGTGACTTACGAATATCTAATTGACACAATAACCATGAGCACCAAAATTATGCTAAAGAAAATGTACAAAGTGTGTCCATTTGATTCAACGCAACATTCGGCTGATGCATAAGTTCACGAAGTGGTAACACTTCTTAATAATTGGACATTAAGGGTTTCACATTAAAAAAATATACAGGGTGTCATTTGAAATAAGAAAGTTAGGGTTGTTTCCGGTTAAACCGGAAGAGGCAGAATATTAATATTAGGCTCTATGTAAAGAACTTTAGGTGTAAATTAGATGCCCCAAATTTCAAATTTATATCTTATTAACTAACGGAGATATTCCACTGGAACAATACAACTGAGACACCCGGTATACAGGAGTTGACGATGTAATTTATTAAAGTTGCACTTATAATAGTATTCCAGTCGCGTTAAGATCGGTTCTGGAATTTATTATTAACATACGGGCTCTAGTTATAATTGCCCCAAAAAGTTCACGCCTGAGGTCATGTAACGTTTTTTCTATTTTGTTTTGACTAAATAAAGTTACCTTCACCAACAGGTTCACCCTCAAAACCAAACCCCCGAATTAAATTTTATGTCGATCTGCGTATTAAGGGTGATAGTTCAAACCAACGGATCCCAAAAATGTGCCATATGAATAATTTTATAATACCTATATTATATAACGCATTTTTGTGGAAACCTTTTATGTTAATTTTGGCCTCATTTTGTCTTTCTGTAGAAAAATTATGCTTTCTTCAAGTAGGTATTTTTAGTTTTTGATCAGAAATGGTGGAAACTATAGAGGGTGATTGATCGAAATCATTCATTAAACGTATTGGGGCTTGTAGAAATAATGGGTTTCTTAAAATTTGGACTTAACCTAATACTGATGATGGTGAAAATATTTTGAAGATGGCTGAACTTCCGGTTATAGTGGAAGTCGGCATCAACTTTCTTATTTTAAATGGAATGGTACCTTTTTTATTCCAGATTTCGATTCCATATTTATTATTTTCTAAGACAAAACTATAAAGTATAAGTATTGTTAATGCTAATATAGATCGATGCAGAATTTAATTCCACATTAAAATGTGAAGTAAAATATGGGTCATTTTATGTACGAAATTTGAGTTTCGATGGTTTGTAACTGTAAATGGCTTGTACATAATTGCGAAATAATAAAAACATTGTTGCATAGTTTCAGGGTTCTACTAACTACAGTGCTAATACCGACACTTAATTTTCTAAAATCACCACTACAGACAGTTTCAAATGTTATGGCGCTAATGATCAAAATTTTAAAAAACCGGAAATAACTCAAAAACGGTAAAAGATAAGTGTAGGGAAATATCATGAAAATCTACCTAAAATAACATGTAGTACCTAAAAAAAGGTATTGGAAAGGAGGAATTTGATGCCAGCGAAAGGAGGAAAGTTGGTGATGACTTCCGGTATAATCGGAAGTGTGACCATGTTGAAAATATATTCGTCAAATTCTTCATGGGCCTATCAGCCAAAGTCCTAATTTAAAAAGCAGTTATTTTCACAAGCCCTAATACTTTTAACGAATGGTTTCCATCAATCACCCTATATATCCACGGCGCACAGTGGTCAATTTTGCGATTCTAGAAGGACAAAATTATTTAAACAAAAAAACGTGTTTATTTTGATAAAATATCATTTATTTTGAAAGTTTAAGGTAATTACTGTGTCATATATAGCACATAAATAAATAAATAAAAAATAAATACATAATAAAAAGTACAAAGTTCCATAAAATGAGACAAATAGTTCTATAGCTACAAATGTTTAATACAAATAATTGGAATATTAAATAAAGTAATCTAATCACTATCAGAACTCCCATCGGAACCCCATTTAAAAATTATTTCAACATCGTTTAATTCAGCTTTATTCTGCTCTAACACGACCCGTTGTACTTCACAAATCCGTCTCGTAGTATGTTCTATTAAAGATTGTAAATCCACTTCAGCAGCTCTTTCTGTAACTACGACATTTTCCGGATAGCACTTTGCCTTGGCTTCAATCAGGAAAGGATATGATGGACATACCTTGGAGCCAATACTTCTTAGGCGTTGTTGCACAGCAATATACGGTCTTTTGGTCATTTTCCCGTCTAAATAAGTGCTTCTTCATTATTTAGCTTTCGCCCTGTAGTATCAGGGGAGTGAAACGACTTCTTGATACGTGTAGCACGTTTCGGAGTAGATACCATTTCTTTTAGCAATGTTGCTGCATCACGTTTACCCTCAGACTGTAAACTTGCTTGAGCCGCATAAATCAATTCTTTACTAGTGCTTGTCTCTAGCAATGGCTGTATTTTGCGTCTTTTGGTCTTTTCACATGATTGTTCAAATGATTTTTTTGGCCTCCCTGGACCACTTGAACTGGAAGCTGCAGGTTGGCTCTGAACATCCGGTATATATGGTTGTAATTCAGGTAAAACCAACCAGGTCTTCGAACCATCTTTTGTGTTTATTTAAAAACTTCTCCTTATTTCATAACATTTTGCCCATCTTTGAGACAATTTATATGACGAATTTTTTTTCATAAGAACATCTCTAAGCTCTAAGTTAGCATCAGGGGTTGCAAGATTGGAGTAATTACAAATATACGAATACATCTTCATATTTCTTTTGCCCTTTTCCGGTTTGCTAACCCATATCTCGAACAGGCTTCTGCGAGTTATGACATACGTTTCTAAAATTAAGGATAAAATAATTAGACGCACTTAGACGCAGGCATCTTTTTGTAATTTAGTAGAGTAAGTTACAGGCAATCTATGGACAAAAAGATCAACGCGGAAGAAAGCGGAAATCAAATTGTAGCTCTCGAGAAATTTTAATATTGCAGAAAATGTAAAATTTTTATAGAACCAACTATAACCGAAAATTTTCTGATTTAGACAAAAAAAAACACAAGTTGTTTTATACCAAAATAAAGTACATACCTTCCATTAAATTTTCCATCGAGAACAAATTCACTTCACACAAAAACAACGGAGATTCAACTGCATATTACACATTAGGGTCAAATAGACTACTAAAATATTCTCAAGCAAGTACCTACCTCGTTTTATACATATTTCAACCCTCGTTAAGGGTCCTAAAAATGTATAATATAATAATAAATTTTACAGCATTAAATACCTTAATGGGTCTATTATACATTATTAAGGAAACAATTTAATTCTGAGAACATGAGTTTTTGGAATTTTGTCCTCCTAGAATCGCAAAATTAACCACTGTACGGCGTTTCCTACAGGAATCACCTTTTTAATGACAATATATATTTTTTTAAACAAGTAGTATTAAATATATTTCCACTGAATAATTTTTAAAAGACCTCCAATTATAAGTGTGGTGCTAATAATCATTTAGTTCGATTTAATCGAAAATCTTTTGTGATTTACAAAATCCTTCATTTTGTAGCGTTATTCCTCTATTTCCACAGTATTAAATTCCACACGCATGGAGTCGAATAACCCAGTTTTTAATAAAAAAGTATACGATTTATGAAGTTCAACTGTTTCCGGAAAAAGATCTCCGTTAATAAATTAATTTTTTTACTCCCGACTCATCGAACTAATGGCCCACATTAAAAAAGGAACGCTAAATGGAAGCCAGGCTGAGTAAACACATAAATTCTAGTTGGTGTGAATTAGATGTTATCCTGCTCAGGTTTAAAGAAGGCATTGCAGGCAGTGAATCAGGCCCGGATTAACTGCGTGTCACGTGCGGCGCTGCGACGGCTTCGGACGGCGTTATGAAAAAAGTTTCTTTTCGCGTTATTTTCTGTTGCCGACGAAATAAATAAGCCCGTAAAAATGACCAAACATCGCCAATGTTAGGTGCGTTAAGCTACACCCCGCTATTCTCCGATTTGAATGGGATCGGTATGAGAATTACAGTGGCGGTCACATAATTAGAAACATCATTGTTTTAGCATAACTTATGCACATTATGTTATTTAGTTTTTAACCCTTTATTTATTTTAACAATTATATATACAATAAACATGCATTCTAAAGCGAATCAATTCGTAACTTATTTTGTGCTCCATCCGTCTCAGTTCAACTTTTATATTTATAATTGCCATTTACCTACCATTTTTCGAAGGACACATAATTAGAAACGATATAGAAAAATGTTCATTATTCAAGAAACTATGTAACATACATTAATATTTTGTTGGATAGTCATGTTTCTTTATTACTTCTGTGTATCTCCTACCCATAGAGCTTATCAAAGTTTGATATAACTCTACAGGTATCGAGTACCAGGCCTTCTCTAACAGCTTCATACAATTCATCAAACATTTTTAAACTGACGCTGACAAACTCGCTGTTTTACTTCACCCCATAGATTTTCTATGGGGTTGAAGTCAGAGCTACAAGATGGCCAGTCAATAATAGATACGGAGTTGTTAATTAACCACTGTTTTACAGATTTCGCAGTATGTCTGGGATCATTGTCTTGAACAAGCTTCCACGTAACAGGCATAAACTCGCCAGCGTATGGTTGCAGAATATTTTCCAGTATGTTAATATACACATACTGGTCCATGATTCCCCATGGACCAGTATGTGTATAAACATATTGGAAAATATTCTGCAACCATACGCAGGCGAGTTTATGCCTGTTACGTGGATGTTCTTGTTATTGTTGTTGTCCTTCTTATTGTTGTTGTCCTTCTTATTGTTGTTGTCCTTGTTATTGTTGTTGCCATTGTTGTTGTTACTGTTGTTGTTTTGTTGTTGATGTTCTCGTTATTGTTGTTGCCCTGTTGTTGTTGTTGTTGTTCTTGTTGTTGAAGTTTTTGTTTTTGTTGTTGCTGTTGTTGTTTTTTGTTGTTGTTTCTTTTTCTCATTTTCTTCGTTATGATTGGACTTGTAATAGCGATACAGGTCGTGTCAAAAGGCTGTATTGGTTTCCTTATCACCAATCAACCATTTGGCTGCTGTGAGCTTGCTCTAAACATTTTCGCACCCCCTTCAATCCCTGTTATACTCTATTTTCACCTCTGGTTTACATTTCCTGCTTTTGGCATGTTGAAATTTGAAATCAGCAACCTCGAAAACCCCCAGAAATATATTCTTGGAATAAAAATTGTGTATTTTGTCAAATTTTCATTTCTTACCCCTCTCTCAAAATTTTGAGGGTGTATTGACTTTTTTGAGGTTGTATTCGAATTCAGCGTCGAAAAATACATGGGGATACTAAGTTCAATATCCAGGATCATGATTTTTTTTTGTGTAGCTGTGTAATCAGTAGTGTCGCTGTGGTTAAATAATGGTACACCCTGTAATTGTAATGCTCATCCGGCCCTGTAGCGAATATTACGGCGAATGGCGAAGTCGAGAATGAGTTTTCCGGGTCTCCCGCTCCTCCCGCTGCAGCGCAGCGTCTCGTTCCGCCGAGATGTGATGGAGTTCGGGGTCACGCTCATCGATCAGCCCCTATAGATTCGATTGTAAATCTCCCCATCGAACTCCGAAATATCCAATATAATTAAGTTTCCAGCCGAACAGCTTTCGGCATTTTTAACCGTCTGCTGCTCTCTTCCACGCCTCTCTTCACGGCGTAGTACGGGCGCGCTCTTGCACGCGTTTCGGGCTAAATTGAAAAGGAAATTAAAATTTAATGTTACATCGACAATACAAATTACGGGTCGAGGAATATTATGATAATAAAAACGTAATAAATACGTCGATAAAGGAGCTAAGAGCGCAATACCGAGACAGGAGAAACGTTTTTTGGTATGGAAAAAGAGGCTGAATTCACAGGTGATTCTCAGACAGTTTGATTGCTAAGCGGGAGGGTGGTTAAGGGATGCTTTTGGGCCTATAGCGTGACCGTGAAATAAAACAATGCAGAAAGATATTTGACTGTGGTTCTAAAAATTCAATGTGTCGTTATGTATAATATGTTTCTGTTGTTTTCGTTAGCTAAATGAAAGTGTATGAAAGTCTATTTTGCAGCTAAATCAATCTTTTAGCGACGTTTAAATGTTTTTGTTATTTTTTCCGTTATTTTGGTTACGTCTAGAGGCTCTTAAAGGGGTAACACTACCTTGTGAGGTCAAAATCAAGGATCATTTTCTCGAATTTATTGTAGAAAGGCAAAACGGTTAATTGAAATTCGGTTTTTTAGACATCATTACACATCTCTTAAAGTACACAAAAATATTTTTTTAAAGTCATTTAAAAATAAAATGGCGGCACAACAGCTCTCGGAATGAAACATCTTTTTTTATGACCTCCCTGGCCGTAAACCTACAGATCGCAATTGTGCGTCTAGAACAAAAAAACAAAAAGATTTTGAAATTACATTGAAAAATCTAGTGAATGGCCGTAGAACTTTTTGAAACATTTGATAAAAAAATGACGTCAATTTAAAGAAAAAAAAACACGTTTTTTTTCGGAAAAAATCGGCCGAAAATCGGCTATAAAATCGGTATATTTTTATAAATCAAAAAGTTTTAGGGGCGTTCACCAGAAAATATAATTTTTTAGCTACAGTTAAAATTTCAAGTCGTTAAGGAAGCATTTAAGCCAATAAAAAAATGGTCAAAAAAATTACAAGGTAGTGTTACCCCCTTAATGTACCTCTGAAAATGTATTTCAGAAAAACGTTGAGGGTTATGTTAGAACCTATGTGAAGTATACAGTACAAGCCATCTTGTACTTGTTTTGTTTGTGAATTTTTTTAAGTTAGTCAGTTAAGCCAGTCAAAGCATGACAATTAGAAAGAAACAAATTAACAGCTCATTTTTTTCGAGTATGTCCCTACATTCGATTGTACGGCAATTTGTAGGGGAGATCAAGTAACGAAACTTTCACTTATACTTTTTTTCGCATGTCCGGTATTTAAAGGAAGATTGGCTGTAGAACGTTAAATCAAACGTCCTGTATACAACCACATTAAGCGTTACATTGCCGTTCAAAATAATTATTTTTGAACGGCTACAGAGTAAGTAATATCAAAATGTGTTGCCATAAAAAAAAATTGGACGACGGACATGTATAAAAACCAGTGACTCAATTTGTCTTCCAATTGCAGTTAAATGCTTCTATAAAAAACATTTATGTGTCATTTGTAACTGTTGGAAAAAATAAATTGGTGGTCTCACGATGTATTTTTTTAAATAATATAAATGGTTTTAAAATGTGAAATATTTTATCAAACAAGATTATGTGTTTCAAAAAACATAGGTCTACAAAATAAGAAAAAGATCTGTCTTTGCAGTCAGACCCATCTTTTCCTATGTATTTTGATGTACTGAAACCAAATTTGGCAAAAAAAATTTCTACCGCATCACTTTTTTTTCTACACCCCCATAAAAACCTCATAAACTTTAATAGAGGAAATTTTTCTAAAAAATTTCTTTAACTATTTTTTATGACCTTTATTTTGGTTTATTGGGTCGCTAATCACGAATCTGAAGTCAAGAATAAATTTCGACTTAATGACAGCTGTCAGATTTCACTAAAAAGTAAAAAGTTGATATTAAATGCATATTCCTACGTTTTTTAGGATGCTCAATACTATTTTGTTGTAGATGTTATATTTGTGAAGGAGCTACTTAGATCTTTTTATTTATATCTATTTTGTTCTTTTTCATGTTTTGGTTTTTGTAACTGGTTAACTGTAAATGCTTATACCGGGTGGATCATTTTAACCTTTAATAGGAAATAACTCGGCCGGTAAGCGAAAAAATAAAAAAGTTGTATACAGAAGTTGTTGGGCAAGGAGGGGGAAGTACGACCGTAACCTTTTTGACCTCGACGTTGACCTTGAGGGTTATTTGAAGGTCAAAACAACTTTTTCAAATGGAAACAACTATTTTTGACCCCGGATTTGAAAAGCGGCAAATTTTACGTCCAAAATGGTACTTGTCAACAAGGTCATGGCAAGGTCGAATAAAAGTAAAATTTTCGAAAATTGTTAAAAAACGAGGGCTAGCTCGGGATAGAGATTGGAAACAGTCACATTTTTCTGATTAAAGTTGTCGGGGTCGAATAAGGTCACTTCCTGATACCAATGACCTTGACGTTAAACATTTCAAATCAGAGGTCAAAAGTAGGGTTTCACGCGCTTGATAAATCACTTTGACCATGAAATAACCTTAAAAACCGACAAATTTTACTGTTTCCAATCTCTATCCCGAGCTAGCCCTCGTTATTTAACAATTTTCGAAAATTTTACGTTTATTCGACCTTGCCATGACCTTGTTGACAAGTACCATTTTGGATGTAAAATTTGCCGCTCTTTTCAAATCCGGGGTCTAAAATTGTTGTTTCCATTTGATAAAGTTGTTTTGACCTTCAAATAACCCTCAAAGTCAACGTCGAGGTCAAAAAGGTTACGGTCGTACTTCCCCCGTCCTTGCCCAATAACTTCTGTATACAACAACAATTTTAATTTTTTCGCTTACCGGCCGAGTTATTTCCTATTAAAGGTTAAAATGGTCCACCCGGTATAACAATTTACAGTTAACCAGTTACAAAAACCAAAACATGAAAAAGAACAAAATAGATATACAAAAGTCTCATTACTTAAGTTACACGCTTCGTATATGCTAAATGATGTATTTGTATAGATTTAGAAATTGTAAAATTTTGAACAGATTTTTGAATTTGAATTTTAGTAATGGTTTTTATTGTCATTTTTCTATTAAATAGTTGTTTTCTGTTTTAAACAGTTTTTTTTTGTTGATAAATAGCATTTCCAAACATTTTCATTAATTATTCTGTATGTAGAAAAATCATATTTCGTTATACAAACATTAAGACTGATATTGTTTATACCAACAATATTTTGCATCTAAAATTAATAAGAATTAATAATGGTATAATGAAAATTCCGTCTCAAGTTATTTACCGGTGGCGTCCGTCATGCCGTCTTGCTTTTTATACTTTATTATTAAATATTTATTCATATTTGTCTGTCGATAATTATCTATGAATAATTTGCCTCACAAATACCTCCAAAATATGCATTATGTTATAATAATCTTATTTTATAATAACTTTGAAATTAGCGAAGTGTATTGAACTTCCCTAATGCATAATTCACAAATAATTTTAACAGGTGCATAAAGAGTAACTAATAAATAATCGAAAATATGTTTTGTTTCGTATAAGATACGTTTTTAACTGACGTGAAATTTACTGCACGATTTTTAATTATGGACCTGCCTTAGAAATATGTAGATATAAATAGGCCCTTCCTTAGTATGGATATATGAGGGCTATAAATTTCGAAGGCTGTAAAGTCAAATTTTTTTAAATAGTTTTGTCAAGTTTATAGCTAACTACTAAAATTGTAAATAGTAGAGATAAGTGTATATATCTACTCGATTTTTGATAAAGGTCACAAAAAGAAGGTGACACCAAACATATCACGCTTTTTTATATAAAATGTGGGTGTGTGTGACATCGCATCTATCGTAAGTTAAAAAAAAAACGTCCTCAAAGTACGCCGTTGACTCTATCCCTTTTTTATGTCTTAAATTAGTCTTAGAACTGTAGGTTCTGAAGTTTTTGACATTCTATGTCTTTATTATGGGATTGCCCCTGGAAAATATTGCGATCTGCATCATGGTTTTGCATCACGTCACGCTTGGTAAAGATGGTTTGCCTAACCTGAAGGGTTAGGAGGAAGAAAGGAATGAATTATCACAGGTCTACAAAAAAAGTTCTGTCTTTGCGATCAGACCCATCATTTCCTCTGTATTTTGATGCACTGAAACCAAACATTTTTTCTACCTCATCAATTTTTCTCTCCACCCCCATATAACCCCCATAAACTCTTATAGAGGAAATTTAAAAAAAAATATATTTTGGTTTTTTTTGGGTCGCTGATCACGAATCTGGTCAAGAAAAAAATTTCGACTTAATGACAGCTGTCAAATTTCACTAAAAAGTAAAAAGTTGATACATATTATTTTTAATGCATAACGTTTTTTGGGTTGCTGATTACGATCCTGTAGTCAAAAATGATTTTTCACATAATTCATTTTTGATTTCAGAATCGTAATCAGCAACCCAAAAAATTTAATAACATGCATTTAATATCAAATTTTTACTTTTTAGTGAAAGTGAGTTTATGGGGGTTATATGGGGGTGGAGAGAAAAATTGATACGGTAGAAAATTTTTTTTTTGCCAAATTTGGTTTCAGTGCATCAAAATACATAGGAAATGGTGGGTCTGATCGCAAAGACAGAACTTTTTTTTTTTGTAGACCTGTGTTATGTTTCGTACTTTAGTCATCATACAGACTGATGAACTCTATTAATAAATTTGTTCAAAAATATTAATTGTTTTATTGATCCTCTTTCATAATAAAGACACAGAATGTTCCATGGCCTCACGTGCGTAGCTTCGTGAGCTATTTCTAATTTTTTTTAATATGCCAACAACACTATATTTTTTAGTCGCAGGACCGCGGTGGTCATCTAACCTGTACATTGCGACTCATGATTCGGTCTTCGAAAATTCTCCAAAAAAAAAATTAAGTCTTGTCGCATCTCTTTGTTGCCTAGTGCGTCTAAGAAATTTTCTAAAATTTTATTGTAGTATCGCGCCGAATAATTGAGAGACTCAGCTTTCTGAGACTGCAGAGGCTAAAAACTGAGTTTTTAATCTTCTCCTGAAGATGCCAACTTGGTTGGCGAAACGCCCGTCGAGAAAAGTGTCGTAGTTCGGTGTTTCGTGGAAAACGTCCAGTGTTGTATAACCAGAGAGATAACACCATGCCTTGTCAGTAACGGTGTGCTATCAGGTTTTGCTTCAGACTTGGACACAGCGCAACGAATGCTTTTGCGAAACTTCAACACGCCTACGGAGCAGTGTTTAAGAGCCAGGGTTTTCGGTTTTAAGGATTAAAGAGAGTCGAATGAAGATGAATCACGCAGCAGAAGGCCTTCATCTTCAATAGCCGATGAAAATGTAGATTGAAGGGGAAGAGTTAAATTTGAATCACACCACTGTTCATCAGATTTTGACTAACGAATTGGGGATGAGAATAATCTGCGCAAAAATGGTTCCAAAAAACCTTTCTCAGGAACAAAAGGACATCAGGAGAGAAAGGTGTTTTGACTTTTTGGACTCGATTGAAAAACGATCCTCATTTTATGGAACGTGTCATTATTGGTGATGAGACTTGAGATGAGACTGGATGTTTGGGTACGACTCAGAATCCAAGCGCCAAAGCATGGAATGGCACACTCCAAGATCCAAAAAGGCAAGAATGGGCAAGTCGAAGGTCAAATGCATGCTGATTTGCTTTTTTGATAGCCAGGGAATTGTCCACAAAGAGTTTGTGCCTCCAGGTCAAGCGGTAAATTAACACTTCCACAGAGAGGTTCTTGAAAATTTTCGAAAAAGGGTCATGCGTGTGATGCCAAATATTAAGAACAACTGAATGTTGAATCACGACAATGTGTCTTATCACACAGCCATTTCAGTAAACGTGATTTTAGTAATTAAAAACATTCATGTGGTTCCTCTGCCTCCTTATACGCCTGACTTGAGCCCTTGTGATTTTTTCTCCTCCCGAGATTGAAAAAGAACCTCAAGGGACGTCATTTTGGGACCACGGAAGTAACTACGATTCCGCACCACCTCTCCTTCCTCAAAGATTTTTTTTGGCTGGTAATATTTCCTATACATAAGTCAACATGGGCCAACGCGGTATGTATGTACAATGGTGGACGTATGTATGTACATTGTACATACATACGTCCACCATTTCTGCTGCGATTCGATTCCAGTGGAATACAAATTGATTAAAACGGATTTAGTAGCCATTTACATAAATATTTGATTTTAGTGGGACATAAAATAATACCTTTAATCGTTTTCTTTTGCTCGGGCCGATAATAAAAGTTAAATTAAAATCGTTTCAATTTTTATGGGGCGTCCATTTAATTTTATTACCACACAATGTTTAGATTTGTTGCAGTATTTACTCTTTTGAGGTTTTTTCGGCGGGACCGATACAAATGTACGTATGTACACAGCGTGTCCGAGTCCCATTTGGGCAGATCGTCTTGGCATTTTTGGTGTTACGCTCTACATTATACATACATGTATACAACTTTTTTTGCACATTATTCTGTACATTGCCGTGCTCCCATAAAGATGGAGGTTACCATAAAGTCAGGGATATACTTCTCAGACAGTTTTAGGAAACTGAAAATTGTTGCAAAATGGAACTGGAATCTAATTGCCATAATAGTGGGATTTTAGTGAATATATGGAACACAAAAGTTTCGTTATGACAACTACTGATTAGAGATAGGCGACGTCAACAATGCCATGTCGACAGTTTTATTTTGTTGTCGACGCGTGGACTTTGATGTTTAAACTGCTTGAAAATATTTTCAGAACTCATAGAAATGAACAAAGTGCTAATACTACTAATGTTTTTACCTATCCACCTAATAACCATTAATCCAGATTCCAGTAAAATCCAAATACTAGTAGTTTGCAAAAAAATCCAGAATCGAACCCACAACCTTCATAGACCAGTGGAATTAGAAAAAAAGGTCTATATTTGGATCTAATTAACGACAGATTTTAACATGGTTTGGATGCCTTGCCAAGGATGAACAATGCCTTGGATGTTTTCTTACTTTATTTACAACAGTCGAGAGATAAAAACTGAAATTTTGAGAGACAATGTCTAATACAAATAGATTATTTCTAATGTCACAGAATTATTTGTAAGTCAAAGTTATACACAAATATATAGGGGTCTCATTTCAAAATCTAAAAGGTTCTATTGCAATGGAAAAACGTAAAAAATGCTAGACTTCAAATTTCTAGCTATTAGTAATAGTGAAAACTTGAAATGTACATATTTTTCTTTTTAGAATGTATTGTATGTATTTTCGTACTTATCTTCGTAGATTACCCATGATTTACCCGTAGATGGTACATTGATTACACATGTATTGCCATTGAAAAAAATGGTATTTGATGGTTTGGTCCCATTTGAACATAAAAAAAAACGAATTTTGCTTTGCTTTGGGTGGTTTTTGTGCTTTGGATGGTTTTTTACTTTATTTACAACACTTGGACGATAAAAACTGAAATTATGAGAGAAACTTTCTACTAACAATGGATTCTTTTGATTATTTCTTATTTATGTCACATGAAAACTGCTAGACTCCCAATTTCCAGCCATTAGCAGTAATAAAAAACTGAAATGTGTATAATTTTCTTTTTAAAATGTATTGTGTGTACCTTATCTTCGTAGACCACCCGGTATGGCGTTAAAAAAAACAAGTAAGTACACAAAAACAGTTTCCTTGTTTACGTTACTTTTCTGAATAAACTGATTGTTATATGAAAAAATAAACACAATTATTTTAAGTAGATAAATAAATATCCCTTTAACATAGAAATGTCTATTAGATTCGAAGAAATTAATTGTAAAAAAAGGTAAATCACTTTTATTCACTTTCACTCTAAATTAAGTCAATTTCTCTCAGCATTTTCTGAGAAAAACTCGCACTGATAAATCGAATACCCTGTACCATCTATTCCCATTGAAAAAATGGTTTTTATTTTAATGATTTGGATCATTTGAACAAAACAAAAAATGACTGAAATTTGTTTCTAATTTTACAGTTTTCAAATCACAATGCTTTCGATGTTATTTTTGTTATTTCATTCGCAACATTAGAGAGATAAAAACTGAAATTTTGAGAGACAATTTCTAATAAAAAAAATATTTTGATTATTTCTTATATCACAGATGATGATTTTTATATAGTTTTAGTTGAGTATGGAAAAACGTAAAAAATGCTAGACTCCAAATTTCCAGCCATTAATAATAGTGAAAACCTGAAATATGTATTTTTTTCTTTTTAAAACTTATTGTGTGTACCTTATCTTCGTAGACACCCGGTATGGTGGTAAAAAAAACAAGTACACAAAAAACAGTTTCTTTACTCACGTTACTATCCGAATATACTAATTGTTGTATGAAAAGGTAAACAAATTTATTTTAAATAGATAAATACATATCCTCTATATAGAAATGTCTATTAGATTCAAAGAAATTAATTGTAAAAAAAGGTAAATCACTTTTACTCACCTTCACTCAAAATTAAGTCAATTTCTCTCAGCCGTTTTTAAGAAAAACTCACTTCCTGTGACAAATCGATCACCCTGTACCCATGTTTTGCCATTGAAAATATGGTGGTTGACGGTTTGGTCTCGTTTGAACAAAAAAAATGACTTTTGAATTAAAAATTGCTTCTAATTTTACAGTTTTCAAATCACAATGCTTTCGATGTTATTTTTTTTTCTTCATTCGCAACACTTGAGAGATGATAACTGAAATTTTGAGAGAATATGTCTAATACAAATTATTTATTTATCATTATTTTGATTATTTATTATGGCAGAATGATTTGTAAATTAAAATTATTGACAATTATACAGGGTGTCTCATTTCAAAATATAACGTTCTTATTTACCTATTTCTCAGCCCTAATTGAGTATAGAAAAACGTAAAAAATGCTAAAAACTCCAACTTTTTAGCCATTGGCAATAGTGAAAACTTTCTAATGTATGTCTTCTTCCTTTTAAAATTTATTGTGTGTACCTTATCTCCGTAGACACTCGGTAAGGTAGTAAAAAAAAACAAAGTACACAGAAAACAGTTTCTTGAGTTACTTTTCTGAATATACTAATTCTTGTGTGAAAAGGTAAACATATTTATTTTAAAATGATAAATAAATGTAATTTCACATAGACATGTTTCGTAGATTCAAAGAAATTGATTGTTTTTTTATGTGTTAGTTATTCATTTCTGTTTTATCACGATGATTCATCGGCACAACGCAACGTAACGACTCACCGACCAAATTTTTTTGTTTGTATTTTCTTATTGGCACGTCTCTCTCCGTGTTTGCTTTATTTCCGCTCGCCGAAGTAATTGTTCTTTAAGGGCTCAACGTCAATTACACGTACAGTATGTTTTTGATTATTCCATTTAATAAGTCGGCCAGCTGTTAAATTACCCCAGCATGTGACCGTGCAGCAGGGGGAGCAGGACCTTGTATTAGGTGATAGGGTGCAGGATAGAAATTAGCCGAGTCATCCGAGTGCTGCTCCCGAGCAGGTATTAGAGTATTCCCGACCCTAATGCCGTTTTCTTGAATTGTTAGACAGGTAAATCCGGTTATCTTACCGCCGTCCCATCCTACTGACCTATAAATTCCCTTATTAGTGATCACTTGGAAATTCCTAGCTAAGAAACTAGAAGAGTTTGGAGGGGATGCGTGATTTGTCGCCGTTTAATTTAAAGAAACAATTCAGTTAAATAAGTCGGGAATCTAAAAGAACGCTCAATTCTACAGAGAAAAGGTGCACTTGTTTAGGTCGTCTAAATCTATCGGTTTTTAAGTTATTTTCATTTAAAAGGTTCAATGTATTTTGTTGATATTTTTTCGGGTGCTGACATTGCTATATTTTTTCTAAGTAGGCTTGTGTCAAATTTACATATTCGTAGAATTTTGAAGACAGAAATGCTCCATCCATATCATCATACTCCGGTTCAGCAGTTTTGCCTCAAGATTTACCAGCTCACCTACAATTTGCTCAGTTTCTACAAAATATGCAAACCGAAAACCCAGATTTTCTTAATAAGATATTAATTACTGATGAGGTGACATTTACTATACGGGGAGTTTTTAATTGGAGGAACAATCATTTGTGGAATTCCGAGAATCCACATGCTGTAAAAGAAAGATATTTTCAGCATAAGTTTAAGGTGAATATTTGGTGTGGTGTAATTTTTAATTTTGTCATTGGGCCTTTTTAATTGCCACCCAATCTAACTAGACCTCGGTACTAAACTTTCTTCAAACATTAAACGAGTCCTAGAAGTGTACCACTCGCACTAAGATAAAATGTGGTTTATCTTCACATCAATTTGCCTTGCCAGTACGCCACTTTTTACATAAGCAGTTTTCTCATCAGTGGATTGGCCGTGGAAGTGAATTTGTTTGGCCACGAAGTTCAGACCTAAACCGTCTGGACTTCTCTGGATGGTCAAATTTGAAGGAAATAGTTTATTATGAAGAAGTTAATTCTCTTCAGGAGTTGCAGCAGAGAATACAAGAAGCCGCGAATACATCATAACATAACATAGTATAAAACAAAGTCGCTTCCCGCTGTCTGTCCCTATCTATCTACTACCTATGTATGCTTAGATCTTTAAAACTACGCAACGGTTTTTGATGCGGTTTTTTTTAATAGATAGAGTGATTCAAGAGGAAGGTTTATATGTATAATACATGCATAATATTGTAGAGAAACACTGATAATTTTAGATGTTTCTAATGTGATGTCGTAAACAAGAGAGGTTAGGTCTGGACTGTTCGGCGGCCACTTAATTGTTCCACGTTTTCCAATCCATATTTTTCATTTTAAAAAAATGAGCGCCTCGTTTAAAGGTCATTATAGAATTAGGATTAAATCTTCAATGCCGTTCTGTAGCTGTAGCTTGTCAGAATGTTTCACTTTAGAAACATTTTTGGGATTGTCAGTCGACCAAACACTTTTTTTTTTTATAAATTTTCTATTTGTCATTGCCATTTGTTTCGTAATTTTAGGTTATCGTTTTCTACTTACCTATTGAGTTATTTCTAAAATAATTTTACGTTGGTGTAAGATGAGAAAAGACGTTTGCTTCCACTTGGCCACGAGGATGGAAATACTTCCAAATTAACGACACCACAAAAAGTCCCTTAGTAGTTTTCTTAGAAACGGTGTATGTTTTCATTAGTATCTTAGGTGGTAAGTTTAAATTAGAAATCTCGATCATAATTTACTATACACTTTGATTGCCAAGTAGTGAAACCTTTTCATGACAAATAGGTAAATCTGTTTAATTACTCTTGTCAAAGTAATTTTTTTTTAAATTTAAATGTCAATTTAAATTTAAATTTAAATGTCAAATTTTAATTACAAATGTCAAAGTTAACTATCGAATCGACAATTGTTTTTCGATAAGAAACTCTCTTTGGTTTTGATTCAGTTTTCTTTATTTGAGCTCATGAACAACTATATATTTTTGCATAATATATGTATCTCACCACCATCGTAATGAATAATTTTAAAACTGGCAGTGATGTAGTATGTATTGGTTGGTATTTCAGATATTTTAACCTCTAGTTGCTGCTGACCATAACATAATTAATTTTATTTTTGTTAACTAATTATATTTTTGATAATTAAAAATCTTGAATAACTTCGAAAATATCAAATATTTTTCAAAGTTATTGGACTCACATTAAAGGAATATCTTTAAAGTATTTATATGACTAACAGCCATTTTGGAAAATAAAATCCGATACATGTTGACCCAAGAAAATCATTATAATATCATAACTCAAAATTAACGTATTAATATCCCTTTAGAACACGCTGTATTTTACTAAAATTTCATCAACAGTAATTTTATGAACCCGTAAGAGTAGTAGATTTTTTAGCTTTGATGGTAGAGTTTCGAATTTTTATGCTGTTTATGGCTCAACTTCATATATTTTTCTTGTCTAGGAAAATATTTCCAAAATGTCTTAGTTGTCAGATAGATACTCCGAAGATGTATCTTTAATATGAATCCAAGAACTTTGAAGAGGATTTAATATTTTCGGAGTTATTCATTGTTTTTTTGAAAACATCGGAACTTTTCTTTTTTAGCAATATTTTTCCACATAATCGACATATTACTTTCAACTCGAGCTTATTATACGTAGAATTTCACAAGCAGTAATCCTATCAGTAGCCAAAATAAAAACATCCATACTGTAGTACAGAAATTATACAGGGTTTGTATAAAAAGTTATGAGACTCATTTTTTCCTCACGCGACTGTACTTCCCGGCACACTCGCAGCTGGAGGGTTTGGTGGTGGAGAGTCTAAGCTTCGAAACGGCGGGTTGGGCAGTTGTCTGCAACCACTTATACTGTGAGTTCGTAAAGTTTGGAATAAATTCGATAAATCGTTATTGAAGGGTTTTCACAGGAAATTCTCAGATACGTCAACTTTAGTTTATAAAAATGTCACTTTTTTCAGCCATCGACTTTTTTTTTGTTTTGATTGTTTTTGAGCTATGACGTCATCGGCAATTTTTTTTAAATGACAATCCATATTTTTTCGACGGATTTCGACAGAACACATTTTTCTGAGTACGAATATGTCAAAAACGTATGACCTTCAAGATGGAGGTTTTCGAGATATTCGGTTCCAAAGTTTCTAAAATGTACCATGTACAAGCTATCGGGTGGGTCAAGCTTTTTAATCTTTTCAAGCTTATCGAACATTTTAAACGATTTTAAGAGTAATTTGTTTATTTTAATAGCTTATCGAACATTTTGAAAGATTTAGGAGTAATTTGTTTAATTTTTTAAGTAATAATAAATCAACAACAATTTTAACAAATGGAAAAAGTTTCTGCACAAATTATGAATAATTAAAGTAAACAAGAAAATCAGAGTAAATTTTCAAAGTGACCTCCATTCACTTCTGGGCAATATCCCATCCGCCACTGAAACTCCTGCAGAACCTTACCAAGAGTATCGGGTTGAATGGCTCGAATTTCATTGCGAATTCTGTCCTTTAATTCTTCAATTGTGTTTGGTCTATTGAAATAGACATTGCTCTTTAAATAGCCCCATAAAAAGTAGTCTAGGGGAGTGAGATCCGGAGATCTAGGGGGTCATTCGATAGTTCCCCTGCGACCAATCCAACGGTTAGCAAATACTTGGTTTAAATAGTCGCGAACGATCACTGCAAAATGGGGTGGTGCAGCACCGTCTTGTTGGTACCATATTGTGTTATTGGGCAGATCTGGATCTACGTCATTTGGGTAAAGCACCGCAAGTGCAGGGACTAAATCGTCTCTTAAAAATTCAAAATACTTTTCACCTGTTAATGCGCCTTCAATGAAAAATGGGCCCAAAATACGGTTACCTACAATGCCAGCCCAAACGTTAACTTTTTGTGGAAACTGACTACGAGTTTCCATTTTCCAGTGTGGATTTTCAATATCTACAGTTTTGCCGGTTTACTGTGCCGTCGAGATAAAAGGTAGCCTCATCGGAAAAAAAACAATATTGCGTAAGAATCCGTCGTCATCAATCAGGCGTTGCAACATGGTTTCGCAAAACTGTAACCTACGGTCAGGATCATCTTCGTTTAATTCTTGGACCAAAACCACTTTATACGGATGCCATTTGTACAATTTCAAATATTTCAAGACGGAGCTTTGAACTATTCCGTTGTTTGCCGCCACTTGGCGGGTGGGTAAATGGGGATTTTCTTGAAGCTCTAGTAGCTTCTAAAAACTTTTGTTTTATTTTTGCTAACGGTGGACTGTGTAATTGGTTCTCTGTTTGGATATTTGTTGTTAAATAAACGGCAAACTTCTAATTGTGTGCGAGCTCTGTCCCCGTAACCGATCATGATCAAAATTTCGATTCTTTCCCTTTCACTCAAGCGACGGACCATTTTCAAATAAAATGAATTGTGATAGAATGATGATTAATCAACTTAAAATAAAACACAAACTTGCGAGGACAAACTTCAAAATTCTGACAACTGTCAAAACTGTAATTTCCCCAGCGCTTCCTTGATAAATGATTAGTATTTTGTCATCGCTTGTATAATCCATTCCTGAAACTTTGGAAGCGAATATCTTGAAAACTTCCATCTTGAAGGTCATACGTTTTTGACGTATACGTACTCAGAAAAATGTCCTCTGTCGAAATCCGTCGAAAAAAATATGGATTGTCATTTAAAAAAATTGCCGATGACGTCATAGCTCAAAAACAGTCAAAAAAAAGTCGATGGCTGAAAAAAGTGACATTTTATAAAGTAAAGTTGACGTGTCCGAGAATTTCCTGTGAAAACCCTTCAATAACGATTTATCGAATTTATTCCAAACTTTACGAGCTCACTGTATGTGCAGCATCGTCTTTTTAGTGTACTCTGTGATAAAACTCGGTCGAAGCTCCAAAATGTAGAAATCAAGTCAGCAGCGTGCTTTTTACATGGAAGTGGTCAAAAGATTGAAACACAGAGCAGCCGTCGCCGCCGATTGGAAGCTTCACCACGACAATGCTTCAAGTCACACCTGCTTCGTGATGACCTCGCCAAGAACTGGATTTCAACCCCAGCCGCCCTACAGTCCCAACCTGGCCCCCCAGACTTTTTTCTTTTTCTAAAACTCAAAACCGCCCTCATAAGACGCTGCCACGGGACCCTGGACGCCGTCAAAGCGGCTACGAAGCGAACTTTAAAAGACATTCCGGAAGCGGCCTACAAAGCTGCTTTCGAATCGTGGAAACATCGCTGGCAGAAGTATCGGGATGGCCAAGGGACTTACTTTGAAGAGTATTTAATGATTTGTGTTATTCACAATCAATTATTTTTTACAAAGTTAGTCTCCTTACTTTTTATACAAATCTTATATAATTTTTATACAATGTTGAGATGACGTTCATTGCTGACTGTATATTTTTCGGATATACTCGCTGATCCCGTCGTAAATTACGCTCAGCCGCCCTGAAAATTCACCGAATATCCACATCCTAATCAGTCGCTGAGGCGTTTCGCTTCTAAACAAACATAAGAACATAATCTGTTATTAATACAACAAACTGTTTACTTACCGTCTTAATCTTATTCCAGCCAACTGGATTTTCGTGTCTTGATAATGATAAAGGGTTTTATTGCCTTTTTCGGCGCCGGATCAAGATTAAAATAATTATGGCGCACGGGATAAGGGGGGGGGAGGTGTCCGATTAAAAACACAGTTTATATAAGTACACAAGATGTAGCATTTAATGCTCACGTTTCAAAAAAACACTATACAGAGGACACGGCGTTACCAAATTAGTTTAGAGGTATCTCGTCCCATAATCGTTTATAATATTAATATATACTTTCATTAAAAAGCAGAACACAATAAAGATTCCTCTCATACATAACACAGAGGTACGATATTCTCTCATTGATCTGTATTCATTTTTTCATTATTTTTTTTTAGTTTCGTATACATTGGATAAGGCGATAATGATTCATGATGGAAATCACTTAAAACGAACAGCCAACATTCTTATCGGAGGTAATTGTATTTACATTTAAAAAAAAATGACAGCAAGCGGGGTGAGGCGGGGGCGGAGCGTCGCCCCGTCACCGGGCGGTCGGTATACAAATGTATGTAGCTTAGGCATAAATATATACTTAATACAATATATACAATATACTCGAGTACATTAGATCAAAAACTATAAGTCGGGGTCTCGTGTAAATGGTATACAACAAGGCCCCCGCCCCTCCCTGCGTCCTAACAAAGGTAACGAAAAAGTATACAGGGCGTCCCGACTAAGACTGTCTCTTCCATGGCTGCGATTGTAAATTTAAGAAAATAATGTCCCGTTTGAAAGTTTCTCGAAATTAAGCAAAATGTTTCCTTGAAGGTGTTCTACTTCTTAGGGCCGCTATGCTGTTCGTTTTAAAGGGAACATCATGTATGTTTGCACATTTTTTGGTTACCCCAGAAAATTTTGGGCGACATAATCCTAAAACCCAGCGTTTTGGAGATATTCAATGATTTTTTTTAAAAATATCACATTTTAGCATTGCTTGGAGACCAACCACAGTTGGAAAGACGGTTTGGACCGTCTTCCGTTTTGAATCACTTTCATTCCAGCAGAGTCTTGTACCTGCTGTATTCAATAATTAATTTTTTCAACTGTGACCAATGTTAACTTACGTAAGTATCTTCATTTCTATCCCTTTGTTGTCCATATCTATCTCTATGAAGTTTCGAGAAAAAATCGGTTCTTTTCCAAAACGAAGTTTGCATCGACAAGTAGGCTTTGACCTATTTTCGAATATTAGCTGGTTTATGTGTAAGTAATGTTTTTTTTTCGTGTCCAATATTTTGGTTTATTAGTTTTTGATTTGTTGGATTTTAGGTCCGGAAATAAACAACAACTATTTGATTTTTACCAACTTTTCCTCCCACTTCAGGGCTCAATCAAAGCAGAAATAAATCTCCGGAACGTTCGCAAAAATCAAATAGTTGCTGTTCATTATCTGACCTAAAATCCAACAAACCAAAAACTAATAAAGAAGAAGGTCGCCAAATTCCCCACAAATGTTTCGTTATTACTATGTTTTGTGTTCATTGTTGTCAGTAAATGCTGTACATAATATTGTTAAAGCCTATTTGCCACTGTACACTTCTTTTTTCCCGACCTTTGGAAAATAACCGATTTTTTCTTGAAAATTAGTGGAGATAGATGTGGACAACCAAATTTAATTTCGAATTCAAAGGTATACTCATTTTACACGATCAATTTGTAAATAATGCAAGACACAGTGGAGACGCAGTTGGTCATTGGATGACGCGTTACTGCTGGGATGTCGGCTTTTATTGATTTTGGCTGTTACGGGTTATTTTTGGGTGCTGTCCTTATCTAACTTGAGTTGTTTTTGTTCATGTGTGCGAAATGAATACACCAAGCTCGTTCTAGTCATATGATTTCGCTGGGTTTCGTCGTTCTATTCGAAAACAAGAAGATTGTAAGGTGTAAGTTACAGTATTCGGCACATTGAGCAACGTACAACACGTTGTCAGAACGAAAATGATAGAGTGATTCACGGCAAAACGAACTGTTTAAACGGCAAGTTTTCAACTTTTGTAGTTTAGATGCTATTGAGAAATATTTAGAGCATTGTGTCATCGTGATATTTTTCAAAATCCGTTGATATCTCCAAAATTCAAGGGTCTCAGGTACTATGTATGACCAAAATTTAGTGGGGCCTCCAAAAATGTATAAACATACAGGTTGTCCTATTTAAAATAACGAACTTGTGTAGCGGTCATATAAAATGAAGCAACCTGTATAAATATTTTACTACTTTTACAAACTTTTGTTTGAAACATTTTTTTCTTAAATTTTCAATGACAAAGTTACGGAGTGTACCCTCCTAGTTAGAACACCCTGTACTTATAAACAATAGCGAAGAATTAAATAATTCGGGCGAGTGGTCCTCGCGTCGCGCCTCCCCGGGCCCGTTTGTTTGTATGCGATAATTTTACAATAATAATATTAATAATAACCTATATAACATCACTAAATTCGTATACGTGTGTGTCTGGCCCGGAGAGCGCGCGTCGCGGTGGCGCGATTCGCCCCCAGAGGTCGCCCGGGTCGACGGGGGCCCCGCTAAACAACAACATTAACAACAGCCGGTTTGGCCGCTAGCTGGCGCCACCGTCGACGCGGTGTCGTTCCGCGTGTCAATTTTTCTGGCAAGTAAATAATCACGTCGTAGCAGTCGTGTCTGGCGCAATTCGGTAATGTCGTGTTTTCGCACCAAGGGCGTAGATATGAAAGGGTAAAAGGGGATGATCCCCCAAGAATTATGTAAGACCATTTTTGCGCGTTGAATAATTGCATGCGCCTGGGATGGAAATTAAAACCTCTGCCAGCATTTTCCCTTACAAAAAAATCTATATCTACGCCCCTGGGGAGCACGGGATCCACATTAGATTTCAGGGGGTTACCACTAGACCTATAAATAGAAATACACGAAATGAGTTTTCAAATAGTGCCTGCCTCACAGACACGCAGAAGATCTTGGAAAAGGCTGGCAAAACAATTGCGAAATATTTTTCCCTAATCATTGAGTAGTTTTGTAAGTTGTGGCTTTTTCAAAATTTGGAGTACAGGAATATGGGAATTCATTGACTATGAACTTTTTGACGTTTTACAAAATCTAGTCAGTTGTTTTTATGATTCTGTAGAACTGTTAAATCTAATCTCTTCTATAGAGTTTTCTATGTTTAACTATATTTTTTTCATAGCGTTGAGAATTCATAAACATTTAGTTTGTGAAAACAAAAATTATGAAGCGAAAAACTGTAGCCAATGCACTAATAACTAGTACGTAAAATTAAGTTAACAACATCTAGGAAATATTTTTTTATCTTTATCGTAAGAAGTCAAGTCATTCAGTCAAGAAATTCATCGACTATAAAGTTTTTGACGTTTTATAGTCTTGCCAATTATTTTTCTTCCACATTCACGTCGTACAGTGGAAGCATATTGTTCATGAATTTATGGTGTTGTTGATGTCCTAAACCTAACCTATCTATGGAGTTGTCTCTACTTAATCGTACTTTTTCAGTGTTGAGCATTTGACAAAGTTTATAAACATGAAAATTATGAAATGATTATATGATTTTTATGAATTACGAAAAACTATTGCCAACAAATGAATAAACTGCAGTATTTTAGGTTAAGTTACAATGACATGATTTGATTTAATGATTTAATCTCACGTCTATTTTACTTATTGGTTGCCTTGTATTTGATCAAATATTTGAGGAAAAATAGGACCCGTCCTAATTTATCAAAGAGGTTTGCCGTGAAGACGTTGAACTTCTTTGATATGAAAGTTCAGTTTTATATTCATCAAATCAAGGCTAACGTCAAGGTCGATGATAAGGATGTAAAATCGTCTTTTTTTGAGGTTTAAAACTTAAAAAAAAAAAATCAGAAGCATAAGAATATAGTTTTGATATTCAGATAATGAAGAAAAAAATATTTCGCAAATATTTTGAAAATTTTGTCGCTTTTCTGATGTTGATAGCCTTTTATTTAGGTCTAAGATAACTCCTTAAAGTATGACGTGGGTCTCATGGTCCCCCAATGAAAATAAGTACGAAAATTTCAAATTGCGCCAGCCGCCACTGAGTCATAAACACCAAATCATCAGGATGGTACGAGTAACAAATCTGAGGTTAGAAATGCGTTACAATCTAAAAACTGGTACGATATTATAACTTTTTTTTCTTTAAAATGGTTTCAGCCATGGACCACCTGAGTAACTTTGCAACATTCTGTATACTTGTGTATTTGATATTACTATCCTAGTCTTGCGAGCGGGTTGTCTCGCTTGTTAGTTTCTTTTCTAGGTTCAGTAGTTACGTATATCGTATCGTATATCATCATCGGGACAAAAAGGGGGAGAGTCCAGGTTTCTCAATTAGCAAAAAAATCACAACAGATATAACAACTATTATTTTACAACAGCACAACCTTGAATTATTTTTTTGTACGCGTCGTACTTTTTGAATTTTTTTTATAAGAAACGTGACGGCGGATAGAGTGAAGAAAAAGGGGTCGTGGGGGTAAAAGGGGGTTTGGGGTGGGAAGTTGTAGTCCAGGATATGACGCGTCAAAAAATCCATGAACCCTAACTGTCTGCCTTGTGGCCAATAAGCTCCGGAGTAGATGTGGAGCATTTTTTCTCATACCACATGTATATTGCAAAGCGGCCATTTTCTAGATAGAGGGGAAGGATGGGGGTGGAAATCTGGGAAAAAAAGTTGACCTTAACCGTCTGAAAGGAACGGTATGTTAAGTAAGATTAAGTAAAATAGTGGCAGACACCGCAGACTGGACACTAATTCGTAATCCAACATGGAGGAATTTCTCAAAACTGGTGTAAAATAGTATAAAATGAGAAAGAATTGAAAAAATTGTAAATGTCTGCCAGCAGTATGTAACGTTTGTGCGGTCATTATGGAACATACTTGGCAAGCGACAGACATTTTTTTCAATATTTTCTCATTTTATGCTATTCTATAGCAGTTTTGAGAAATTCTTCCATGTTGGACTGCAAATTACCGTCATACTGCCAGTCTGCGGTGTCTGCCACTATTTTTCCATAAAAGTGCATGTTGGAAAAAGAAAATTGCCCTTTGGTAGATCCGGTTAGGATCCACTTTTTTCCGGTGTTCCTCAACCCCACCTCCCCTCCGAAACCGCCATAAAGTTTTGTCTGCCACTATTTTTCCCGGTTTAGAAAAAACGGATGCTTTGACTTACCGTTGCCTCCAGACGGTTAGGGTCCACTTTTTTCCCAGATTTCCACCTCCTTTATCTCGAAAATGGCCGCTTTGCCATGTATTATATGTGGTATGAGAAAAAATGCTTCACATTGACTCGGGAGCTTATTCACCACACGGCAGACAGTTAGGGTTCATGGATTTTTTTACGCGCCATATCCTAGACTATTAGGGGGGAGCGGCTGATCGTTTTTTTTCTTCGGAGGGGGGGAGCGGGGAGTTGGCTGGTCGGGACTAGGACCTAGGACGAGGGTGTTTTGTAGGTAACACATCGAGGAACCTAAGCTACGAGACCACATCACTTTACACGGTTGCGGTTGTCCATATTTTTTTTTATTTATTTATTTGCGTACTGTCGGTGCAGCAGAATTGTTGTTGGTGAGGCACCACTCCGGGGCTGGCCACACCTCACATCTATCTATGTACAGCAGTCAGCGCACGAGTTGTCTTAATACTTTTTGTACAAGTCCTTCCCGTTAACTAAACACTGGGGCACTACATTTACACTTTGTACAGAGAATAATCACATTTAAGAGTTGCATATTTCTATGTCCATTGTCGTTGTGACACAAGTTAGGGGACCTGCAAACAGAAAACACCCGTTTACAAATTAGTCACAAGCCAAACGCACAAATAATGAAATGAATCATCTTCGTGACGAATAAAGACAGTCGCTTAGAGTAATTTAACAGCAGCAGTTGCGGAGGTCGCAAACGATGCAGTATACTGTAATACACTATGTGGAAATTACTTATAGAATAAGTTCATTGATTCGAAAACTGTAAATATTTCATAGAAACGCTGAAACAGTTGAACTAATGATTTTAACGGCCCTTAATTTGATTAAGTTTTTGAGGTATGAGGTACGTTATACGCATTTTTTAATAGAATGGTATATTTTTCATGCCATTTTTTGGTAGTACTTTTAAAGGCCTTTTCAAGAAACCAACCCTTATCTTTAATAGTTCTTGAGATACAACATATTACCACTTGCTGTATGTGTCTTTTTTTCGTTTTTATTTCGTGTTTGTATGTCATATTCCTTTAATCTATGATTAAAAATCCTTTCAAGTTCCTTTAATCTATGCTTTAAAGATCTTTTTTGTCTGACCAATGTAAACTTTTTTACGACTCTTAGATTCACAAGTAATTTCGTACACAACATTTGATTTACCTAATTTAGGAGTTTTTGATTTCAGTATGGAGTAACATTGTGCTACTGTATTTGAATTTTTGTTGACAAAGTATGCATGTAGGGGAACTTGATTTATTAATTGTAACAACTGCTCAAAAATATTCCCGTCAACTTGTTGCCACAGTCTTAACCTATGACGGAATTCATTTCTAACATCGTTTAAAATATTAGACGTTATTCTTTTTTTCTGTTTTCTATATTATTAGGCTTCATTTTAAAAACTGTATTTTTTTTTAAATAACGGGATAGAAAGAAATCCGTTGGGGTTAAATCTAGCGATTTAGCTGGCCATTCCAAAAACCTCATCCTCCAATCCACCTGTTTAGAAAAACTGCATTTAAACAACCGGCAGATTGTCCCGATCACATTTTGACATATCATTTAAAAGAAACAGAATATGACATCATAATTACAGGTCTATAAAATAAATTTGATTTTAAATTGATTTGAGGTTAGCCCCTGTTTCAGCCCTTCGTAATATATTTACAGTTTTGGAATTACTGCATTTGGGTATTTCGTAAGTAATGTACACCCTGTACAATACTGACAATTTGACAGTTTGAGAAAATGAAAAGAGATAAGGTTTTGTGAGGCGACTTGCTTTGCAGCGGTATTATGAACCTTTGTGAATCAATGCCAATAAATTTTAACTAACAAAACAAGCTTTGTTATCACTAAAATAACAAAATTGTATGACCCTTAATAAAACAGATTTCTATGCCACCGCTGAATATATCAATTATCATGGAAGGACGTCCTATTCGTGCGCAATGAGCACGTAATCCCCAATACCTTCAGCAGCTTGGACCGTGTGATTTCTGATGACTCATTTCATTATTTGATGTAAAATATCATAAAAAAAAATTCATTCTAATCACTGATAATCCATACGACTTAAAGATAATAAATATTTGCTATAATAACACTATGCATCTACTAGTATTGCCTTTGTGATAAATTGCATTGCTATGGTAGTAATGCGACAGTCATATTTTCCTCTTCATAAAATATAATACCGAGGAAATAATTTTCAACCGTACTTTTATGACTTCGCAGTTTTAAAATAGCGTTTTCGCTTGTTCGTTTTATATATTTTATTTAAAATAATGCCCGCTATGAACACGCAGATATAAAATTCGTACTCGTTTAAGCTAGGATCATTAGGGTACAAATTAACTTTACGTGAGCTCCGAGCTCTGAATCAGTGTCAGTTGTGTTTCAACTGATTTTCCTAGCGTTTAAAACAACACTTTAAAACGAGCTTTTCACGATGGACGGGCGATATTGCTTCCAATAAAATATAATTTTCCTTTGCTCACTTTTCTAGTGTTTGTTTATTTAGCTGCTTGGTCTGATGCTTCTTTTACCAATAAAAATTTAATTCTAATAAACTCTCTAATTGAGGCAATTATGGCCATAGCGATTGTTTGGTAAACATTTTTTGTCAAATTTTAAAAGTTTAAGAATGGTTATTCAAAGACCAGAGGCACATTTCCCAAATCTATTAAGAGCTATGGAAGTGATGGTATGTCTGTCGCTACTAGATCTAGACCTAGCCTCTACTGCCAGTTAATGCAGACATGATCACCTCTTGCTTCGTCTTTGACAGACCTTATGCAACTCATATCAACGCTGGCGATTCTTCAGTTAGGGAGGGGACCAACTCTAACAGTATATCATTAGTTGGGTGAAAGGCATTCACAGTGAAAAGACAATAAACAAGCTGACAAATTGGCTCGAAGTCTTTTTGAGCTTCCAATAGTACTCTGCCGTTTGTAGCAATGATACAAATGATCGAAGTGACCACTCGCGAAAAATTTACGAAAGTGTGGGATGAACCAACTAGTTGCCAGTTTGCTGGGAGATTGATGTAATGCTGACAGGACATTGTCAGCTGTGGATGCATTATATATCATGAGGCTAAGTGCAACACCCCTTTGTAGAGGGCGTGAATAGAAAGAGGAGATGAAAATTGACCATAGTAGACATTAATGCCAGTAATAAGGTGTCCAAAGGGCAACGAAAATTATCCTTTAATTACGATTGCACTGAAGTATGAAGTACCAGTTTCAGAAAAACCTTTTATTGAAATGAGTATTACCTCTATTTATTTTCAGTTGGATATTGAATTAATTGCACTTTTATAATTATTTTTCTATTCAGATTATGACAAACATTCACCAAGCAAAATCTACAACTGATTCTTAAAGCAATAAAGCGAGCGATCTCTTTCTGGAGAAGTAAAAACATTCGGCGTACCTAGACCTAAGCGTTTCTCTTATGTATAAATACTGGAAGAAGTCCCATTTGGAAAGTAACACCACAAACGATTTTGTCAGAAGAGGATGAAGGTCATCTAGAGAAATGGGAGGTTTGACATTTATTAATTTCCTAGTTTCTTCACTGTTTCCTTCAACTGGGACGCGAATGTCAGTTACTAATGCAGCAAGCATTTTAAATATGGCAATAACTGTTTTGTTGTACAGTTTTATTTTGTTTACACAAGTAAACACTGTTTTTTATTTCCACTGAATTCGAATGTATTTTTTTTATAAAAAAAGAAACTTCTATTTAAGATAGAGTAGAATTCATGTAGAAACATTGTCTATTTCACATAAAAACATTCTAGAATGACTGGTACGTTGACCTTACTAGGTCATTTAAAAAAAAAGTTGAGGAGCTTCCGAATTCAAATAACAAATATTTATTATCTCAATTAGTAGGAGTATTTTTCCACATGCTTGGTTTTATTTATTGTACTCTACCAACGTTTAAAATTTTGTTTAATTGTATAAAAGTGCAATACTAATAGTAGTAATGATAATACCCTTTATTTTCCTTGTTTTGACAAATACATTAATTTTATAATGAAACAATCATAAAAGCCTACATACAAAATACTGAACAAAACAATAATAAAATTGTACATCGAAATATTAACTAAAACTGAAAATATTAACAAAGTAACTAATTATTTAAAAGCGTTAACATCCTTATCTGGTTTTATTGGTGGTGGTAACTTATTAAAAAATAATCAACCCTAAAAACTAAATTTACAAAAAGGGATACACAAACTAGTATTTCTGCCGTGGACATCATAAGTTAATATAAAAATATTTTTATTTTTGAAAACGTATACACAGTCATAAATAAACATTGGCGCAAGTATTAGAATATTGTAGTTTTAAAGTACAGTAAGTACACAAGATTGGGAGCAGGAAAATCCTGCAAAAACTTATACCATATCTTAGCCTAGAATCTACTTGCGCATGGTACACAACTAATATCTATTCTGACGATAACACATGTTTTAAATTGCGGACAAAGTAGCAAACAAAGTTAAATTCGACGTCAGATTTGTAAAGTGAGCTTTCCAATTAGACATTATCAACAGTTCGTTCTAAGAAGTTTGTTTCTTTTGCGTAATTTAATTTTAAATCATCAAAATCAATACATAAAGGATGACATTATGAAACCTCATTAAACAGGGTCCGGCATAAGTCTGGGATAATTTTTTGAAATAAAAGTTATTTGATTTATTTTTTTTGCATGCTCTGGTGATCCTCATTTTCTTATTTCTTCAATTGTTTTACAGCTGTAGCCAGTTGATGAACCCATAGTATAAATTAGTAGTTACCATGATGACACCTTGCTTCGTCTCATTAACTGGATATAGCGTTCAAAAGATCAACCATTAATGTTATATCACAGTTCAAATTGTTCATAAAATACCGCCTCAGAAACACCTCATCCTCTTTGTTGCACTTATGACACCAACGATTTGAGTTCTCAAGTTCGTATTGGTTATTAGTTCCTTATCGTACTTGCTTGTAAATGCAACACCATAAAAAAAAGTCACTGGAAGTTAAATGAGATGGCCTACCCAGTCGCCTGGTTTGACCCTCTGTGACTTTTTGTGTTACAAGAAACCAAATAATGTGAACGACTCGAGAACTCGATTTATTGGAGTAATGATAGCAATAAGGGGAGAGATGTTTGTGAATAAATGGAGATATTTTATGGACATATCAGATTTGTGATGTAGCAATAATGATGGACATTTTGAACAATAATTGCGGTTAATGTAATTGAAGCAAGATTGTTATGGTAACTACTAGTTTGTACTGTGGGTTATCATCAAATATTGGTTGTATTTGGGTGAGTTACCAAATTTGAAATACTTGTTATTTCTTATTAAATTTATAATAATACGCACGTGGAATAGTGGGCTGATACAAAAAAAGAAAAACATACAGTGCTATTAAAAAAAAACGTGGAAAATAACTGATGAAATGAAAAACTGAAGATCGCCCACGAAATGCAAAAATCAGTCAGACTTTATTTTAAGCAGTTTTCCATCAAACAGATGCACGAGCGTCTTTCGTGTCGAGAGATTAGTGTTGTACCAAGCGCGTACTGCGGTGAACGACCTACCTCACAGGTGATGTCCGTAATATTCGGCGGGATAGTGTGCGTACTGGTTGTGGAAGGCCGGGTCGCCTGGCGGTCGGTGCATCATCTGCTGCCCGTCCATCATGTAACCCATCGTACCGTCGGGACTGTATGCTCCACTAGGACCTGCATGGGGAGAAAACACTGATAGTGGCGTAACACGCTGCCCTAGGACTGGTACGGTTGAAGCGCCCCCCTGCACCAGGGCGAAAGGGTTGCACTCCCAGCACTTAGTAGACGTGTGCTCGCGCAGATACGGCGAAGACACTAGGTCTTGAACAAGTAAACTGAATGTTTTTATGGGACCTTTGCAAGGCGGCTGATGTGCGGGGTTCCTCGGCTTTTACTAAACGCGAGTTTCTCGAGGGGAGTCTTGATAAACTCCCGATGATGGTTGGCGAAAGCGCGCGTCGAATGAAAAAATGTAGCGTTAAGTGGAAAAATATTCAAGTGTGAATTTATTTTAGTATATCATCAAGAGCTTGACGTCAATTTGTTATACATCGTTGGATTCAGAAAACAAATTTGCATGGCAATTTACAAAAAAAATCTTATATTGCCATTTGAAAAAAAAAAGTTGACTATCGCTTTTCAGAAAAAAAAAGTTGAAAAAATACTGCAGTAGTCTCATTTATAGTTCCTTTAGAGCCTTTTCATCTGTTTTTTTTTTAACATCAGGCTACAAATAACGCAGTTATGGCTCGCGGCGTTTTTTATCAGACAGCCTGTAGAATGAAGATACAGATTGTATTCTTTGTCACGAGATATTTAGGGGTCAATAGTAATACGAAATGACGTGTAGAAACCACGTATCTCCGTGATCCGTGAACAGACAACTTCAAACCCAATAACTCCATAGCCCTGAGGGTCTGAGAGTCAGCTGGGTAACCTGGTAGCTGCATATGTAGAAGTGAGAACGACGTATCTCGAGATTTTTTTAGTAAACAACTTCAACTCAATAATCGCATAGATTGAAGATATGAGTAAACCTTGAAGCTGAAGCTTGAAGGGATGAGATGAGATGGGCCTGAAGATGAAGCAAAGTTTATCAAGTTAAATAAAACTTAAGTTATTATCATCACAAAACACTCACAATACCCATCATTCTGGAAAACTTGGAGAACCTGTAGAAGTCAAGGAATTTCAGTACTTTGAAAAAAATCTGGAAAGATTACAGAATAATGTGACCTGATCTGATTTGCATATATGGAAGACCTGGAGAATCTAGAGAAGTCAGGGAATTTCAGTACTTTGAAAAAAGTCTGAGAAGATTAGGGAATATCTATACTCAGCAAAAAAAAAGGTTTTCTGAAAAAACCTGGAGAATTTGATTTACTTAGGGTGGTGGAACCCTTGATACATATAAGAAGTGAAACAACTGTTCATAGAAAAGAATTTGTAAATGATTAAGATCGCGATATGATTCAAATTCTGAATGGAAACAAGAGTATAAAAGATTAGAATAATGAAACTAGTCATCTGCGAAATTTGATGTAAAAAAAGGCAGTCGAAATTTAGGGTAGCTGTCAGTGGCGAGGGTTGGAAGGGTTGAAAACGATGCGATGCAAAACTATGTATGATATATTTAAGTGGAGTTTTTGTTGATATTTATTTTATAATATGCATCTTCATGGTTACTGTGACTAAAAACTAATGGGGATTTTAACGATTGTTACCTAGGGAACGATGTTAGTTTCATAAAATGTTTCATTTCAACCTTTCCTATCACTTTTAATCAACGTCTTATTGCCGATTTTTGTTGATTGAATTATATTCAAAACATAAATCTGGTGGAAATGGAATGCTTATTGTACGGACTTACAAACCTTTTTGCCCCAATTTTCGGATCGCCAACAATAATGTCGGAGAATAGATTTTAGGGCCTTATAAAAAACAAAAACTTAATTTCAACCCCTTGAGCCTATGGAAACTTTTGATGTTATGTCTTATTGACGATTTTTGCTGAATGCATTCAAAACATAAATTTGGTGGAAAAGAAATGTTTATTGTATGTACTACAGACCTTCTTGTTCCAACTTTTAGATGGCCAACAATAATGTCGGAGAAAATAAATTTTAAGGCCTTGACAAATAAACTCCGTTTCACCCCTTTGAGCCCATTAAACTTTTGATCCGCTGATCATAAAAAAATTAGCCAATTTCACCCGGTGGCATTTACCATAAGAAATGTGCGGGATCCTTTTATGATCCCTAAGAACACATATCTGCGCCACCACTGAATATCTCAACTGTTGTGTAACGGCATTAACACGTGATTCCGAATACCCTTTCCGATTCGCAGTGCGTTCTGTGACGACTCTTTTTGTTATGCGCTTGTTAGACTCTTTTTAAAACCCTTTAAGTCCGTATTTGACCAAACTAGAGATATTGAAGTGTTAAGCCAAAAGAATAATGAAGGCAAATAGTATTGCCCTTTTGATGAGCTTTTTAGTTTTGCTTTAAGTAAATAGTTTGATGAAAAAAACAGATATTTCCTCTCGCCAATTACTTTTTGGGACTTTTGCAGTAAAGCCACGATATGAACTATTTAGCCAAAAACTAAGTAGACTAATTTAGGCAATTAGTACTGCCCTTTTGATGAGCTTTTTAGTTTTTGCTGAAGTAAATAGTTCGATGAGAAAGGCAAATTTTTCCTCTCGCCATTTACTTTTTGGGACGGAGTAAACCCACGTTATGAACTACTTTAGGCTTTTCATTTATTTTGTGAAAAGGGGTCTGAACGGCGCGCTCCTTAATACTAGAAGGACTCTATCTGGATGCCCGTCGTCGCTCGAGGGAAGGAGACCCAAGGAACCCGGGATGCATGCATCGCGTTTCGAGTGAATTCGGGCGAATCCCTCCCCCAGCTGCGGAGCTGTCAGCCGGGGCCCGATTGTGTGCCCCGCGTGATGGATCGGCCCGCGAGGGTCAATGGCTGCCGCCATTTCTCTTCGCCTGTCTCCAGCAGGAACAGAAAAGTCCGGAATCGATAGCGTACGAAAGAACACTCTAACATCGACAGCCATTAATAATCCGCGCTCACTCTCTCTCGGCGACTAGGGCCTGGAATTCTTAGCGAAACGCCGAAATAAAAACGACGACGGCGACGATAGCCGATCATACAAGACTTTCCACTTACAATTCATATCGGCCCGATTGCGGCCCATGGGATCGGCCGGTATCTTCATAAAAATGCATGACAGCGTTAGGCTTTAATGGAAATCACGATTCATTAAAAAAAAAAAAACGGGCGCGATAAGACGGACGTACGAGGAACTCCACACGAGCCAATAAAATCGTCTACTCTGTTCTAACAGCGAGGCACCTGGTGCAAGGAGGCTGAGATTGTAAGATATAATAATGTACAGGGCGAGTGCGTGAGAAATATCATCCCCCCTTTTCCCTTTAGCTACGAAAAAATTGTGTAGTAGACCTTAGGCGAGGCGCACATTTGCGATTTTTAGTCGCGCGTTGTTTCAGTCGCGAAAATAAAACTCATTGTTTCAAATCCAAGTCCACAAACAAAGAAGCGTTGAAGAAGCATAAAAAAAGAGGACAAAAGGCAATCAACCTAAATTACACGGCTCATCGTAACGTCCTGTCGCACAGTGGGGCAAAATGCTAATCTGGGATTGCAAAAACGAAATATAGATAGATCTTTGCTACTATTTTTATTGTCAATATAAATGTCCAAGGGAACTGAAACCTACATTTTTACCTTTGAAATTGATTATTTCAGAGCAAGGCAAACGATGGAAACTGTTAGGTTGAGTCAAAATATGGCATGCTTTTTTTCGCTTTCTATCTAACGTTTAAAAGGTTAATATGGGATTCCATTTGTGATAACTGTATCTACATATGTAACATATAAAAATTGCGATAAACTAAGAATGGCGGCGAAAATTTGTTTTACAATTTTCTATTGGATCGATTAATTTCCACAATCGTGTGCACTAAAAAAGTTTCGGAAACAGAACAATATCGATTTTCGAAGATGATGACGTTGAAGAAGAAATGAAAACTTCAGTTCAGCTCAGTTCAGGACAGAGCCTACGTAAGATTCAGAAAATTAAAGTTGAAAATCAGCGACTTCAAATTGACAATTTTTTGGGAGCAAATCGAGTTTTTTTATATCTTTACATATAAGTATATCTTGTAATTTAATTATGTTTCTTTTGAACAGAAATATAAAAATAATGTAAACCTATGTAAATATAAAAAAAATCGAAAGGACATGCAAATTTTGTCTAAATTATGTTAACTCCCTTTAATCCTAACTGAAAGTATCTCAGTAATTTTAAACAACTTTAATACTCCTCTTTATACTTATTTAATACAGATACAACTCATGTAATACAAAATTATCTATAATTATGAGCGGACATAATTTTGCACTTCTAAATTGCCAGTTTGCCCTACGGTGCGTCGTCGTGCCTTAGTTTAGCATATTGTGTTTTATAGAGATTGTGTTGGACGTCACTGAGAGATTGTTTCTTGGTGACCCTGAGCCTTGTGGTATTTTTGTGGGATTTTTTATATCTACTTAAGTTCAATGTCAAGGGTACCATTTTTTCTTAATGTTCAGAATATGCTGCCCGGAAAACAATTGAAACAAAAATGTAACAGCTGTTTTATTAATAAATAGCTCTTATATTTTTGTTTCAATTGTGACTGAATCCATCTGACTGCATATTCTCAAATTTCAGAAAAATAAGTTGTCCCTGTAAAAAAAATCGTAGCTCTAAAAATAACGAAGAGGAGGGGGTGGGAATCCTTACCAACTCGCCCTGTATAAATATAAAGTGTGGAACCAAGTGCCTGATTGATATATCCAGTAAAACTACTAATAAGTCCCCTTTTGGACTTTTGAAAGAATAAATCTGGAAAATGCCATAGATCATGGCTGTCAAGGTCAGTTAAATTCAAGGTCGGCTTTTATTTCAGTCGCTATAATAGCTGTAATGTACCGTATGCCCACAATTTTTTTATAATCTGATGTTCGGATGTGTTATTTGAATTATTATACTCGTAGTGCATATTTGAAATACATTATTGTGCATTAATGAAGTTACAGAACAATATTGCTTGCAAAAAAATGTATAAAAGTTTCTGGCAAAAAAAATCTCAAAATTGCAATAACTGTATTATGATTTTTTAGGTCATGGAAATAAAAAAAAACAGAATATGCCGAAAACATGCAATTCCAAAATGAGATTATCAAAAAATTTAATAATAACCACTTTTCCCATTGATACCAACTTTCATGGACACATTGATTCCAAAGACGACACTGGTTTTACAGGATGTATCAGGTGTTTATTTCCACACTAGAGAGTGTTATGAGGGTAACCTTGAGAATACTATTCCATTAACGATTTGGAATTATATTAAAATAAACCGCAATGTAAATTTGGATCTAACACGAGTCAGTTATACACACAGTAAATTAATTAATGGACCATTTGTTTATCGAAAAAAAGAACACGAATTAGAACATCCACATTCTAGATAGTATTCCTGAAATGTTGCACAACTCACGAATTTCAGTAAAGCTTGATTAGTTGAGTTGGTAATTTAGACCATTACGAGAAATACACGGAAGTTCTTTATTATAAACAAAATTTACAGGCTACTGATATATCTAAGGCACTATAAACCTCCATAAACAAAAGGGCCTATTTACAACTTTACTGTTTTGAGAAATAGGAAATTGTATTATTGTTTCTTCTCAACAAACGCATTGTATGTTTACAATGCGTTTTAAGATTTATATTATAATTTTTTTCATTGTGAAAGTAAGGAAAAGTAAGTAAAATTTGCGTAAAAATTTTGATGTTTTAGCCAGTGAAAGTGAGTTCATTGAATTTACTTTTGGTATAACTCCTATAACTTTGGTTAACCTTAGAGTTAACCTATATTTTCACTGCTCAAAATATTACGTGATGTTGATAAAACATTTGAATTAAAAATGGGCAACGAGAATGTCTATGCTTTTAGAGCTCTAATATGGCTACCAGTGGCGTAGCAAAAATTAATCTGTGGGGGGATATACTTATACTATTTACTAATTAGTATTTCCTTTTATAAAAAAGTAATTCTTGGGGAAATATATTCGCTATATGCTCTATATCTTTCCCCGTGTCTATGCCACTTACAGTACGCCATTATACATTTACAAATGTATGTCACACGTAAAAAAACCGTCCGTAAATACGGACGATCCTTTTCTAACGCCGGATTCGTTTATTTCGTCGCGCGTTTCGTCGAGTTTTCCTCAAGGTTTCCCCGTCACAACGCCCCCCGTTATCCGGAACGTGAAAGCCGTTCGCTCCACTTACCTGCTCTGTTCGATTGGTCGATCATGGGCTGAACTATTCTCCGCCTCGCGTTGATGAACCTGAAACAAAAGCGCAGCGTTACATGGAG
This sequence comes from Aromia moschata, assembly GCA_029963805.1. Classification (NCBI taxonomy): domain Eukaryota; kingdom Metazoa; phylum Arthropoda; class Insecta; order Coleoptera; family Cerambycidae; genus Aromia; species Aromia moschata. The sequence continues at coordinate 758,708 of JAPWTK010000165.1, forward strand.
GACGGGATAACGTGGCGGAGCGGCGTCAGCGGAACTGTCGACGCTCGTCAAAATGACGCTGCCGCTAATGCGTCCCGACACCGGAAATGATTGGGTTTTCTGCCGACCGATTGGTCACGCTTCCGTGGCGCTAGGCGCGCATACAGGGCGGGCCACACTGCGGAGAGTGTGCGGTAAATGTGGGCAAATATCGAAACTTGCCGGTTAGGCCTCTGTGAACAATGATTACACTACCCTGCAAGATTTTGCCACTGGACAATGAATAGTTGTTTCCGAAGTAATTTTTCCTGCTGAAAACAAATCAGAATTGAAATCAAATGTTGAAATCAAATCATATCCGGTTTTTGAGATATTCTTAACCTGAAAGTGCAAAAAACACTGTATTTTGACATATTTGAGGTTATGTGGCACCGCGTTTTTTTTTTTGCTCAAAAAACGATCTGTGGGATCTTACAGTCTTCCTCTTTTAAATGCCGTTGAGTTTGCTATAATATCTTTTTTTTTTCGCCGCGATATCGCATTTTGAAATTTTCATGTTTGTGATTTTTCCTATACCCGAAAACCCATTAGGGATACGTGTATTGTATATAAAATTGTATTTGTAATTGTATATAAAATGTTTTTTTTTTTATTGAAAAACGTAAAAAATTAAAATCAATAACAAGTCAGTATTTTCTTATGTCAAAAAATCTGCTCGTTCAGAATCTAAGGTCAGATTTTCAAAATTTTTCGAAGAAAATACAATATAGCCGATTTGAGTTGACTAAAGTTACAATAGCGTATATGGAATTTTCATGAACTTTTTTTTTTAATGAAATAATGGCGTCTTTATTTAGATTCTTTTGTAGATATACTAGAAATTTATAGTAACTATTTATAGTAAGTATTTAAGTAATAAAAATAAAGGTTGATAACAATTATATTCCCTATGGTGGAAGCAATATGGCGACCAAAATTTGCGATAAAATATATGAGTATTCGATTGACTATTCATTTTCTATGTTTTCGAAGTAGCTGAAGTCAAATTTGATGTTATATGGTCATTTATTTTAATGTAGGATTTTTTGAGATATTCTAACCTAAAAGTGCAAAAACTTGTATTTGATATACACGTATCCCTAATGGGTTTTCAGGTACAGGAGAGGTCATAAACATGAAAATTTCAAAATGCGATTTCTCGGCGAAAAAAAAGATATATGATCAAACTCAACGGCATTTGAAAGAGGAAGATTTGTACTATAAGATCTCACACATTGTTTTTTTAAGAAAAAAAAATCGCGGTGCTACATAACCTCAAATATGTCACAAAACAGTGTTTTTTTGCACTTTTAGGTTAGAGTATCTCAAAAACCTGACGTGAAAAATTACTTCGGAAACAACTATTCATTTTCCAAGGGCACAACATTTTCAAAATTTTGCAGGGTAGTGTTATTAGCATATCTCAAGGCTTTGCGTCGTAAGTATGGTTTAATCAAATATGTCATTTTTAGATACTTAAATGTACAGGGTGTGTCACTTTAACGTCTCATCACTGAATAAGTATTGGGTTATTTTGAACTAGTATGGAAAGAAAATTTACTCGCTGAAATAGTCCAGAATTTTGCAAGGAATGATTTTCCAAAAGTTTTTTTTTAGAAATATTGTTAATAACATCGTATTTAACAATATCCCTGTATAATCCGAAGGCCAAATTCAGATTCCTTGGAACATTCTGCATGTGTTCTTGAAGAGCGGTGTTAGCTGTTGAAAAACCGTAAACTCAAGACATTTAGTTCCAGGCTTAGAAGTGAAAGTCTAAGTGATTTGATAATATTCTGAAAGCCCTAAATTAAAAAAAAAACGCAGGTCAGGAAGAACGGTGTAGGCATGTAATGCCTTTAGAAGAATCATTTTTCTAAATCGGTCAAGAATAGAGGTGTCGATCGATCGAACCCTCAGCTGTTTTAAGAATTAAAAGTTAAGAGTTAAAAGTTTATGAACGAGTGCTGCTTTTTGAATACTCGGTCTGTTCTGTATTTTTTGTATGGCGTCATACAAACCTTTATAGTTCTGTCTGTCCTTAATAGCTGCAGCTTCAGCAGGAATTAATTGTAAAATAACAGATTTTATTTGTTGGAAATGCCTCGTCAATACATAACCACAGCCGTGTATTTTTTAATCCACTTTAGAAAGTTAGAAACTCAGCATTAAAAGTAAGTCGAACATAAACTGGGTTCTTAAGGGCATACCCTCTTCTTTATTTTTATGTTTCACATTATTTATGTGACGGCTACAGTCGCGTTTGTCCCTTCACAGCAGTTTTTCCTTACATTTGCCGATGAATTTATTCACTTTGTCAACATATGGTAGTTTTTTAGACGTTTGCATGTATGACACTTTATTATTAATGTGTATTACCGATGCCGACGACATAAACACCCCGAACACACTATTAATAATGTTGGGATCTGGATGAATCATCCAGCAGTGCCACGGCTTTAAAGGAAAGACATTCAATTAGACCGAACACTTTTGTTCATTAGCAAAAACACGTGTTCAATGTGGTTGAATCAACGAAATTGTTCAACCAGATTGAACTATAATATTTCTTCCTTACTACAGAACTGAAGTCTTATTAAGACTTGGAGGTTAGGTATCCTGAAATAGGTATCGAAGAAATCTTAGAATAATATTGTATCAGTTTCGGTATTTTTCAATGAGTATTCGCCGGTCAACATGATTCGGACGTGTCACCGACAGCGAGGAGATTACAAAGTGTCCGTCCTAGAGAATCCATAGAGATCGGAAACCGGCTCCGGCCTGGCTTCCCATATACTTTTTATGAATAATACAGCGGACGATGCCTAGGTATAATAGTCGTCGTGGGAAGCGGTCTCGACCCGCTCCCTAATGGATAGGGGAAATTGATCCTACAAAATTCCTAGTAATTTTGTTTATGTGTGACGCGCAAGGGATGCTGCAGCCCCGAAGATGCCGGATAATCGAAATATGGCCCGTACGCGACACAGGAGGCCGCCGCAAAACTCCACCTCCGTTCGGATCAACTCGAATATATTACGTCGCAACAACACATAACCCCGTGTATTGGGGTTTCCTGAGGGTTTCCTGAACAGGTTTCGATCGTTACTGCCGGAATTTGTGGAATATTTGATATTGCTTAAAATAATTACTTTTGTTTGAGGAAACTTGTGATTTTCTATCTCCATATGATCCAATTTGTAACCTTGTTACATCTTTTCATGGTCCAATGCGTTTCGTTTGAATTTTGAAATGAGTCCCTTAAAAAATCGGTCCAATAAACCATTTTTTCGATATGGTCGCTCACGGTCGTTACTGCCGGAATTTTTTGGAATATTTGATATTGCTTAAAATACTTACTTTTCTTTCGGGAAACTCGTATATTTTCTATCTCTATATGATCGAATTTGAAGCCTTGTCACATCTTTTCATGGTCTAATGTCTTTAGAAACTTTTTTGAATTTTGCAACGAGAGTCCCTTAAAAAAATCGGTTCAATAAATCATCTTTTTGATATAGTCGCTCACTAGTCAACTTTCTGAAATGTAGATTCTTAGAGCTCCACATTTTCAATTGCTGAGAATTAACATACCCAGAGAGCCTTATCACCAAAGACGTTTTCATTATCATGCAAATTACACTCACAACTTGTTACACTCACTTGTTGGCTTAAAACGCCGATTAGGGGTTCATTAAAAATTTGACTCAAAATTCACACTTGCTTTTCTCTAAACAAAGCCACAGGTCTATTCGAAACTTGGCGAAGCTGATTGAAATCCCTGACCAAGTGTGGAAATTCTGTTTGAAAATCTTGAAAGGCGTCCCGTGTTGAATAAACCCATTGGCCATCAACTCCTACCATTTCTAAAGTAATTCACGATTATAAAAGCTTTTTGTTCTGATTATCATATTTAATTCTCTTGACAATAAAGACTTCAGAAATTGCTAGTTTAACGGTAATAATTTAAGACGTGCGGGATCGATTGAAAATGCGATGTCTCCTAGAGGACAATACCTCCAAGGCAACACCACTGTAAACCAAATGAGATGTTTACTCTTTGACCTGTTCTGCTAGGATCCGATTTTTACCCCCTATAAAAAATCGCGTTTCATTGAATGAAATATTTCCCGTTTCTGCGTTAACCCTACCGCTAGAAGGCGAAGTTTCAATACCGCTCAATGACTTCATAAAATATAATCCCCCCTTTTTACTATCGCACTAAATATGGCTTTTAATAAAACAGCTGACGGACAGCGTTACATTCACAGGGCGTCTCCCCCTTCCCGTCGACAGAGAAAAAGATATCGCGGGAGGTCGCCGTCGTCGTCGTCGCCGTCGCCGTAGCGGGGCGATGTTTTTCTAGGCAATTTGTTCGGCGAACATTAATCACGACGCGGCATAGCGGCAACGACAAGTTATGCACGCTCCTCGAGCAAGGATTAGAGAAAGGGCTGGCTGCAGCGGTACTAAATATGACGCTCGTCCGAAGAGTTCCGCGCGGAAGTTCAAAAATCAGCTGTAGAGTTCAACCAGCAAATAATGAAATGGGTCGTCCTCGTACGTTTGATTTGAGTGGACGGTTTTATTGATATTTGTAGGGTAGTAGCGAATCTCGTGGTTAATGCGACCGTATTTGAACTAATAGAACACATTTTATTATTTCTAAATAGAATAGATCTCATCTGCTGTACTGAAGGTCATGTCATCCGTGCATGACGCAATCCATTATTTGTTAGTTCGACTTTAAATGCTTTGGGAAATGTGCATTGCTATGGATGATACCTTTCTGTTTTAAATGAACTCATTCGCTTTTGAAAGACTAGTAAATCAATTGTGTTTTGAGTTTCTCAGAAAGTAGTGAGACATTCTTTAGTGATACTGGCTTGAAGTAGACGTTAAAAAAGTTTTGTTAGGTTGTTACATTCACACGAGACTCTAGATGCATTTTGGGTTTTTTTACGTGCTTGGTTCATTATTCATCAGTTCGTTATAATCATTATTGTCGTCAATTCCAACGAGTGATGCAGTTCTTCCAATAGGCAGCCCTATGAAACATCCATTGCTTCCAAGATTCAGTATGGATGCATTAAAATTGCATGCAGCAAATATTGGAAGAATAGAAATAGTACTACTACTAGAATAGAATCCGGTACTACGGTTGGATTTGTCGTATAATGATATTTTTGTGATTTGATGTAACAAATATTAGACAATGCAGTGAGTCGACATTTGGAAAAAAAAGATGAGTAGGGTAAGGTTGCGTATAATGGACTGCCTCCATTAACTGCCTCCTTAAATTTGACCATCCCATTGGACCATCGTTAAGTTAGAACTACTCTAAGCGATATGGAATCACGTGTGCGTCGTATATGCCGATCTTATTCGTTTAAGTCAGTCAGTAGAGCAAATTTTATGCCAATGGTCAGATGCATTCTGTTATAAAATGGTTTGCACGTTGAGTTATTTTTTTCGGGGTTCTAATAACGCTGGCTAAGAGATTCCTGGTAGTTTTAGAGAAGTAAATTTAAGAGGTTTCTATCATAAAAGATGTGTAAATTGGAAGTTTCTACGCTGAAGAAATTGCTAATGTAGCGTCTGTCACTTCCAAAAAAGGTTCCATTAATTTTGATATCGATGAAATATTGAAGAAGTTAGATATTTATCAGAACTATCACTGTTTTATTGTTTATTCAGCTTGTTCAGGTTAGAAATCCACTAGTCCAAATTAAGAATCCACTAGTCCAACTTAGGAATTCAGTGGTCCAGATTAGGCAACTAATACATACATTTTCTTAAACTACTTGTGTGAGTTTCTATGGATTTTTTTTGGATTAATAGACACAGAAAAAATCAGAAAATTACGTGTTGGTGATTCATGTACCAAGATAGCTTTGATGCAATTTAGAGCACATTTAAAATTATTATGCATTAATTCTATCCTAAGGGTAAAAACTGGTCCAATATTTCGAACCTTCCCTTACGTGGAAAGGGGAGTTTTGGGGACCCTCTTTTTTCGGGTTTGGGACCGCTGCGAGGCGCCGCGTTTTTCCGCCTCGACCTCACCAGACACACACATGCGGCGCGAGAATAAAGAAAACAGTAATTGTAGATCTCGAGCCGTGTCTTTATGGACGGGGGGCGGCAATAAATTCCCAGTTTAATATCTCTCGGCACATAAACGCGCGGGGTCGCAAGCTGACGCCCATGATGGAGTCCACGGGTTGACCCGCGCCGCTCCAGCTGCCGCCGCCGTCGCCGCCCGACCCGACCATTTGCTAACGACATAATTACCGCCGCCGGGGCGCGCTACCGCCCCCGCCCTCACCTCCGGGCGAAGGGAACAGAAGTCCGATCGCAATTTCGAATAGCACGTATCGAACAAATCACCGGAACGCCACGCTGACCCATGTTACCGCCGACGGAGAAGGCCCGAGCGCTTACGAGTGACGTCACCAATCGCAGGTGAAACAATCGCCGGGCCACACACAGGCGAATAAGTCGTAATGTTACAGTGAAGTATTATTAGATGTTGCACCCACAATATTTCCTCCTTTATAATCCAAATTGGGATAAATTTGAATTTCGTCAAAAATAAAAAATGTTTTCTGTTAAGAACCTAAAAATAATGTCTAAGTGAAATCTCCTTTTCTTCAATCGTAGGATCAATTAACAGGTATCACTGGTATCGTTTTTTTTTCACTAATCGTGTCAAACTGGCACCCTCAAATAATTTGCGAAATCATACAATATTTAGTACACAGGGTTGTTTTGATTCACCCAATAGATTCCAAAGGTTTTTTTTTGGATCTACCACCCCCGAAAGGTGGAAAATAGGGATTGGGGTGAAATTTCGAGTGTTTTAAATTCTATACCAAACCATTCCACATTTTATATACAAGGGTTTTTTGTGTCTGTAATTTGATTTCAAAAGTTATTGTTTTGAATTACTACCCCCGAATAATGGAAAATTGGATGGAGCTCATATGAAACATTCAACTTTTTCAACTATGGGGGTACAAGCTTAGTTTCGCATTCGAATTACGGATTGAATGTTCGAATGAATCTTGTATATCTTGTATACCTACTCTAGAAATTTTTCACTTTGGATCCGCCACTTTGAATTTTCGAAATTTGATTTTAGATTTTTAATCAGCGACCTCAAAAACTTCTATATATCGCTTTTTATCCCGTTTTTTTACCCCTATATTGGATCCGCGACTTTGAATTTTCAAAAATCTGTTTTCAGGTTTGTTATCAGTAACCTCATAAACCCCTATATTTAGCTTTTCATATTCGCACATTTTTTTTTATTTTCGTCCGCCATATTTGATCCGCCATTTTAAATTTTCACAAAATTTGATTCCAGATTCGTAATAAGTGATCTAAAAATCCTCTACGTGCAATTTTTTTTAAATTCCAAAAATATTTCAATTTTCGACCGCCATTTTGGATCGGCCATCTTGAAATTTAAAAAATCTTCCAGATTCAGCGACTCCAAAAACTGTGATCAGCAACTTCAAAAAAACCTTTATCAAAACAATTTTCAGTCCAGATTCTAAAAAATAAAAATAATTTTGCTCCACACTAGGAGATTAAAGACGCCATATTTAGTCCGCCATATTGACTTTTATAATTTTAATGTCAGATATGGATTCCCCAAAAAATATTATATACCTAATTTAGTTCAAATTCCTAGAAAATTGAGAAAATAATTATATTTCATCATATATGTTACAATACCAGAATTGGCATGTTTTTTTTATCACGTACGATACAATACCAGTGGACCGGTTAAAAAGGAACCGCATATTGTTGCAATAGTTCTTGGCTAAAGCAATATAAAAATATTAGCATGTCTTCACTAATTTTATAAACGCCTGTTATTTGCAGTTTCGTTTGAGTTGTTTTGATTGTGATTATTTTGTGGAAAATGTAGTCGTTTTCTTCACCTTCAGGGGGCTCTAGCTCCCTTAGAAAGCACATCCGGATGTCCATAAGAAGCTTTTATCTCATTTTGACCCGAGGAAACACCCTCCGACGTCTTTATACCTTTTTCCGCACACCCGTTATAATAGACTGTCCCGTGCAGCTTTGTTACGCGTTATGCTGGCCTGTGAGTGATTACGTCACGAAATATTTTGTCATAGCGTCCTGGCCTTGTTTCTCGGCGGTAACGTAACCATCCTGCCTCCCCCGGGCGAAGGGGACAGAAGTCCGATCGCAATTTCGAATATCACGTATCGAACAAATCATCGGAACGCCGCGCTGACCACACCGGAGATCGCCCTTTGTTCGCGTCGGGTCGGGGCGCGCATAGAAATCGGGCTCAAGCAGGCAATAACGGGCATTATCGCGGGCCGCGGCCAATTCCTTCAGATTTTCGGGAAATCGGGCCGGAGAGCGCCGCCCGGCGACAATTAGAGCGGGGGCGGCAAATGCGGCGATAAAAATTCGTGTCATACGCCGAATTCATCGTGGTTATTGTGTATCTACCGAGTAAGTTGGCTCGGACCCTATTTGTAGCGTCTCGTGAAAATGACTTTTCGTTTTAGCCGCCAATTCTAGAAAATACCGTTTTTCAATAAATCATATCGTAAAAGGATGTTGGAAAAAAAAATTTTTTTTCTTGTACGGTTTTCACCGAAAAACAGTTTTTTCATTTAGGGATGAAAAATGCATAGGTATGAAGAATGCTGGTGTGAAAAAAAAAATAGAATTCCCATTACAGTTCTCGACATTTCCAAAACGTATAATAACGAGATTATAAAGAATTTGTATTTACTTGGTGATGAAGAAAAAAAATGTTTGGCAAATATTTTGCAAGCCATTTTCAAGATTTTCTGACGAGACAGACATTTTTTGAGTTTCACTTGAAGGTTTTTTTTTTGCTATTGTAGCATTCTATTGAGCCATCCAAAAAAAAAAAAACGTACAAAGTTGGCCGAGAAAAAAAGAGGTATTTCGGTTCTTAATCGAATTTATAACCTTATTTATTTGTCAAGACTGTCATATCATATGACAGCCATTGTCTATTTTACAAATTGTGACAGTCACTTGTCAAAAGTTTGACATAACCGAAAAGCTTAGACATGACCGCTATTTCCATCTCACTCGTTCATAGCCAGAGTTGATGACGTTTTTTTTTTGGATGTCTTTATATTTATGTAGATTTAATAATCACTCACTGAAATATGCGAATCCTATCCTTATGAAAATATGAAGATTTTTAAATCCACCAACTGTCACCGCTACCCCCTTAATACGGGTCTGTTGGGGTCCGAGAATTTCTCGACTATTTATTAGGTAGTGCAATTTATTTATTAAAAACTCGTATACAATTTTTCCCAAAAAAGTAGGCATTATATGTTTTTTTATCTTTAAATTCAGATAAAATCCGTTAGGATTATTATATATGTAACACATCTCAAATAGACAGTCCATTTCGATGTCAAATATGAAATTGAGAATTTAAAAAAAAACAGGAAAATGGCTTTATTATGAAAATGATTAGCAAGATGATAATGTGAAAATTTCATAAAGTTTTATTAAGAAAAGTTGTTCAGAATTTCACTTTCGATTTGTATTTGTATATCAATTTGGAAGTCAATATTCCAAAAGTCAGTGTTTTCCAATTTCTAAAAATTCTGAATCAGCAAATATTTTTTACTTTCAGAATAGTTAAGATGTTTTATAGTTGCAAATCATGTGAGATAACTGTTTGGTTTATTTGTCGTTTGGAAACATTATTTATCAGAAATCAAATTCGACACTTTACTTTTTTTGGGCAAAAGAAATATTACAAGTCAGGTGTAAATTACAAATGAATTGCAAAAAAAATACTTGACTGTTGGTTTCTATTAAACAAAATCAAACTGGCAGGTAATTGTAAGGATTTTTGTGATTTTATTTTTTGTTTAAAATTTTATATTGCAGTAATTTAGTTTTGCCGCTTCATATATATTGTGTTTTTCTACTGGAATACTAAATTATCATGTCCTTCCAAAGACAAGCATGACCAGTTGAAGGATAAATTATTTTTGAAGTTCTACTCATAAACATAATTAAGTTTGTAAATTATTTTGTGATGTAGGCGTTTTATTGTTAATTATTATCACTATCTAGCCAAGAGTGAAAAGCAAAACAAAGTAGAGTATTATTTTTAAACATCATACGTAAATAAACTATTTTAACCTTTTTAATTTTGAAATTAATGATATACGTTCCTATATATGTATATATTTGTGTATAGTTGAAACTAAAAGACTGTTTCAAATCATGTTATTCTGGCTGTTATAATTAATTCATTATAAGTCTTTCATAATAAATGCGCAACACTTAATTTCGACGACACTGCTAATTGACGTAGAAAGTACTCGTAATTTATGGTTTTCGTATAGCAGGTAACATATTTTAAAGCTTTTATAATTTGATTATTACAAACTAAGCGCTATTTATTTTGCGAGACGACTTTGATGCGACCAGCCAAGTCTGTATTTTCCTTGAATTAACTTCGACAGAATTCTGTCATCGACTAATTTAACTGAACTAATTGAAATTAATATAGTCACTAGGTAATGTTTAATGAAATGAGATATTATTTTGGCATATTCCTCGCCAAAAACTATTTGTACAACGCCTAATAAAAGTAACGGATGTTCAAAAAAAAACGAAGTAAGGTGTCAACTGTCACTATATGTGCCACCATCTGCCAATCACCTGCCAGTCATCTGTCTTTTTGTCATTAGATCACGTTCATTATTCAAACGAGTAGAAGTTAGAATAGTATAGATGAGAAATTTTAACACCTTTTCTTAGCCAACTTGATGATGTAGAACTATAACAAGGGTATTTCCAGCAATGGGCTATAGCTTACGGTGCAGCAGAAACTGTCAACTTTTTGAGGGAATCTCTTCAAAATAGATTAATGCGATGGGTGTTCTCAAAACACTATTTACTATTAAAGTTTCTCCATAACAGGAGTTACATGTATATGAGGCGTATAAATTAAGTAATCAAACTGGCAACGTAGCGCCCGATCTAGCAACACTGCGGAGACGGGACTTGGAAGGGCGGTAGGTTAACATGTAGTGCACCTTCAGTACAAGTTTCAACTTGTTAGAGTCATTTGTTTGTTCTTTGTGAATGTTTTCGTAAACCGTTGTTTTCTAGGCGTTTTAAAAATGAGTGACATTAATTTTGAGTAACGGTGTGCTATCAGGTTTTGCCTCAGACTTGGACACAGCGCAACGAATATATTTGCAAAACTGCAACACGCCTACGGAGTAGGTGTTTTCTCAAGAGCCCAGGTTTTTCGGTGGTTTAAGGCATTCTCAGAAAAATCTGCGCAAAAATGGTTCCAAAAAACCTTTCGCAGGAACAAAAGGACATCAGGAGAGAAAGGTGTCTTGAATTTTTGGAATCGATTGAAAATGATCTCCATTTTATGGAACGTGGCAGTACTAGAGATGAGACTTGGGTTTGAGTATGACCCGGAAACTAAGCGCCAAAGCATGGAATGGCACACTTCAAGCTCTCCAAGACCCAAAAAAGCAAGAGAGAGCAATTCGAAGATCAAACGCATGCTGACTTGCTTTTTTGATAGCCAGGGAATTGTTCACAGAGAGTTTGTGTCTCCAGGTCAAATAGTAAATCAACACTTACAAAGAGGTTCTTGAAAAACTTCAAAAAAGGGTCATGCGTCTGAGACCAAACATCAAGAACAACTGCATCATGACAAGCCATTTCAGCAAACGAGTTTTTAGCTAGTAACATTCCTGTAGCTTCTCAGCCTCCTTATTCGCCTGACTGGAGTCCTTGTGACATTTTTTTCTTCCCGAGATTGAAAAATCACCTCAAGGCCGTCATTTTGGGACCATAGAAAACATTCAAACGCCTGTAACCGACCAGCTGAAGGCTATTCCAGTATATGAGTTCCAGCACGGCTGTGGGGAATGGAAGAACCGTCTTCAGCGCTGTGTGGCTTCCCAAGGAAGTTATTTTGAAGGAGACAATACTGAATTGTAATTCTATTCGAATGAAAAAATTAAATTGTCTAAAGTCTCATTACTTAATTTACACACCTCGTATTAAGACATCAGCACGTGAAAGGATACGATTTGTTTGGACCAAGGTGGTGGACATATTTACAAAATGCTTTATATAGGTTTTATTAATATACCGCGTAAAAACGTGGAGTTTCTGATACATTTGAGGATGACTGTTTGGTATATGGTATTGCGCGTTTCCCGGCGCCACCGTTAAAGGTGATATTAATTGTCGCCGTCTGCGGCCTCATCGCCGAGAATCATAGCGATCGCACCTAATCAACCCAGGCTGCGCGAAAGTACGGAGAACTACGAGGCGATGGTCCCAGTTTATTATCGGGCGTGTGGATCCCAATTAAGCTGCAGCAGCTGTGAAAATTAATGGGGCACAGCTTTTAAGATGTAATTGGGCACATTCATAACCTCGGTGCGCGCCGTGTTGAACGCAGCGCGTGTGCTATATAACGCGACATCTGATTTCGGATTTTAACCGGCTCCGCTACGGCGTGACACCGTTTAATTAAATCTGATTGTGTAGTGTTATTTTCCGTCGTCGGAAAATTCTGACGAGCGCGCGTCCGGCGAAGAAAAACTAAAAGAGAGTTTCCGGATAAATACGAGCTCTAGTTTGCGGAGGTATTTTAGTAGCTCCATCTGTTTTGGATCTTTTCTTTGGAGCTCTTTTTCCAGTAGAGCTATTTAAATTATTTGTAAGCAAAAAAAAACTTTTCGCAGAACCAGCTTGTGATAGTTTCCAATCAACGGTAGCTTTGCTTTTGTTCGCAATCGAAATTGTGTTCATTTTTGTCATAGTTGTAACCGAAAGCGCTTCGAGAAATACATTCCGTTATTGTTGGTTTGTGGGTATTTGATATAACTCTGGGGTTGGGTGCAGTAAGTCCGCAGTAAGTCAGGACCGAACTCAGCACAGCAGTACAAAAAAAATTGAGCTAGAGGGATATTGCGATAGCAATTGAGGATAGTGAGATACGAGGTGTGTAAATTAAGTAATGAGACTATATAATAATTGAAGACCTCGGGCGAAAAAGCTGTTATGCGACAAATTTTACGTCATTTTCTTCAATCGATTCCAAAAAGTCAAGACACCTTTCTCTCCTGATGTCCTTTTGTTCTGGCGAAAGGTTTTTTCGCAGATTTTTCTCATCCCCAATTCGTTAGTCAAAATCTGATAAACAGTGGTGTGATTCAAATTTAACTCTTTCCCGATCATTCTTGTCGTCAACCGACGATCTGAACGCACAAGATCCCGTATTTTATCGACATTTTCATCGGTTCTTGATGAAGGCCTTCCGCTGCGTGGTTCATCTTCAATCGACTGGCTTCCTTGCCTTAAACCACAGAAAAATCTGGGCTTCTGAAAAAACACTGTATCTGTAGGCGTATTGAAGGTTTGCAAGTATCCGTTGAAGGCGTGAAGTATCCGTTGCGCTGTGTCCAAGTCTGAAGCAAAACCTGGTAGCACACCGTTGCAAAAAAATTAATGTCGCTCATTTTTAAAACGCACAAACAAAAAACCCGGTTTTCCGAAAACAGTCACAATAAACAAACAAATGACTGTAACAACTTCAAACTTGTACTGAAGGTGCATTACATGTCAGCCTACCGCCCTTCCAAGTCCCGTCTCCGCAGTGTTGCTAGATCGAGCGCTAGGACTCCACCATAAACTTTTTTTGTCGTGTAAACATCATTTTAAGGCGTTTTTAGTAGAATCTCCACGCTTTGCTTTGGTTTCGAAACTGCACCTTGACAGTTTGAAAGCTGTTAAACGACAGATCACAAAACAATCCTAAGCCCGAACTTATAAACGACATACGTTTGAATTGGCAACGCCTACTTCGAGATCAAAGTTTGTTGAACTCTCTTAATAAAATAATGTATCCTGTAAACTCCCATATCGAATTATCGTTACCTGTGTGGGTCGCAAAATGTTTTTAAACCCCAAAATTTGACGTTTCGCGACCAACTCCCACGCATGCGACGCACAATCGCGTATATCCTAACGTAATTGTTTTCGTGTCCAACCCTTTCACGTCTAATCTATCATTTGTACTGCGGAAGGGGTGAGCTAAGCGATTCCTCCCCCCCCTCGTCCGCAGCCCCCTGATGCGGAAACGATAATCGCAGACGCAGAAATGGAATAACATTTATTTGTAAAAGTCCGACGATCGGAAATTCAGACAAGTGTTAAGGCGCGCGGGAGGGGCGGCGTCGGCGAGATGATCATTAGGCCGGATTAGCCACCCCCGCCACCCTCGGTAATGGGCCGCATTCCGTGAAACCTTACACCGAGGCAAAGGGTTGACGAAAACAATGAGTTAGAACCACTTTGACGCCCTAATGCTGTTTGCTCTCGCAATCCAATCAATATCGGTTCGGGGTGGCGCAAACACGGTGCCGAAGGAGACGGCACCCCCCGTCGGTGGGGTGTATTTTTACGATTATTAACGGGCAACGTGATTTTTTGTAAAGCCTCTTCCTATTTGTTCGTGTCCGTAGCGGAAAGTTGATATAAAAATTGGCGCTGAGTTGGAACACAACTAAAACACGAATGGAATATCTGGTTTCTATGGTTTGTTCGTTTATTATTTGCCAATCTGAAACATAAATGTGAATTTGGTGGAAAATGGAAGAAGCCGATTCAATTCTTCCAGCGATTTTCGAAAAAGGTGAAGGGGTCACTTTGCCTTTTTTACCAACCAAGACCGGGGAGCTTTGTGAAAAAGAGTTCGTCGAATTTAATGAGTGAAGATAAAAAAGAAGAATAATGAATGAAGAGAAGTGAGGGTAATACGTGAAGAAATGATGCGTGTTTCTTAAATGTGGACAAAGCATTCGATGTTGAAATCTACCATAAAAGCTCAAGAAAATAGAGATGTTTCTAAGTTAGGTAAGCTGACCGCTTATTTTCAAAGTAAATGGAAAGGATACAAATTGAAGGAAGTAGCAGTTTTGGAGAGAGGACATATCGAAGAATCTTTGACAAGGGCATACGTCCGAAAAAGCTGTCGTACGGCATATTTTTTACTGTAAAGCCTTTTGGAATCAACACATTGACAAAAGTTCCTTCAAAAGTTGCTTCAAAAGTTGCAAGCACAATCAAGCGGCACGATGGATGGAAGAGCTCTAGTATTGCAAGAAGTAACTTAATATTGCGAAGAAGATCCAAGGAGAGTCTTCCAGTTTTAAAGATTGTGAAATATATTCAATTGATACTTCAGAAATTCGACCTGATTATATAGTTGTTGTCGGCAAACATGTTGAAATACTTTGTTCATTCATGAAACGTTTGTTCATTAATAGAAATGAAGTTACTTTTAATAGAGCATAAGTTTAATATCAGAATTGAATAAATTTGTTTGATTTATATTCTTCATTTTCTTGTGGAATAGAGTTATTAGTGTTTTATCCATTTAAGAAAATTGAACTTTTAATTGAAACGAAAATTAAACCAATATAAATAAATATTTCTTAAAAATGGTCCAGCAACTTATATCATTTGGCATAGATTGACCCTTTCTGAGGTCAACTTACTTGCTTCTGCATGCGTTTTGACAAACTTCATAAATTGTACCTCCATTTAAGAAATAAAGCCTTATACGCACAGTTAAATCTAACCAAAAGTCGTAAAGTACCCTTCGAAGACTCTTTTTATTTCCATACCCGCAGCTTGTTGAGTTGAACAAAACAAAATTCTGTGACATGTGGAACTGATACCGTTTTGCAAATATAGAGTGATCAATTCACCTGCCCCTTTTTAAGTTTGAAATACACGACCGCAGAGAAAATAAACAAGTTTAAAAAGCTAACAGAATCTCGACGATTGAATGGCAGCTGATAGTATTGTAAACTGTGTCCTATTATTTCAGGTCTCGAACGGAGTTCTACAACAGGAAAGGTTGATAGGACCTTATCGAACGTGGAGCCTTTAATCGAGGTACGTATTTACAGAGTATTACGTACAAACCGACTGTCGATAAAATTTTTGTTGCACGCTTCACAGTGAGGGCAGAAAGCCTCTAAAACTGGCATTAAATAGAAAAGTAAATTCTGTTTATTTTACTTTAATAGACATAGTGGATTAACCGTTAGAGATAGCGCAATGCACAATTTGAGCAGTTTGATAATTTTATTTCGGTTTCTATTAAATTTTATTTCGGTTTTTCCCGACTGATCATGCAATAACTAGTTGTTAGTGTAGGTAAAAATAACTTTTTGCAATCAATAACAACCTAATACAAAATTTACCTAATAAAGGTGATTAGATGGTGTTGGTGGCGTTTTTAACTCAGTTTGCATCCGATTTTATAGTGTCAGTACGAATTCCGGAAAAAGAAAAGGTTTATCTCTTCAAGACAAAATTGATGTGATTAAGACTAGCGGACAACATAATTTGAGTGTCCGAAAATTCGCGGAAAAGTGTAGTGTTGTTAAAACGCAAGTTAGCAATATATTGAAGAATGAAAATTAAATTAAAAAACTTTTGGAGAAAAATGAAAATTTGGAACAAAATAAGAGATTTACAAAAACTGTTGCTGATTTGGCCATTAATGAAGCAGTTTTAATTAGTTCTGTAAGATACAAGATGAAATTATTCCGAAATCTGGACCTTTACTAACCGAACCGAAATCTGAACCCTGAGTTTGCAGCTAACTGACTCTAAAGCTTCCAATGGTTGGTTGGAGAAATTCTGTCAGAGGCATAACATTTTCTTTAAAACAGTTTGTGGTGAATCTGCATAGGTTTGCAAATATATTTGCAAACAGTTGATGACTGAAGAGGAAAGTTGCAATCGTTATTGAAGGAATATGCTCCAAGAGATGTTTTCAAAGCCGATCAAACATGTCATTTCCGTGTACTTCCAAGACAAATGTTTGCAATAAGAAATGATAAGTGTACAGGAGGAAAATCTGCAAAGGAAAGACTGACTAGGTATACTATTTTGTTCAAACATGGAAGGAAATAAAGAAAAGAATAAGAAGTCACGATGGTTTAAAGGGGCACAAATACTACATCCTATTGTCACCTATGGACCAGGGCATCATTCAAAAATTTGAAGTCATTTATAGAAGCATGCTTGTTGGAAGGCTTTAGGCATTAATGGACACTGAAGAATCACTGGAACTAAGTAGTGGAGAAAAACATTACAGTAGTTAGGGTTAATATTCAGCGGCTTGGAAGAAAGTGTCGCCTGTAACGATAAAAAAAACTGTTTCCAAAAGTGTGGATTTGATATACGTGACAGTGATGATACGATGATATGTGAGTGTGATATAAAGGTGTACAAATAAGTTTCCGCCGTTTAAAAAAAGTTGGCGCCACCAGTAAGGTAATTTAAACCAATTTAAACATAAATATTTAACAATAAAATGAAAGATGGAAAACAAACGACCTTTAAATATTATTTCAAATAAGCTAGATTTTTCCAGGATTGTAATGTAGGAACGTAGGTGTATTATATTTGTTTTTTTTTTTGTTTTTGCATAATCAAGTAGGGATGGAATAATACGTTTTATTTTGATAATATGCAAATAGATAGGTATCTGTATTTTTTTTCATTTTCCCACCTCTAAATAACGGTCACTTCTATATACCGGGCGTTTTACGATTCCCCTTGACTGTCCGCTGTTAGGAGATTATGTTATGTTTAATATATTTTTTGTATGAACCGAAATTATGGTTAAAATTGTATGGTTATTGTATGGTCAAAATTGTCAGATATAAACGTAATTATCGTAAGGTTGGACATCAGGCAACAACATAACCTCAAAATATTAGTTATTTTTTATCAGTATAATTCATTCATAATCAGTATATTTTTTATGTTCTTGCAATTCAAACCAATTTAAACATAAATATTTAACAATAAAATGAAAGATGGAAAACAAACGACCTTTAAATATTATTGCAAATAAGCTAGATTTTTCCAGGATTGTAATGTAGGAACGTAGGTGTATTATATTTGTTTTTTTTGTTTTTGCATAATCAAGTAGGGATGGAATAATAATACGTTATTTTGATAAAATGCAAATAGATAGGTATCTGTATTTATTTTTTTTTTCATTTTCCCACCTCTAAATAACGGTCACTTCTATATACCGGGCGTTTTACGATTCCCCTTGACTGTCCGCTGTTAGGAGATTATGTTGTGTTTAATATATTTTTTTGTATGAACCGAAATTATGGTTAAAATTGTATGGTTATTGTATGGTCAAAATTGTCAGATATAAACGTCATTATCGTAAGGTTGGACATCAGGCAACAACATAACCTTAAAATATTAGTTATTTTTTATCAGTATAATTCATTCATAATCAGTATATTTTTTATGTTCTTGCAATTCAAACCAATTTAAACATAAATATTTAACAATAAAATGAAAGATGGAAAACAAACGACCTTTAAATATTATTTCAAATAAGCTAGATTTTTCCAGGATTGTAATGTAGGAACGTAGGTGTATTATATTTGTTTTTTTTTTTGTTTTTGCATAATCAAGTAGGGATGGAATAATACGTTTTATTTTGATAAAATGCAAATAGATAGGTATCTGTTTTTTTTTTTCATTTTCCCACCTCTAAATAACGGTCACTTCTATATACCGGGCGTTTTACGATTCCCCTTGACTGTCCGCTGTTAGGAGATTATGTTGTGTTTAATATATTTTTTGTATGAACCGAAATTCATTTAATGCCACGTTCGCTAGCTTCTTGCCCCGATGTCTGATTTGTATCTGTAACCGAAACGAAGTTTATTTTATTTTGCATAGCAGCAGTTTATTTTACTTATTCATTGAAAAGTAATTTTCCACGGGTCACCCAACGCACGGCCCTGATTATTTATCTTCACTCGGGCCGTACCTGTGTTGCCGTACATATATAATTATATAGTTTCGAAGAAAAATATACATTATTATTACGTTTAGACGTGTATGATATGAATTTTAAAAACAAAGCATGGGAAGGTTGCGGCTGTAAAATTATCGTAGTTAAAACATCATTAAATGCCAAACAATAATATAGGTTCTGCTTTGATGTTGTTCGAATTGAAAGAATAAGCATAAAAGACATTTACCGCCTTATTGATTTATTCGTCTTTCAGGACGGAGGCGCGTTTTACTAGTGCCTTTAATTTGTCGCGAGACGTAGTAATAATTTTTCTTGTTCGAATGTAGGTTTGGAGTTAAAGCTTTAGTGAGCGCGATAAGAATATGACGGGTAATAGATTTGATATAATTTGAATTATTAAATTCCATAGTCGTCGCGCTGTATTATGTAGGGTGTTCAGATAAATTTGACTTTAAACTGGTTTTAGAAAAAAACATATAGGCAATTTGTTTAATGGTTAGGTTGTTTTCTTTAAATCCGATATCCCAGCAACTTTCAAATCAATCAGCAAATCCAAATCTCATCATCTTCAATCTTTTGTTAATTTCTTGCCTTTGGTGTGAGTTAATTGAAACTTAAACTCCGAAATGTCTTGAATTTTGTTTATGGAAATTTACAATTTCAGCATGAAATATACTGACCATATCGGTGATGGTAAAGATTCATATTTTTACAGTTTGAACAACGTTATTACATCCTGTATTATTTTATATCGACCGTTCAGATAAATTTTACCTTGAATTGGTTGTGGAAAAAAAGCCGCATGTCTTGTCCAAATTTTGAACAGCTTGAGTTATGGATAATTTGTGTAATGGATAAGTTTTTTCCTTTAAATCTGATATCCTGGATTCAAATCCCAACTACTTCGTCTTGTTTTCATTTTTCTTTTTGCCATTCATTGATAGAAGAAACGTGATAAAAATTCGCATTTTAATGGAGAAAACACTTCAAAATAAACAGGTGATTACAAACGTTTTGCAAATGAGCTAAATATATTTCTGACACATTTTTCGGGTATAATCGAATGCGAAACATTTTCTAGGCGATGAGGAGTGGTGTTAATCTTGCTTATTCCTTCCAGAATCCTTTTTTGAAGTCAATCAAGGTTGTTAATAGGAACTTGACAAATTGTGTTCGCCAGTTCGCAGAATAACAATAAAATTGTAGTCCTGTAGCTATCAAAGGCATACGTTTGAGTTGGCAAAGCGTACTTTGAGATCAAATTTTGATGGACGTATGTTTCTCGTTTAACATATACCGTATATGTTAATTTATACATATACCGTATACCGCACGTATATTTATATATATACCTTAATTTATTATATATATATACCTAGCGGATGGGTCATTGATTATGTGGTGGGGACATTTGAATTTGTTGGCGACTTTGTATCCCCTCTATCTGTAACTGTCTGCGCCTGTCTCACTGAACGAATGTATAGAAGTAATAATTCAGTTCAATTTCAGTTGTGTTTATTTAGGAATATACGAACCCTAACAACTATAATCTTCGGACAAAAGCATTAAAAAAAAATTCACTGCCATGCAAAAATTTACAACCACGCTTTAAAAACCTAAAATGTATAAAATTACATACATTTGCAAGAAGATTAGCTTGGATTTGTTATGAATTTATGGCCAAAATATAAAAATCTGCTAAAAAATGCTGACAACTAAATGTTCGGAAAATCGAGAAACCTGCCCTAAAAATAAATAAAAATTTGTTGTTGCCGCGATAACCATTAATTTCACAATTAGATGTGTCAAGTCACAGGTGATTTCTGGTAGTTCTTGCGAATATTCGTTATTTTTAAATAAAAATGGGCCGCGGACGTGCGACTGATCAAAAATTGCTGCAGCTCATTGTAAAAAATACTGCAGTGGCAAAAAAATTCGCGAAATTGCGGAATTGTGCTTTGCAAAGTTTACTTTTGGGGACATAGTAAAGCATTACCGCGAGACTGGAAATTTGGATGTAAAAGGTAAAAGTCCTGGAAGACCCAGACTTGTTACTGAAAGGAGCCAAAGTTTGTTGGCGAAAATTTGCAAAAAAAGTCGACGGAACACCTTAAGGGATATAACAGCGCAATGAAACTCTGAAACAGGAGAAAGGCTATCCCGTGAATGTTGCAGAAAATACATTCTTCTGTCTCAGTTTTTATAAGGTTTATTTTTCAAATTTTAAGTTTTTCAATTTTCGTAAATAATCGTAGGCTAAAGAAAAGCCTTTATTAACTGAGGCATAAAAAAAATCGACTGAATTGCGCCAAATCAAAGGTATCGTAGACCATAGAACACTGGTCAAAAGTAATTTTCAGTGACGAGTACAAATTTGATGTCTGCGATCATAGAAAAAGAGTAATAAGTACAAAAAGGAAGTCTTTCATAAGGACTGCCTTAAACGAACCGTAAAAAATCCCGAAGGGTGTCATGATTTGGGGATGTCCGCTAAAGGTTTGGGACAGTATGAGGTCATAGAGGGTACCGTCAACACTGACCGATTATTACCGACTGTTCAGTATATATACCCAGACAATAATTTCATATTCCAACAAGACGGCGCAGCTTCCCATACTGTAAAAAAGACGAAAAAGTGGTTCGGGGAACAGCATATTAAAGTCCTATCATGGCCATCAAACAGCCCCGACCTAAATGTCATTGAAACACTGTGGCATAAGATAAAACGAGTTGAGAGATGATCCTCAAAGAACGGTCTCTACTTTAAAGGAAAAAATCGGCGAAATTTGGGACACTTTTTCATCAGAACTCTGTCGAGGCTTGGTTGAAACAATTCCTGTAAGAATTCGGGCCGTAATTAAGGCAAAAGGTGATGTAACGCCTTATTAATACTTAAAAAAAAATTTTCCGAAAATTTAGTTGCCAGTTATTTTGTTACATTTTATTTGTTTTGTCAAGTTGTGACATTGTTAATTTGTTTTTTTTTGAAAACATTAATAAAAATATACTGTTAAATTCTTTAAGTTCTTATGTACCTACTGTCAGCTGCATTAGTTAATTTTGGCTACATTTTACACAAAAACAGTATAACACGCGAAAAATGCGTTTGTCCGAACATACAGTTGTTAGGGCTCGTAAATGATTTGGAAAGTAAAATATATTGCGCAACGGCGGGGCCTCTAGTCTTTAACGCGTTTTAAATACGTGCCATACCAGAACCTTTGTGCACCACGTCGAAACGTGTACTCGCGGGACGCGTTTCGGCCGAACAGAAAAAACCGATCGCGGGGAATTTCTGGCACACCGATGCCGGGCATTTTAAGCGTGCGATTTGTATCGGACGGTGCATCGGACATCGTCCGCGCGCATTGTTCCGCCGTCTCGCGCGGCATTTCGGCCGCGTAATTAATTGCACCTTCAGCGCCGCTCGGCCGGCTTGTGAGAACATTCCGATTGCTTACCTGCGACGCGTCGGGTTTCGGTTTCTGGGCGTTTTAAAAGGGCCGCTCCGGCGCATTTTCGGAAACGGCGAGGCGCTGTTTTGCCACGGAGAAATGTAGGAATCCGAAAGTAGCTTTTAATCACCTCCCGATGATGCCGAAATGGTTGGCGAAAGGCATTCGTCGAGTGTAAACGTTATAGAGACAATTTCGTTTTTTAAAGATCGGCAACGAAACTGCTTTACGGTAACGAATCATCATATACCCACTTTTTTGAAGGTTGTTTGATTTCTGATCAAAAATTATCGGAATTCATGTTCTGCAGCATTGATTTTTACCTCTGATAGGTTTACAGCTTGTGAAATTCTGCGTCTAATAAGGCCAAGTTGAAGGTGATTGTGTAATAAGATGTGGCTAAAAAAAGTAAAATTGCTACGTTTTCAAAAAATCGTGGATAACTCCGAAAATATTAAATCTTTCGTGGATAAAGTTCTTGGACTCTTCATAGTTTAAGGGAGTTTCCTGCTTTAGGAGGCCTAAAAAAAGCGTGTTTGTGGAAATTTTTTTAGGATACAAAAAAATAAGCAAGTCTAACGAACTTTTCAGATAATTTTATTGCATATTTGAACATTAAAAAAAATTCGAGAGAACAATATTCAAACGCAGCCGATTTGTATGCACATTTGTGCAACACCTTGTAATTGCAGTCTCCAATTGGCGGGAAAGATGGAGCTCGTAATTTTCGTCTGACAAAAAAAAAATAATTTTCATGTATTTTTCTTCTAGATGACCTAAGAAAAACCCAAACAATTGTGAAATTTAAAATCTCTCAGGTTTGAAAAAAAAAGTGCTTTTAAAACAAAGAAAAAAATCATTTCAACTTGCTTAAAAAATTGTTTAAAATTTTTTTCGTACACTCTTTTTTAGTTCAAATAGAAGAGAATGCAAAACTGAAGCTAACAAGCCTTGGTTTGTTTTTTTGGTTTTTGGTTTAATTGAACGTCTAGTTTTCTTGCGATCTCGCCCGCCAGTTTAGAAAAAATCATAAAAACAAAAACTCGACGCGCTTTAAAGTTTACCGTTGAGAGGACTGGTCTTATTCCCTCACTACCTTCGATGCGTCTGCAGTTGCTTCTTATCTGTCGTCTCACTTCTGTTTATCCTTTTTCATAACAAGCCGATGTCGGCTTTACACACACGGTATAGTTCGGAGTTATTCGACCGCGAGAAGGAGCGCGCGCTCCAAGCTCCAACTGCCCGAGCGCCCGTATACCGGCTCGACACACCACTGCGTTTAGTGCTGTATCTATAAAAATATTGTAAATTAGCATCTATAACTTTGGAACATATTCTTAGATACATTAGGAATAGATTTAAGCAATAAAAAAAAATGATTTATTGAGCCTCCTAAAGCAGGATTCCCCCTTAAGTCAGACTAACTGAGCTATTTTGAAAAAAAAAATCCTAGATATGAAAGTTGAACCAAAAACCATTAAAATTCAAAACTACCATTCCTACTATAGTTTCGTAAAAATCACTGTCAAGCAATTTTAATAAAACACAGCGAGTTCAATAGGGACATTAATCTCGTCAGAGGCAAACAAAAATCAATACTATACAGAAATTATGGGAATTTAAGCTTCAAAAAGTAGGTGTATCATGACTTTCCTTCTTTTCCATACATGTATGGAAACTCTTTAAGATTCGGTGTGGTAGTGGGCTCAAATTACTATCTTGAAAAATTCCGTCCTGAGTGTGGAATATGGTTACAGATTTCCTGAATAGTTTTGAAGCCATTTATATAGGTACTTACGCACTATATTGATACCGACTGTTTTGCAGAAACTCTTTTTGCGTCATATGCCGGGAACAGATTACTTAAAAAGTTCTTTCCCTTAATGCCTGAAAGTATTGAATTTAAGTGCAACATCTCGATGTTAGTAAAAAAAAATATGTTAGGTGCTAATTTTCTTCCAGAAGAAAAAAAACAGTGTTTATCTTATTTAAATCGAAAACAAAAAAAGAAGTAATGTTAAAATCGTCATACAGAATTCTGTATGAATAATCAGTGGTAAATAAAGCAAACACACGAAAAGAACGTAGTACCTAACAATAACGGTTTCTCTTTGGAAATGTCTCGCCAATAAAAATCTAGCATTACAAGTGCAACTATTTATTATTTCAGCCAGTTCTCGTTGCGCCGCGACATTGGAGGGTATCGCTTGTGTATTTTCATCGTAAATAAAAATGAATTCTGTGCAAAGTTTCATAGTAGAGCCATTCTGTAATCGATTTTTGTTAGACCAAACTGACATGAAAAGGTATTGAGACCAATTCCAGACTATTCTACACGTAGCCTCTTGTAGAAAAGGAATTTTTAGTAGAAATTTTAAATGAGACATTTATAAAAATCATATTTGCGATTTCAGTATAAAAAATGCGCTTTCTATGTGTCCTCTGTTTATTATTTGGGGGTGAACAATTTTATGGACAAAAATGGGATTGTCTGATTTAAATCATTTAAGCGACCGTATTAAAAATCATGTAGTGTCGGCACATCATGTGGAAAATATTGTACAATTTACTAATATTACAAGCTATAGTGCTGCACTATTGGCGCATCCACCACATTTTGAAAAATTTGTTCGATTTGGTGTCTTGAGACAACAAATTAGATTCTTGGAGTTTTTAAGGCGTACATAATTTAACAAACGACTAGTACCGAAGCGAACGTAGTATACTAGCAGATTATGTAACGAGAAAGGCATGCGTCAGCGATTATGTATTCGCACTGCTCCCTGAGCGGAAATACGAGGTGTGGCTATTAAATAACCGAATTGATGCTGCTACCAGCGTGTTGCGAGCAGTTTGAACAGAACTGTGTCTTGTGATACTTTCCCCACTCTGAGCTCGCTGGAGAAGCCAGTGGGTCGCTCAGTTTGACTTAGCAGTCGTTGGAATTAGTCTACGCACTTTTACAGAAGCTTATGCAATGTTAAAAGAAGTGTACGGGAATTAATGTTTATCCCGGACAAGTTTTTGAATGGTTTAAACGTTTTAAAGAGGGATGTGAAACGACCGGAGACGATCCGCGCCCCGGACGGCCCACAACGTCAAAAACGGACGAAAACATTGAAAAAATTGGTCTAATCAAAACGAATCCGCGAAGTTCGTCGTCTGAGTATTCGAGGGCTTGCTGAAATAACAGGAATCGACAAAGAATGTGTTCGCCGGATTTTGCATGAATCGTTCAACATGCGCAAAGTTTCAAAATGGTGTCAAAACTCCTCACTCCCGAGCAAAAGGAATCAAAAATGAACATTTGCGCTGACATTCTAAACAACATTGACACTGATCCAGGCTTGTTAGACACGGTGATTACTTTTTTTGTTGAATGAATTTTTTTCCCAATGGGATATTTGTTTTGAATATCTATATTTTTCTGCTACACTGTACGCGTTCGTCTTCCAACTCCCGGTACGTTGTCCGACGGCAACAGGACCCGCATTGTCGGGCCGACTTCTGGCCGACACGTGAAATGAATACGTCCCCATTATTCCCCGATGATTCGCTTCTAATGCAGACGCGACTCGTCGAATTGAAAGCGTCGTATCGATGGGAACGGCGCGAGGGCCCTGTTCATACTAGTCGGATTTTGCGGCGCGCGCCCGTTTTTGTAACGCCCGGCTCCTTTGTTAGCCGGAATAAAGCGCGGCTCTCCGAAAATACACACGGAGGCGGCGGGAGCGGGTTCGCCTCCATCCCGTCCGTTGTACAATCCAAATTGCATCGGGGCGGGTGTTAATGGCGCTGCCAGGATAATGGATGGAATTGCATTAAAATGTGATCTGCATAGCTCGCTTACATTCCGTTCTCGCAAATGTAATTACCGAATCTTTCGGTGGCTTCCGGACGGGCGGCGGCGAGAGGGGCGGGGGCGGCAGCGGCGGCGGCGTCGCTCCAGTGGCGGTTTCTACGTAGGAGCGCGCGTACCCCAAAACAGTAAATCTAAATTGACAAAGGATTGTTTCGGGGATGTTGGACAAATACCGAACCACAAATTGTCTGCCGACGTTTCGTCGAATTTACTCAGACTTCCTCAAGGCTCAATGAGTGTTCTTTCGGGAAGTCTGAGTAAATTGGACGAAACGTCGGCAGAAAATTAGTGGTTCGTTATTTGTCCAACATCCCCAAAAAAATAATTTGTCAATTTAGATTTTATGGACGCAACCGATTACTAGGTACCATTCAATCTAAAATATAATACATTACAACCTCTTTAATTCGAACACTCGCTGGTTCGAACGGCCAAATCATGAAGTTATAGTCCGAACGTTATCTCGGTAATCCGAACGCTTTTTTTAACGCTTTTTTTTGCTTTGGACGGCTTTTGCAGCAACCGGCAAAAGCCGTCCAAAGCAACCAAATATACAAAAGTCGGCTGGGAAGGTTATGGCGTCCGTATTTTGGGATGTGCGCATGGTATAATATTCATCGACTATCTTGAAAAGGAAAACTGGATCAATAGTGAATATTACATAGCATTATTAGTGCGTCTGAAGGATCAAATCGCGAAATACAGCCCCAAATGAAGAAGAAAAAAGTGCTCTTTCACCAAGACAATGCATCGTGTCACAAGTCGATCGCAACAGTGGCAAATTTATACGAATTTCACATCGAATTGATTTAGCATCCACCGTATTCTCCAGACTTAGCTCCCAGCGACTATTACTTGTTCGAAAATCTCAACAAAAATATAGCCGGAAATATACAGTGTGTCCCAAAAAGTTGGAAACCGTCCCGCAGAATCGAAACTATTAGTATTTCCAAGAAAAAAGTTACCTACAAAAAACATTGGCATCACAAATCGCCCGAGCCCTAGTCAAAACGACGTCAACATTCTTCTACAGGGTGTCACAAATCAAAAAAAACTCTTTCGGTTAAATGGCAATATAGCTTAATTCGCATCTAATCAAAAAATGTTATTAAGAAAAGTTGTTCAGAATGCCGAAATATGGGGGTGTACGAAAAATCAGCGCGATAGTCAAATGTTTGCGATTTAACGCTGCTGGCCCAAAAAGTTGGAAACAGGCCCGCAGACTCAAAATTATTGGTATTTTCAAAAACAGTTTCCTACAAAAAACATTCGCTCCATAAACCGCCATCGGCCAGTCAAAACGACGTCGACATTCCTCTCGGCCTGTTTTCAACTTTTTGGGCAGCGTTAATTCGTAAACATTTGACTATCGCGTCGATTTTTCGTATATCGCCATATTTCGGCATTTTAAACAACTTTTCTTAATAACATTTTTTTGATTAGATGCGAATTAAGCGGTGTTGCCATTTAACCGAAACATTTTTTTCTGATTTGTGTCTGAACACCCTGTAGAAGAATGTCGACGTCGTTTTGACTGGTCGATGGCGGTTTGTGATGCGAATGTTTTTTGTAGGAAACTTTTTTTGGAAATACTAATAGTTTCGATTCTGCGGGACTGTTTCCAACTTTTTTGGGACACACTGTATATGGCTCCACTAAGGAGGTGATCGCCGAAACAAGCGTATTTTGAAGGGTTGGACAAATGGTTCTATAAGAAAGGCGTAGAAATGTGACATGTTAGAGAAGCGTGTATCACTTGGAACGAATGTATCACTTTTAAAAGAGACTATGTTGATGAATAAAGTCGAATTTTGACTAAAAGTTGTTGTTTTGTTAGTCATCCTACTAATTTTATTATTAGTCATCCTACAACTTATTGAGTGATGTTTTGTTTGTTAAATTTTATTTCTTAAACAAAACAAGGAGACCAAAAGATCAAAATCATATATGTATATATTTTTTAATTTAGTTTTATTTTTACCTCCCTAGCATGCTCCTAGAATATTGGCGCATATTTACCGAACACCTTGTGTCTACACCATGTTGTCTAGAAGGTCTGGCGCTCCAACTCAGAGAGATGTGTATGTGTACAGTAACGCGGAATTACTCAGACATACAAATACTTGTAATATTAATGAGTGCTCTATAGCAAATCTTGATTGCTAAACGAATACGTAAACGATATAAGTAACTCAATTGCAGTTTGAGGTCAAAAAGGTTCCTTAAATCGTGAAATATCCATGGGTTTTATAAACTCGTGTAGCTCTGAAGGATAATTTTCTGTTGCGTTAGCAATCTTGTTCTCGATCTTGCGGACCCCCTTCTTCGCGGACGACGAGCCGCCGCTGCGTCGCTCGTCTCCGCGAAACCGGCGTCTCGAGCGGATCGCTTAATGGATCAGGTGGCTACGGACGCGCCTTTTTCGTGTCGGGACAATTAGAAGGGCCGGGAGGCTTCCCCATACGGCGCGGCGCATTGTAGCCGGTGGCGGAACAGAAAACGTCGTGTTCCGGGCGTCGTCGGCCGACCACAATCGATACGCGGCCGAATCTAAATGACTTGGCGATTCCGCGGCTTTTTCGTACTGCCGCCGAGTTTATTAATTGAGCAACGCGGTTTCGCCGTACGGGAAAGCGGGCAAACAAATTCGCGAAGCGCATAAATCAAGTTCGAACACCCAAGCTCATCCGACCCCCAACCTGTTTCGCCAGATCGTTATAATTGTTGCGGCCTTCTGAAATACGGACAACTCTATGTCCATCATTAA
Organism: Aromia moschata; assembly: GCA_029963805.1. Classification (NCBI taxonomy): domain Eukaryota; kingdom Metazoa; phylum Arthropoda; class Insecta; order Coleoptera; family Cerambycidae; genus Aromia; species Aromia moschata. The sequence goes on from JAPWTK010000165.1 coordinate 787,720, forward strand.
CTATACAAAATCCACACAAATCAGATTCACAAACGCATATCATGGGTTCTAGAATTACAATGAACAACTAAGTAAAATTCCTGGGATTAACTACTCACGCACAATTAAAAACTCACGCGGAACGCATACGTTTTAGCACAGAGTCCAAATTTAAAGATATGCCAAATGAGTTGGCCAATAAGTGCACGAAGACACCTGGTATACAGTTTGTTTAGGAAGAGATTCGTTTTTTGTATTGGCTTACAGATATCCTAAATCTTACAGCTTTCAGAGGCAGGCATCTTCAGTCAGTAGGTCGAAAACAACGTGATTTTTGGGATTTTTGTTAAACAATATTGGGTCAATAACTCCTTTAAAATTTCTTTATAATTTGCCTTCTACATCATCGCATAGTTTAAAATATCTAACTTCCAGCACTGGCGGAATTGATTTTTAAATTTTTAACCGAAAAAAATCAACGTATAGAAAGCTGTAGATACTATTAATAGTGTCTTTGAACCTATTTTAAAAGAAAAATGTTTATTCTCTTCTCTAGCCACCAAAATGTATGCAAAATTATTCTTATGTTTTGACTTTTTTCATCATTACACATATATTACATCTATAATATTGTTTAAAGTTAATTAACATAATGAAATATGCACAACTGCCGAGTTTCGTCTAGACAATGGCGAAGGTGCCGGTGAGGGGATGGGGGAATCATTAACCGGACAGTGCCCGCCTGTTACACGCGCAGGAAGCGAAAATATGTAATAATTAAATTATTATGAATATATTTTATCAGATAAACAATCTTAAACTCCAAGATATGTACGAATGTTATTTATATAAGAATTTACATATTTAATTCTCTCACCGGTGTATGTAAGTTATTCACAGATATCAGGAAATATCATCAGACACGTGTAGCTTAACTATAAACTTTTAATTAATCGTAAACATTCTTAAATACGTTTGGGTTAGGGCTCAAATATATTTCAAATCGATATTACTCAACTATCTATTGATTTGATATTTTAAGTACATAAGCAAACAAAATGCATTTTATAATACATACAAATAAACTGTTTTCACTAAAATAGATGACCGTAGATCCGACTTATTTCTTGCATAAGAGCTTAAAAACGAAAATGAACTTTCCCTTGGTATCTAAAACTGTTGAGTGTGAGGAGTTGAGGTGTTTACGCCGAAGGTTCTAATCCTACTCTAGTATGAAGAACGTGTCACTGCCAACGGAACATAATCGTTATCGTGAGTGTGTGTGTTAAGTGCTGTGAGTGTGAGATATTTCGGTGTTTGTAGAAAACGTGCTTTGCAGTAAACGGAACTTAAAAGTCTTTATCGTGAGTGTGTGTTAAATTCAGTGGGTTAAGTGTTTCGGTATTAGCGAAAAACGTGCATAAGTGCATAAATTAATAAAAAAACAGACAGTGGCACTTAATCTTTATCGTGAGCGCGCGTTAAGTGCAGGAAGTGTAAGTGGGGTGTTTCGATGTTAATGGAAAACGTGTCTAAGTTTGTTTCTTTACGGTGAAGGTGCCAATTCCAGTCCAGTATCAAGACGACGTCACGTCCAGTGAAATTTAATTTTCATCGTGTGCGTGTGTGCAGTGTTAAGTGCAGTGAACTATTTTGGTGTTAGTAGAAAACGTGCATTTGTTTGGTTTGTTCAAAGATTTCAAGCCCACTCCAGAGTCTAATAAGATGGTTTCAATGCCAACAGAATTTAAGGCTTTATCGTGGGTATGTGCTAAGTGCAGTGAGTGTAAGTATAGTGTTTCGATGTTAGTGGAAAATGTACATGTTTCAGTATCGTCTGCTATGTCAGTATGGCTTCATGGTCAGCAGAACTTAATCTTTAATGTAAGTGTGTGTAAGTGCAGTAAGTGTAAGATGTGTTGGTGGTACTGGAAATTGTGTTTGGGTTCGTGTGTTTACTACCTACTTTGTTTCTCTGCCGACGGAACATAATCCTATAGTGAATATTGTGAGCGTAAGTGTAGTGTCTCGATGTTTAGTCGAAAATGTGCTTAAGTTTGTGTTCCTACGACGAAGATTTCATTCTCACTGCTGTATCAAAATGACTACATGGCCAAAAGAACTTAATCTTTAATGTGAGTGCGTGTTAAGTGCAGTGAGTGTGAGATGTTTGGGTGTTACTGTCAAATGTGTTTGGGTTCATATTTTTACTGCCTACTTTGTTTCTCTGCCAACGGAACATAATTCTATAGTGAGTATGCGTTAAGTGCAGTGAGTGTAAGTGTAATGTTCCGATGTTAGTAGGAAACACTACACACTCTGTATCAAGATGACTTCATGGTCAACGGAACTTAATTTTTTTCTTTGTTTTTTTTTACTGCACTTAACAGTGCAGTGAGAGTGAGTGTGGTATTTTGGTGTTAGCAAGAAATGGACTTGAGATTGTGTCTCCACAGTTCCTAAGGTTCCCATCCCGTTTCAGTATCAAGAGGGTTTTACGGCCAACAGAACGTAATCTTTATCCTGAGTGTGTGTTAAGTGCAGTGAGTGTGAGGTGTTTCGATGTTAGTGGGAAATGTATTTAATTTGCATTGCGTGCATTTACTGCTGACTTCCAAGGGTATTAAGTGTTGTGTTTCAGAGTTACCGGAAAACGTGCTTAAGTTTGCGTTTGTTTCTCCGCACAAAAAAGTATGTTTACATTTCGAATAAACCCATCAAGGCACACTCTAATTTTCAGTAGATAATACGGCGCAAAAGCGGGAGCGAGGCAGAACGGGGAGCGAGAACGCGACTGCTGCAAAACTTTATCCGGTAAATTTTTCATATTTCCTCCTGCAGATAACCCCGTCTCTTTTTTAATATTCGCCTTTCGGATCCCGGAACCCGGCCGCGGCGCTGGCGGGCGCGCCGCCTTCGCAGCTCCTGTTTTGTTTGCAATTTGGCGGCGGCCGCGCCGCCCCCCCTCCTCCCCCAGCCCCGCTCGCGCGCTCGCTCTCGGCCGGGTTGATTCCGTTTTTCAGCAGCCCCCGGGATCCCGGCGTGCCGGCGGCGCGCAGATAAGAGAATTGCACTGTCAAGCCGGAATGATATATTTGACCAACATTTCCATACAGGCGGCCTCGCACGAGGATTTCCAATGAAGCGAACGTGCGTAATCTACGCGACTCGAATTAACGCACGCGGTCGTCCCCTCCGCCCCCCAATCCCCACCCCTTTCTCTCGCCCGATCCGACGTACCGTTTTATCCGGGGTTATCTCGGTCGGTACACCTGACGATATGTTTGAGCTAAGCAAAGAAGTTTATGGTCATTAAGGAGGGCGTCCCTCGTTCCTTTTGCCGCCTCGTTGGGCCTAAGTTCGCGCGACGCGATGATGGATTCTGCCCTGACGACGGAAACACCCTGTCACGTAAAAAAAAAAACTGTATATAGGGTAAAAACTGCATATAACTCTAAAACTGTATTTTATTTCAAAATTAAGGGGTAACAAACACTACCTTGAAAAGAGTGACCCCAAAAAACGAGCTTTTTTAGCATGTTTTTCAAACACCTGTAACTTTACCTGGAATTGATGAAATTCAACTTATAAATGCTCAAAATTTTCGTCTCGTCATAAGCTAGTGCGAAAAAGAAGATTTATGGCTCCAGACCCTGTGCATCCCCTTAAATGAAGGGTTAACTAACCCTCCATTTTTCCATTACGAACATGCGAGAAAAAGCATAATTGCTACCGCCCAATAAAAAAAGGCTGTTTTACTACATACAATATATGGTTCCCGAAGTATTTTTATCTCCTGAACGCGAATCCGTGGTCAGGTTAGGCCCATCGCCTTTCAGTCTTCAGTAATGGAAAAAATGGAATTTGTACGTCTTTTTAATTATCGGTTATTAGGTGTGTAAGTAACACGTATTAGCAGTAATACATTACATACAATACATAATAACTAGTTTACTGTATTGTTGACATTGTCGACATTATTTACATTCTCGACGTATTAAAAATTGTCGCCTTCGACATCAAAGTAGGCAGATGCTTCGACAGTACAAATCAGTCCAGTAGGCAGAGATTTTTATGAGTTCTTGAAACATATAGGGCTAGTTTTGATGTGTCGTATATATTTTTTTGCGTAGAACACAATGCGCGGGGTCCGTATAGAGCTGAAACCTCCCGCTAATTTTTTTCAATTAACAATTTGTGAAAAAAAAAACGCCTTTTTTCACATTTCCACATATCTCCGTTCCTTGGCATATTTTATATAGCAAATGCTTAGAAGAAGTTGTAGAATATTGAATTTCCAAAATTTTAAGCCCAACCCGAAGTCTCCAAGCAGTCATTTGCAAGTTGTTAGGATTTTAGAGATAACGGACACATTAGTGGATAAGACGAATATTGGTTTCTAAGAAGTGCGTTAAGTGCCATGTAGGTATCGAGGCGGGGACACTTGAGATGCACCCCGACGTAATACGTAAAACAGACATTCTGCATAGTTCTACAAAAACCTTGATACGACGAAGTCAAGGAAAGATTAGCACCCCGCTTGCTGTACGACGATACAGCAAGTGTCTAATTAGGTGTTAATTTGCATAGTTGTAAGCGAAACAACAAACATTTTTAATACAGTCCACTTTTTCACTGTATTACACACGGTTACATATGGTCGCGATTGGACCACTACTGGACTAAATTGTCGATATGACATTGTCGACGTTGATCATCTCTGTTCTCCAGATAAGAATGTAGCACTCTGTACTTTTGGTATGAATTTTTTTTCGTATGCTGGTTTATTTATTATGCCGGCCACGTTCCTGTGTAGACTATTTTTATGCCCTTATAACGGTTTGCTTTTGCGGAATATTTTCCCCGATACGCGCCTGATCTGGGCACACCTGACGGTGCGTTCTAGCTGAGCGATGAAGTTTACAGTCGTCACGGTAACGCCGGTTGCCGCCTCATTGGGCAGCCTTCTCCGGCACGATGATGGATTTCGGGCGACGAGACGCACTATTCGGAAACCGGGAAGCAAATGACCCGTGATCTTCGCGGAGTTTGCGCGCTGCGTCCCCCGGGGCGAGGGTGAATTATTGAGGCGCTGGTTTATTTCGGGTCATTATTGAAATTGAGAAAACTCTAGGTGCGTTAAGACCGGGGTGCCTGTGTGGTATTTACTTGTGTGGAAATCGGAAATATGATGTAACCCTTATTTCTGTTTAGTAGTGGCATTTCTTAAGGGGTTATACTAGCCAGGTGCACTGAAAAATGAAGTTTTTTTTTGGATTTTTTTCTTGAAACTATTCACTGAAATGAAATTAAAATCAAAAAATTTTTATAAAATTTTAAAATGTTTGTCAGTTCTGATGTTTTTTTTTTCACTTAGAGAAAAAATTTCGTTAATCCTTCTTTCTCTTTTTTTTTTTTTTTTTTTTGCTAAAAATCGACTTTAAATTGTTTATAACATCGTGTGTACTTCCCTAGATAATTTTTCCCTAGAGAAAAACAAAACAGATAAATGGAAACTGAAGCTCCAAGTTTGTAATTTTTGGATCTTGAGTTTAACATTTTTTAGCGTTGGCGGTTTTTGAGTAATCAAAGAAAACTTATCGAAAATTAACAATTTTTTTTCAATAATTTCATCATAAAGCTCTTATAGAGTTTTGACTTTGGTACATAATCAATTACTCGGGAAATAATGAACCTACAGAAAATTAAAGTAGGATTATGAAAACTGCAACGTATCCTTTACAAGTTGTAGTGGTCGGTTTTTGTTAAAACATTTTGTTTTCGACGCGAAATTGTAGATAGTAAAAGACAATTGTATAATTAGGGATATTTGCATAACTTGGCATAACTTTGCAAATAATGGAAATGGAAAGGATATTGATTGAACTTTTCAACCTTAACCCGTTTCGGCCGAAAACGCCACTCCCGGTGCATCGCTCTTCAGCGCCTCGTAACTAATACTATTCCGTAGAAAAATTTGACAGAAACATATTTTTGAAGTTTAAGACATGCCCTTTCCGATGGTGTCCATGAAATTCCTCCAAAAAATTATGAATTATGATAAATTGCATTCTTTGAATGATTTTAAGAACTCTTTATTCTTGTCAATTTATAGTAAAAAATGCATTGTTTTCGAGAAAAAAAAATTCTAAAGATCAAATTGGTATCGAAATTTAGAATTTTTTTTCTCGAAAACAATGCATTTTTACAATAAATTGCCAAGAACAAAAAGTTCTTCAAAAAATCAGTCAAATAATGCACTGGGATAATTTCAAAATTTTTAAGCAATTTTTTAAATTTTGCAAAAATTGACTGCAAAATCCAAAAAATTGCTTAAAAATGTTTGAAAGTGCATTATAGTAACACATAAAAAATTCTAGTGCATTTATTGAGTGATTTTATGTTTAACTTTTTTATCCTTGACAATTTTTTGTAAAAGTGCTTCATTTTCCAATAAAAAATTCTTGAATTTTTACGCAAAAATTTTGCAGTTCAGGCGCCATTTTGAACGCATAAGGCAAAAAAATCGATCTTTAAACCACGTATACTTAAAGTTCAAACATTTATTCCACCGGTTAGTGCGGTTCCAGGTCCATTGCAGACCGGAAATTCCTTGAAAATTTGATTTAAAAAAATGTGCAATGAAATCGTGTTTTTTTTTTAAATTGCTTTTTTTTCATAATCAAAAATTTTTTGAGGAATTTCATGGACACCGTCGGAAAGGGCTCCATCGGTTAGTGGAGGTTCTAGGTCCATTGCAGAAAAGTTGATTTAAAAAAATGTGCAAAAAAAATCGCGCTTTTTTTCTTTAAAAACTGCTCTTCTTCATAACCAATAATTTTTTTGGAGGAATTTCATGGACACCATCGGAAATGGCACGTCTTAAACTTCAAAAATTTGTACCTGTCAAATATTTCTGCCGTAAATAGTATTAGTTATGACACGCTGAAGATGGATGTACCGGGAGTGGCGTTTTCGGCCGAAACGGGTTAAAGTACCCCAAAGAAACCCTGATAGTTTCAAAGCGCTGCGGTTTTTCTTTCATAGTGCTCGGAGTGGTTGATATTGTCGTTTGTGCTAAAAATCGATGTAAGAATCGATTTTGAGGTAAAAAGCATTTTCTAAGCAGTAATCAATATTTTCATTAAAATGATGAAAAAACGTTAATCGCAGTTTTCAAAGCCCTAGTTTAATTTTCTGTACGTTCATTATTTCTCGAGTAATTGATTACCAAAGACAAAAATGACTTTTTTTACTTTGAATGGCGGTAACTCAGCAAAAAATCATCGTACAGGGCTCGAAAACAGGTTAAATTAAAGATAATTAAATTATCTAAAAGAGCTTTACGATAAAATTATAGAAAAAAAAATGAAGTCCGTGGAGCTCTTAAAAGACAAGCAAAAATTTCGAAAAAAAAAAATGTTTTCGTATGATAACTCAAAAACTGCTGACGTTAAAATTTTTTAAACTCAAGATCCTAGAAGAAACTAGAAACTTGGAGCTTCAATTTCCTTTTTTCGTTTTTAAAAAGTTACAGCTCTTTGAAAATCCCCTAAAAATTTGTGTTTTATTTATATCCCTTAAGGGGACTTCTACCTTGAGATGTCATTTTTTAGTCGTTTTTGTATTATTTTTACGTGGGGGAAGTAATTAACATTAACAAATGCGTTTTTTTTTGCGAATTATAATTCAATAATTTTTACATGAAAAAAACATTTTTTTTTAAATCAGAAAAATCCAAAATGGCGACCGCCAGAACATCGCAAATTGAAGGCCGCGAAAATTTCCGTCTAAACAGCTGACATTGTAGCACCCTCTGTGTTGATTTGAAACAGAAATACATAATATTTTCTTAATCAGTTGTGTTTTGGTCAGGGAATAACGAGATATTTTTTTCGATTACTGCAAAATTAAAAAAAATGGCGGTAAATTAAAAAAAAATTGTGTTTTTGCAATTTTTTTCTTACAAAAAAATTAATTAAAATATTTAAAATGCTTTTATCGTCAGACCCTGGAGAAATGTTTTTTACGCATTCGTGCAAAATTTCAAGTCGATAGCTTAATTACAGTGGCCGCTAGAATGTCAGCCATTTTTAAAAACGTGATTCTGAGAAAAACGCGTTTAAAGTTTAAAATGTGAATTATTCAAAGGGGCTTATATTTACTGTCAGTCTGCAATGCCTGGTCCGTAAAGACATCCCTCTTCTGACACACAAAAATGAAAAAAAATGTAAAATTATTTTTTCAAATGTATCAAGGTAGAAGTCCCCCTTAATTTCTGCGCCTAGTGTACTAATTTTGAAATACTAAACCACACTCGTGGAAGACTGTTTCTCATCGATCAGTAATCTGTCAAAAATCTGCCATCTGTTTATTGACCCACCTAATATGCAGCCTCCGGCTTTCGGTGCAGTCGCGTTCGCGGCGTTCGGCCCCGTAAATATCGAAAAAAAATCACGTTACGCCCGCGTCGAATTAGAAGAGAAGGCCAGGTACGCGAAAAGAGAGAATCGAGGCAGCCCCGACCCGGCGTCAATACATCAAGACTGCGAGGATTACGGGGCCGCTCTTTCCATCTAACATGATACGTGTTTTATACGGCGGCCGCGTTTCCACGACAGCCCGCTCCGAGTGGAAAAGCGGCCATAAATAACGTTCAGCCTGCCGTGTCGCAGTGCCGGTCTCCCTCAGGGATGGAAGCGCGAAAAAACTCCGGCGACCGAAAAGCCCCCGGACCGAATGAAAATTCCGAACGGATCACTTTGGGAAATAAGTCGGGTACGAATGGGGCGGGGGTTGGAGACGGGAGGGGGCGGCGGTAACGACGCGATTAATTTGTGTACTTGTATGATTACGGATGTATTTTATTTTCGTGTCGAGCGAGGCGAAAGAAAATGGAAATATTTCTTTTTGCGGAACTGTGTCCTCTGCGTGATAAAAAGTTGATTAGTAAATTCCGAACACAGAATATTGAATCATGACGTGTCATTTTTAACCCCTTGGCTGCAGTAATTTCTTGAAATATGCCCTGACTGCCAAACTTAGAAATTTTAACTAGACATATCATTTCCAACGTATTTTAACCTACTGATCATCATGGTGTTATCTGAACTTTGTCTTACACACACCAAATCTTAAAGTCAAGCCATCAATCCATCAACTGGAAAAATGGTCATTTTCTTAGAGCTCTAGTCCATTTTGGGTGCAAAATAGAACCCAATCATGTTTAGCGTCCCCAAAAATATAAGAAAACACATGTTGATTACATTTTACAAATTGTCAGGCGTTAGTAGAGCATTTATAGGTTAAAGATTTGTGATTTTCTTGGCAGTTTCAATCGTATGACAAACTCTAGTATTATTATCGAGGTACTTATGTCGTCGGCGTCGGTATTACACGTTAATAATAAAATGTCACGCGTGCAAACGAGTCATTGGATATATCCTTTTACTATTCGCCCCGTGGGTAGGTGGGTGTCACAAAATAACAGTGCGCTCTGTACGCAGCGCCGCACAGTGGGTTAGAATCGGAAAATCCTGGCCAAAAATCGAGGAGGTAGAAAATTTGTCGAACTATATCGAATTCAATGTTTTTTGGGTCGCTGATTTCAAATTTGTACTTAATATTTCAAAAAAAACAAAATGGCGGCTCGAAAGTAACCGCTTTTTGCGATAAAAGCAACTTTTAAAAATCCAAATTAGAGTATTCATATTTTCTGTAAATAAGATTTCAATTTAATACTCTCATCGAAAGGGAAACAAAATGGCAGACCGGTAGCAACCGCATGTAACCATTTTTTTCGCGATAAAAGGTACTTATTATGATCAAAATTAGAGCATCGATATTTTCTGCTTATATAATTTCAACTAAATCTCCTTACCAAAAAAAAAAAACAGGTGGAGAACATGAAGTAAAATTTTCTTAAAAAGCTACAGATATTGATTCGAATAAGATTATTTATATTTTTCATTAATAAGATTTTAGTCTAACTCCCTGAAGAAATGGAGGGCCAAAAGTAAGAACTTTTTTAGAACCTACAATTGCACGCAACGTGTCTTCAATTAAGTGACATTAGGTTACTGAAATTATTTTTTGTTAAACATTGATCGCAGAGAACCTCAGTTAAGTTGGATTAGGTTAACTAGTATAAAATAAAAAATATATATTTCACGGAACATTGAGACACCCTATATTTCTCCTTCCATTGGTCAATACACACCAGGTTGTACACCAGGTATATACATTTCCCCCCTTGGTTGGGACTTATTATTGTATCGGGGATGAACACCTGCTTTGACGCAGGTATAGTTAGAATTGCCCCGAGAACGCTCTATTGGACGCGCCTTTCTATTTTTGCATTTTTCACTGAAATGAGCAGTTTCGAGCAGCCAATTTTTATGAATTTCTTATTCCACTAATATTTCCCACATGTTAAATTGTGAATTAGTAACTATTTTCCTACTTTTCTTTCGCTACCTTAACATGCGCGTTTGTATTATAAGCGCATAGTTAACATTTATTTTCCATAATAAGAAATACAAAAATTCGAATTTCAATGCATAGATAATATTTTACATCCCTTCAAGAGTAGCCTCCATTTTTTTAAGTCGGAAGTACACCTTGTGGTAACAAAAATTCACAACAAACGAACGTTGAGTATTTCGGGACCGATTCTCGTACCGTTACGCACTCGAAGGTGGCCAACTTCCGACTGAAGTAGAACGGCAGGTATAAAACGTAGGTAGCTGTCGTTTCAGTATTACACGCAGGAAACCCTGCTTCACAAAGATATGTGAATTAAAACAGAATAAAACGAACTTGGTTTTTCGATTTTTGGCCAGGATTTTCCGATTCTAACCCACCGTGCGCCGTGACGTCTGCGGTATAAAATAAAATTTCGTTACTTATATTCGGAGTTCCTGAGCAGGCTATACGTAACGGCGTTCCTGATGTGTGAGAGTGTACGCAACCGCGGCGCGGCGGCAGAAAGAAGCGTTTACGAAATAGGAATGGATTGATTAATCGCAGTAATTACCGATCAGCTTTCCGCGCTAATTAGATTTCGTCCCCCGGCAGCGCGCAAATGAGATTACGGCTGGGAATGGCGTTCGCCATGCCAGCCGGCGCGCGGGGCGCACGCGTTAATTGTCATCGATTTTTATAATGCCATTATGTCGGTACACAATTTATCACGTTAGCTGATGGCGTACTCGCGATAGAATATTCACCGGTAACGCCGGGGCGGCCGTAGATTGGGCCCGGAATCCATTAAGGGCCGTCCCGCAGCGTCTCGCCGGTCATTTCGCCCTGTTTACGAGCCTGAAGAGGGCGATTACTGTCCGCTCTCCGCGGAAATGGCCGCCGCATACGTGCTCCACTTGGCCGCGACGCCGGTTCCGCTCGCTTGGCCGGCCGGAGGAGCCGCCGCCGCGTTCACCCGCTTCGCCAAGAAAACCCGCGCGACGAACCCGGCGCTGAAATACTACCCCGGCCGTCCCCGGGGATTTTCGTTTTTCGGGCGCCCGTATCATCATCATTTTTCACGGCTCCATACCATTACCGCTCGGAGACATTGTCTTGCCTTCCCCCATGCGGGGGTTCACCTAGGTTAATGCGACTCCGTGATAAATTGTCGTCGCCGGCTTGATTCGGGAAGGGAGGCCGTCGTCGTCGTTATCAGCTCCCAGCGAACGGAATTGCAGGCGGACCGACTGCTCCCTCGCTCTAGGCCAGGCATTGGCGAATATTTTCGGGTAAAACATACAAAAAAATTGTAACGCAATGATTATTTTAACGCGTCCATTAAAATTAATGCAATACATCGATTACACAGGTCTACAAAAAAAAGTTCTGTCTTTGCGATCAGACCCACCATTTCCTGTGTATTTTGATGCAGTGAAACCAAATTTGGCAAAAAAAATTTCTACCGCATCAATTTTTCTCTCCACCCCATATAACCCCATAAACTCTTATAGAGGAAAAATATTTTTTAAAAAGTTTTATTTTGATTTTTTTGGGTCGCTGATCACGAATCTGAAGTCAAGAATAAATTTCGACTTAATGACAGCTGTCATCAAGCTGTCAAATTTCACTAAAAAGTAAAATGTTGATATTAAATGCATATTATTAAATTTTTTAGGTTGCTGATTACGATTCTGTGGTGAAAAATGATTTTTGACATAATTCATTTTTAATTTCAGAATCGTAATCAGCAACTCAAAAAATTTAATAATATGCATTTAATATCAACTTTTTACTTTTTAGTGAAATTTGACAGTTTGATGACAGCTGTCATTAAGTCGAAATTTATTATTGACCAGATTCGTGATCAGCGACCCAAAAAAATTATTTTTTTTTTAAATTTCCTCTATAAAAGTTTATGGGGGTTATATGGGGGTGGAGAGAAAAATGATGCGGTAGAAAAATTTTTTTTGACAAATTTGGTTCAGTGCATCAAAATACATAGGAAATGATGGGTCTGATCGCAGACAGAACTTTTTTTTCTTTTGTAGACCTGTGTTATTATTACTGTTATCAAGAAAATTTTTGACTCGCCATGGGAACGATAAATTAAAATAAAAAGTAAATATTAATACAGGGTGTATCTAAATAACACCGAAAAAAAGTTAAGAGGTGATTCTCCGATAAAAATTAAGGGGGGTTTTCGGTATAAACTTTTTTTTAAAACACCCTCCCTGAAAAGTTACGCCCCTCCAAAAATTCTAAAAAAAATTGTTTTTCTTTTTTATCTTCTCTGTACATTAAGCTAAAGAAACGAAACTTGGTGAACCATATCTGTTAATAAAACTACACCTTCTGAAATTTTTCACCCCTGTAGTATTTTTCTAAGGGGTTGAAATAATCAACCCCTAAAATATTTTTTTCTTATATAACTTTTTTTCGACAAAACTTTTTTACATTTAAAACTTATATCTAAAAAGCCATCCATTTACTAACTTTTTGATCTCTTCAAGTTTTTTCGAAAAGTTAGAGATTAATGAGAAAACAAAGTAAATGTATGGCAATGCATTTTCAAAAAAGACGAGCTGTTTAACGCAAAGGTTGTTTAAGAAGTGATTAAATAAAGGCGTTGATCGTGGCCTATCTTCAAATTTATTGTTTTGATATTATTTAACATTCGATTTATTACTTGGTTAAGTTAGTTTAATTTGGGTTAGTTAATTTCAAAGTAACTTGAAGAGACAAATGACTGGGATAAGTTGGGAAAAAATTAGGATTAAATAACATTTTATTAAACAACGGTCAACCAAATAGTTCACCTATGATTCTACTAGGCTAAGAAGTTTGAAACTAAGAACAGAAGTGAACATGAATAAAATGAATGAATATTTTAATGTCAGATATCGACAATACTATCTACAAAAAAATGGTGAAAATGATTGCCTTCAGCTCTAATACAAGCATCTACTCTATTTCTCATATAATTGCGTGTTTCGAATTATTCCTGGTGAATTTCTTATCTTTTCACAACCTGCTATAATATTTCGCAACACCTTTATTTAATCACTTCTTAAACAACCTTTGCGTTAAACAGCTCGTCTTTGTGAAAATGCATTGCAATAGGTACATTTACTTTGTTTTCTCATTAATCTCTAATTTTTCGAAAAAACTTGAAGATATCAAAAAAAGTTAGTAAATCAATGGACTTTTAATGTAAAAAAATTTTGTCGAAAAAGAAGTTATAAGAAAAAAACATCTTAGGGGTTGATTATTTCAACCCCTTAGAAAAATACTACAGGGTTGAAAAATTTCAGAAAGTGTAGTTTCGTTTTTTTAGCTTAATGTGCAGGGAAGATAAAAAAAGAAAAACAATTTTTTTTAGAATTTTTGGAGGGGCGTAACTTTTCAGAGGAGGGTGTTTTCAAAAACCGTTTATACCGAAAAACCCCCCTTAATTTTCAATTTAAATTTCAATTTTTTTCGGTGTTATTTAGATACATAGTATATTACATACTGAGGTAGAAATTTTTTATTACCGTTGAGAGGGTATGTACTTTTAACTTTATTTTAAGACAGGAATGAAACTTTTCTCCGAAGTTTGTATACCGATCAATAAAATTTTTAACTTACAACTTACAAAGTTGATGTTCGATGTTTAAATAAGTTGACTCAGTCATGACATTTTATTACTGGTGCAGGTGTCACACGTCAAAAATATTTTCGAAAAGGACGTTTCCTCAAATTTTGACAATTTAATCTACTTTCAGCTCACGGCTGGAAAGTAAACTTTCCACCCGTGGATCGAAAATCAAATTGTGAAAGTGGACAATGGGTGATTTTTTTGGAAATTGGAAAATAATTCAGACAGTGCCTATTTTTCTATTGAGAATACCAATAACCTTCAAAACCAACGATACTTAAGAATGTTATTAGCACAGTATGCATTGCAATGGCAGACTTTATACTGCTCTGAAGCGTTTTAAATTTTTTCAGATCAGTTAGTGACGGGAGTTAATCAAAAACTGCGAAAATATAAAATTTTTTGGATATCAAAATGTTTCGCAAAAAATCGGCACATAGGCGTAGAATGGAATTAGGAACATAATTTCTTAGTGACTTAGTGTGTCTAAAGATTTTTTTGGAAAAATCACAAAGACATTGCCAGATGTTAGCTGTCAACTTTGAATTGGTACATTTTAAGTTATCTTAACAGCAGAAGTGATTGTCACCAAAAGTTTTTATCAAATTCTAATATTAGAAAAAAATTCCCATATGGTTCCAACTTTATGGCGGACACTGTATAAAGTATATTACACTAGCCGCAGAAATTAAGGGATATAAAAAAATCCAAGTTCCTAAGTGATTTTCAAAAAGTTATAATTTAGGGAAAAATGGCCGTAGAGAAAAAAAGAGAAACTGAAACTACAAGTTTTTAGTTCTTCCAGTTTTGTTTACAATACTTAACGTTTTTTGATAATGAAAATATGGATTAAAACAAACCTTTTTAACTTAAAAAACAATAATAATAAAAAGTGAAAAGTCGATCCTTACATTGATTTATAATAAAAAAATGACAATTTTCTTACATTTCGAGCACTATGACTATCAGGGTTTCTTTGGGGTATTTTAAGGCTAAAAAGTTGCAGTCAATGTCCTTAGTCTATCCATTACTTGTAAAGATTATGTAAATATCTCATATTTTACAAAAAATGTTTTGCCTCTTTTTCAATCAATAACTTCTCTTCAAAAATTTTTTCAGCAAAAACCAATCACTACAACTTATAAAGAATACTTTACAGTTTTTAAAACGCTACTTTAATTTTCTATACGTTCATTATTTTCCGAGTGATTGATTAACAAAGTCAAAAATGACTGTTTTGCTTTGAACTGCAATAACTCGGCGAAAAATCATCGTACAGGGCTCGAAAACAGGCCGCATTAAAGATAATTAAATTGCCTAAAAGAGACTTACGACCAGATTATCGAAAACAAATTATTGAGGTCCGTGGACCTTCTAAAAGACAACGGACACCCACGATATGGTCTTCAATTTTAATCCGTTAGAGCAATCATTGCTTTACGGTTTTCTTTTTGTTGGTAAATACCTTCGCTGACTGGACTATTCGGCCGCTCGGCCACGTCGAGACGCCATCCTCCCGGTCGGAGTGACTGCTTCCTCCGTCTCTCTCCCTCCTCCACCGCCCCACCCGCGCCCCGCGTTCCGCGGTGGCAATTTACGAGTGAGTTTCATTGTCGTCGGATGCCGCCGGCGGCGAATGGCTCTCCAAGGAGTAATATCAGGGCACCTAATAGCCTACCAAATAGCCTCCGAAACACCTTTTTAATGAACTATTGTAGCAGGAAATGAAAATAGGGACCGCCGGAACAATAACGACCCGTGCGCCGTTTCCCACTCTTTCTCAGGGGCCCGGCGACTTACATACGTGGATTGAGCGTTATCTCTCGCTGATTACGCGCCCCCACCGACAACCCTTCCGCCGCCGGGGCGGCATTGTGTGCCGGTCTCGGGGGCGTCGTCGGCCGCCGGCCGTGTTGGGACGTCTATTAAGAAACTGATTCTGTAATTAGTCAGATGGCCCTCTTCCGACTGTTACCGTTTAATCGCCGAATTTCTACGGCACTAACGTAAATTGCATCGTGCCATCTGCCCCGCTCGCGACGCGAACTCACAATTAACGAAATGGAGGCGGAATGCCGCGGTCACGTTTGAAACGCGGGTGTACCGACATTTTAATTTTTGGTTATTGTTCAGGTTTCACTATTAGATTTTCAGACAGACGGCATACGAGGTGTGGCTATTAAATAACCGAACTGCTTTCATAACACTTTCTATTCGTTACCAATTACAGTAGCAACTTTTTCGACTTCAATGTGCTCCCCTTGGCGATCTCTACACAGCTCCATACGACTTTTCCATTCTTGAAAGCAGTGCTGGAACTCCGCTTCTGTCAGCTGGTTCAGAACCTCCGTTGCTTTTGTTTTAACCGCTTCCGCACTTTCGAATCTTGTCCCCTTCAGCGCCGATTTGACCTTGGGAAATAAAGAAAGTCATTGGCAAGGTCGGGCGAGTATGGTGGATGTTCCAACTCAGTAAATGCTGTGTTTTGCAAAAACAACGCCTTCACAGACAAAGCAGAATGGGCCGGTGCATTGTCTTGGTGAACCCTAATCTTCCACAAATCGGGATTTCGTCTCCTCACGCGCTCATGAAGGGCCGTCAGAACCTCGATGTAATAATGTTGATTGACCGTCTGACCCCCAGGGACCCAGTGAACGTAAACAATGCCTCGAATGTAAAAAAAGACGATCATAATCGCTTTGAATTTGGATTTGCTCATCCTGGCTTTTTTTGCCTTGGCGAGTTCGGGCTCTTCCAATGCATGGATTGGCGCTTTGTTTCGGGGTCGTAAGCAGAAAACCGCGATCCATCACAAGTAATCATCGTGTCTAAAGCCGGTGCTATACGATGTGGCAAATGCCTTCCAACGTTGGACACATCACAGTTCGTCGCATCGTGTAGCCGTGCGACGGCGAATTGCATGTGTCCAACTTTGGACGCACCCCACGTTCGGGCTGTTGTCGGTAAAATTGACCCGCGTCAAAGGATCCTTCCAACGTTCGAAGCACATCTGTGATTGTTCGATACACAGCCACACGGTTAAATAGAGATTTGATGGTTTTCAGACTGAATCGGTGGTGGCAAAAATATTTATTTCCATTTAATGCTGAGTGGTAAGCGAGTAATTTTTTTATTTTAGTTTATTATTTCTTAATTGCGGGAATTTTAAGGCCCGGCTTGTAAATACATTCCACAAGAGCCATGTCGGCCAACAGAATCCACCACCTTCTAGCGCATCTTTTTTTGTTTTTGTTGTAACAATTTTACACAACATAAAACTACCGTAGCGGTAGCAATTCCAGCGATAGTAATATCGTCGACTTCCATATTGCCGTTCTAGTACGGCACTGATGCCGATTCACGAATGTAAACACAAACGTTCAGTCCAATGTGGTATCAAACATTTGCCTCCCGTGTAGCAGATACATTTGCCAAATGCTACTGCGGCAAATGTTGGAGCCAACTTGGAACCAACGTTGGAGCCAACGTTGGACACATCGTGTAGCGCCGGCTTAACAAGCCTGGAACAGTGTCAATGTTGTTTAGAATGTCAGCGCAAATGTTCATTCTTGATTCCTTTTGCTTGGAAGTGAGGAGTTTTGGCACCATTTTTCTGCCTGTTGAACGATTCATGCAAAATCTGGCGAACACATTCTTTGTCGATTCCTGTTATTTCAGCAAGCGCTCGGATGCTTAGACGACGATCTTTGCGGATTAATTTACCAGTTTTTTCAACGTTCTCGTCCGTTTTTGACGTTGAGGGCCGTCCGGGGCGCGGGTCGTCTTCGGTCATTTCACGTCCCTCTTTAAACCGTTTAAACCATTCAAAAACTTGTGTGCGAGATAAACATTCATTCCCGTACACTTCTTTTAATATTGCATAAACTACTGTAAAAGTTTTCCCCAGTTTAACAAAAAACTTAATATTAACCCGTTGCTCCATCTGAACACTTAACATTTTTTCGACGCGTCACTGGTGTGTAGACTAATTCAAACGACTGCTACAGTCAAAATGAGCGACCCACTAGCTTGTCCAGCGAGCTCAGGGTGGGGAAAGTATCACCAGACACAGTTCTGTTCAAACTTGTCGCGACACGCTCACAGCGCGGTGGTAGCAGCATCAGTTCGGTTATTTAATAGCCACACCTCGTACTTTGTAATATACTTTCCCTGTTTCTTCTCCGTTAATCTGTCTAGTAAGACCGTGTACGGGATATGTGGGTATATATACGTATTGAATTCGTTTTTGCGTTAGTCAAACATCAATAGTGTCTTATTGCTCAGAATCTGTCGAGGAGAGCTTCGTTTCTTACGAAGATGAAATTTGTTGATGAAAAAGCCCCATATTTTCGATAGGATTCGCATCGGGTGACTAAAACGACCAATCCAACGTGGCCATGCCATTCTGTATCTTCCACTGGCTGCACATTTTATACCAGTGTATCGAGTAATTATCCGCCTGAAGGATTTAATTGTCGCTACCAAACCATCGTTTTGCACGAAGAGGGTACCAAACCAACTGACTCGTGAAGAGTCATCGACATTTTATGACTTCGAATAACGTTGGTAAGAGACGTTTTGGACTTCCTCTGGACTTCGCAACTGCAGCGTAAGACATTTTTGGGCCCTTGGGATGCGAACACAATTGGATAGTCTCTTTTTTATATTCATCGATTTTCCTTCATGGGCTTTTGATGGGTTCACCATTAGCGTGTGCTTCGGGAAATACCCGGCGATTGAAGACTGCAAACCGTAGTTGGCAGCCGTTCGCAATGCGAGCTGTCGCGTTGAAATGTGCAAAAACGCGGCACAGCGTCGACGAACGGCCGACGCTATTATTTAAATTATTAGCGGCGAGCAATTAAGCAGCGAATTCCGCGCGCTGCAAATCTGCCTCCGCAAATTAATATCGCGTAGATCGCGCAATAAATTAGTCGACGCCGCGCAATATAAACTAAAATTAGGATTATCTAACTTTGTACCTCGCTCGCGCTGGCCTTTGCGGACGCGTAAAGCCCCGTGCAGACCGAAAGTCCAACGCAAGCCAAGGCACATGTGGTAAAGATTCGGAATTGTTGGAATCGGTGTGTGCAGCTCGACCAAATTCGAGTTGTGGACGTGCACTAGTAATTTTATCACAGCGGGAGTGGCTAGGCATCGAGTGTCCAGTCCTCGAACGCAGTGCTGGTGTCAACATCGGCAAATACATTCCAAGCAAAAAGATTTCGAAGTAAAGAGAGTGCAAAATCGCGTAATACCAGTCATTAGTAGAGCATGATTTCATTAAAAATCAATTACAATTTACAATATTTACATATATTAATTCAACAGGTGGCTTATTATTATGTCAATAACCATACTTCTATTTATATTAGATTATTAGTAACTGTACTTTTATTTATTATTAATATTATGTGTAGAAGTTACACACATCTCATGGTTGAAGTGCATTTGGTCGAGCTGTATACCTAACAGTGTCCAAGCTTGG
Organism: Aromia moschata; assembly: GCA_029963805.1. Lineage (NCBI taxonomy): Eukaryota > Metazoa > Arthropoda > Insecta > Coleoptera > Cerambycidae > Aromia > Aromia moschata. The sequence goes on from JAPWTK010000165.1 coordinate 807,288, forward strand.
CGATGGCGTTCAAGCGGTACGTCAAAAGAAGACTGACTAGGTTTGGACAGGGTTCTGGTATTCAGTCAGTATTTGATGAGAAGAGACGTGTGACTTTTTCCACTGTTTCATTGTGACCTTGTGATCTAATTAATTATTTGTTCGTGGAAAAAATATGGAGTGGACTGAGAGCACTTACCAATTGTTGACTTGGAGTATCGTAAGGCCGGTGTCCTGTGCTAGCTGCTTCTTCTGGTCCTCCGAAGGGTACGGATGCTGAAACAAACACGGAATACTTATTAATTCGCCACAAAAATGAATAAAACAAAATATTTTAACAATTTTACTCCCGAAATATGAAGGGAAACGTTCATCAAGTGAGGTGGACGTAGATGTTGCCGTGGCATTACATGACGGTGCTGCCGCGGTGCGGGGGTTCGAATCTCATTTGAAATAGGAAGGCTACAAAATCAACAACAATTGCTAATCGCCCCACCGCAGCTCCTCCGGAAGGGTCAGTGATTACTGACCCTTCCGGAGAGTGTGGAGTGTCTTAGAGGTGTGAAAATTGCATTTATCTTATTCTATCCTACAGTTAATACATTCTAGTTTAACATTATTATTTGTTTCACTAACACAAATATCAAAAGGTCTCCACAGTGTCATTATAACAACGTAGAATGACCACAGTTTGCGATAACGTCCTTAATGCTAACTTTTTAATGAGGAAACAAATTGATAACTTTGTTCGGAAAGACCCAATAGTGTCAAGCCACTGCCTGGAAGCAGCAAAGTAGACAAACATGCAGATATGAGAGAGAAACAGAGCGATGGGTGAACCGAAGTGAGTTCGGTTAAATTCAAGCGTTTGCTTGAAAACTAAAGATGTCCCCGCAACGATACTGTAGAAACAAGTTCATTCGGTCCGAATGAGATGATCTACAGCCTAAAATTCGTTAAGGAAATGATAGGACGAGCGGAGTGATCGATTTGCATTAAAACTTTTTATTAGACAAATTTTCGACTAAATGCGATCTTTTCTTGAAAACCAACAATGCTCCCGCAACGACACTGTAGAAACAAGTCCACTCGATCCGAATGAGATGACTTACAGCTAAATATTCGTTAAGGAAACGATAGGACGAGCGGGGGTGATCGACTTGCTTTAAAACTTTTTATTAGACAAATTTTCGACTAAATGCGAGCTTATTCTTGAAAACTAAAAATGCCCCCGCAAGGATACTGTAGAAACAAGTCCATTCGATCCGAATGAGATGACCTACAGCCTAAAGTTCGTTAAGAAAATGTGCGGGGTGATCGACTCGTGATACGTCACCTTCAATGAGTACAGAGCAGTGACCAATTCAGCGGGTGAAGATTATTGGTCCGCCCATACTTTCAGTAACATCCCCGTCAAGTCCACGTGGACTTCGTATCAGTAGAGTCAGTGAAATGTCGCATATTTTACATTTAAATAGGGAACGCTGGAATTTCGAGGACTCCTTGTAGATGCTCTCTTTCGCTACCTGTTCCAATGGACTCTGAGTACACTTTACCTGAGCTTAGCAAAGACATCGTTCGCATCGGCGAAGCCCACTTCCGAGGTTAAATTTCGTCGAGAGCTCGTTACGACCTTTCGATGTCGACCGTAAAAGGGGGGTGCGACCGGCGCGCACCGTCATTTACGTGTGGGCGTTTCCGCCGGCGAAAGACACGTGATTACGCCCGTGTCCGTCGTGAAAGGCGCCGGTCGTCGAGGCGTGTCGGCGAGCGTGCGAAAATCCTCGTCGCACTAATAAACGAGTATCGCGCGCGTCGTTCGAATAGTAAGACGTCTCCCCGTACGGCGGATGGAAACGGGCGACATTCAAAACACAACGGGCGAGCTTAAACGATAATCGCAGGATATCCTAAATCCCATTTGCTCCTCACAGATTGAAGAAGGGTAGGAAGGACGCACGTAGCGGCACGCTCGCATCCCGTCGCCGCCCCGCCGAGCCCACCTATTGAACGCGTTTTACGAGCAGTTTCGTCTACAGGTCGGACGAGTGCAAGATAAGGCCTCGTACGGACCTACACACTATGTCGAACGACAAACAGAACGACAAACGGGACACTAGTTTGGACGGGATCACCAACGCAAAAGGGCAGCAATGGAATTGTCAGAAGTTTTATTATTAATTATATTCTATTATGAATTTATTATGAAGAGCCTCCCAAAATAGAAGTAACCAAATCTGGCTATGAACGAGAGAGATGGTTGGAAGCTCGAAAAGAAACTTTGTTGTTGTCAAACTTTTGTGAGGCGACTGTCGGAATTGAGGAGCCTGCTGCAACAACGATGCAGCTCCATTTTCAACGCGTGATGAGGTTAGCTGCTTATAATTTCGATAAAAAAAATTGTTTGTCCGTGCAAAGGGTAGGAACAATGTTGCTGTCTTGAGCTTCCAGATACATGCTGAGGTCCTAGCATTTAGTAACTTCCTGCAGAATGAAATGAGTTTAATTCGTTTTCTGAGAAAAGTTACGACGGATTTTGGTTTGTCAGACTAGGCGCGACGAATGGTGTTACATAATTTGAGGAATTATTGTTTTTGACTTGCAGTTTTTTGTCGACGAGCTCTTGGGTTAACGCTTGGTAACTTGGCAACTTGTAACTAATAGGAACGCTGTAAGCTAGCTTCGCCGAAATTGAAGATTATATTCTCCGTTTTGTGTTGCGTTCGATTTATCATTTGGCGCAATGTTTAGGTCTGCGCGAAGCTTTAGATCTATACGAACCATAACGCCGTCGTCGAGAGACATAGAGATAGGGAAGCGCAATGTGATTTCGGTAACGGCTTTCGAAGAGAAAATAGCTCGCGTGTAGAGCTTACATTAAAAAGGCTAAGAAGGGGCCGTTCGCAGTTGTTATTTGGCCGAGATGCCGCGCAGCGCTTTGTACAGCGTAAATATGCCGGCGGTGTCCCCGGAGGACGACGCTGCATTCGCCATTAACCAGTCGACCGGAATCTGCGGCCGTAATCCCGTGAAAAACAGCGAGCCCGATCCATTCGTTCCCCATCACACCTCGCAAGGGCCCCGCGGAGACCGATAACCCCATCTTCAGTGTCTCTCTGGGGCGGCATAACCCTTATGCGGACGCCGCTGCTCGCCTAGCATCGTACAGCGATGCATAGTGATTTTTACGGTTATGCTGGGAATCCAAAACGGCCTCCGCTTGCCACACGCATACGCACATCATCTCTCTCGACTACGTCTGAAACATCACAGCGACGTAATAATCGGAGGGCAATGCGACATATGTACAGTGGGGTCAAGTGGTCAAAAGGCAGGAAAAAAACGACACTTAAATGTTATGGGCTTTGTTGTCGACACTGGTTGAAGTTCGGAGCAATCTTAGGATTGAACTCCGGTTGAACAACTCAGCGTAAACGTTCAGAAACATTCACCCATTCCTGTCGCAGCAGCTTCCGTACTTGGCGCAAGTTGCAACTACTGGGAATGTGTCCGAAACAACAGAAACACGTTTAGTTTGTTGTTCACTTCGCCGAAATTGAAAATGACAAAATTCTTCCTTCTCTTTGGGGATCTCTGAAGAACAAACATAACTGTAAACGGAACACGAACGCGTTTGCAGATACATTTAGCCCAAAAGCTCAAACTGTAAGTCATTCACCCATTCCTGCTGCAGAATATGATGGGTTAACCAACCCCGGCCCTAGCAGGAATTAGGTCAGGCAAAGGGAAGTAATTCATAATGCCACTAGGTTCCAGATATCTAGAGTCTAGTGGAGTTTCCTCATCTCCTTCCCACTTCTTACGGGTATCATTGGAGTCTCCAGATGTATTTTCATGGGGCAGTATCCAGTGAATAGTTCCAAGAGAATTTAAAGATCCTTGGAATCAAAGTGTTGGCAGTTGCGTGCTGTGGAGACCTTAATAAAGAGTTCTGACTGACGGAACCCCTTTGTATTTGCCACCCTTAGGAATCGAAGGTCCAAGAAAGTCTATTTTCGAGCTCTCCTTTGCCAGTGCATCAAGCTTCTCAATTCTCCTGTTGCCACATTATGTGGCAGAGCTAATAATGAAGCCCGTAACTGTTGGTATATAGTAAGCGTCATCCTAATGCGTACATAGCAGAATGAAGGGGAAGTGAAAAGTTAACTTCTATCTTGAGTAGACGCCACATGGGGTGGTAACAGCCTAAACATGGGGTGGTAACCAATCGCGATCCGATCGCTAGCGCAGGCGTATGGCTATAGGAGTCGGAACACGTGCGGTTTTTAGAAGCAGGTCCGGCTCGGAATCGCTTCCGAAATACATATCATATCATAGAACCTCGAAATATACAGAGCACTATTAAGAACAGATAACGCCCCAGCATGTAGTTGTGTGTCGTGTTGCGCGTCGAAGGAATTTTGAGCGAATGAATCCATTTGAGTCAACACTTGATTAAACTATTGTGTGACGTCATATGTCACACAAGGTTACGTCAGACCACTGGGACCTTTTATGTTTAAAAATACTTTACATACCTACCAGTTTATAGATCAGAAACCGCCTACGGGTACATACATATAAATATTTCAGTTATCTGTTTAATTAAAAAAAAACGACGTTTTCCAAGAAACAACGAACTACTATACTTTTCTCGACGCGCGTTTCGCCAAGTATTGCAGTTTTAAATAAAACTGAACAGTTTTAATCTTCTCCTGAAGATGCCAACTTAGTTGGCGAAACGTGCGTCGAGAAAAGTATAGTAGTGCGGTGTTGGAAAACGTCCAGTTTTTTGTTTCTACGCCGAAGGTTCCAGTACCCACTCTTGGATGTCTAATTTTACATTGAACATTACTAATATTGAACGTTACTCTAGTATTTCTACGTGTTTACTTATTTCTATAGATTTGAACTTTAGATAGTTAGCTCCCTAGTAAGTTTATTCGAATATTAACTATTGTATTATGATGTATATTCTATGAATGATTATGATGTATATTCTGTCGTTTTGCAATAATAGTCCGACTGTACGAGTTGAATAATAGTCCTGAGTCCGACTCTGCTTCGATTCGCCGGAAGTTTGACTGTTCGTAGTTTGTGCCTTGTTTCGCTGTTGTCGCATCAACATAATATTCCTATTAGACATTTTAAAATTGTTTCACAGCTCAGCTGTTTAAAGTAATATTCGCTGTTTAGTTAAGTTGAAAAAAGATAACAGTAAATTTTATTATACGCCAAACGGTCTGAAAATGAAATTTGCCTATATTAATTGATCGTACTCATCAATGTATTTTTATAAATATAAGGTTTTTATAAAGACCTACTATGCAGAGTTACAGTTAGATCTGGCAATGTCTAGATTTCTGCTAAGAAGGGCTGGTTTGTTGTACGTAACTAAATTCGCCTAACTTTGTCATAAAAATGTACCATTTAATACGTATTTAATATCCACCTATGTACGCAGTATCGTATTTCGGTCTGGAATATTGTGGCATGCTTGTTCAATGATATTAACCAATGAAACCGACCCGTCTGTACAGTAACGAGCCAATTGTCGGTGGTTAGATCAAACAAATATTACATCAACGAAGTATATATCTTTTAAAATGTTTTTTTCCATCTTGGCCCCACTATGCGACCTCATCTCGATGCACCCCGTACTAGTCGCTTCCACGATCCGAATAATCGCAATAAATAATGGCACGCCATCCGTCTCCACGCACTCGCCGGGAAGGAAGCGCCAGACGAGAGTAATTGCGACAATACAGCGTTTCGAACAAAACGCGCCGTGCCGAACAAAGAACCGCGGCTCGCCGGAATGAGAGAAACACGAAAAATGCCGGAGCCGCGCCGGGTAAATAAATGGAGTATCAGATGTTCGTTTCACTTACAGCGGCGTCGACCAGCTCGCCCGTCATCTATTGGCCTTGGGTCGGATCACGGGCAAGGGGACTTGACTTGAAAAAGACTTGGAAAAACATTATGTGGCTAATGTTTTAGTACGTGTGTTGAGCAGAAATTCTAAAGACCGCGTTAGTGACACAGTTACAAAACTGGTAAAGTTTAAGCTCGAACAATTTGAAATTTCCGCCGGTCAAGTTGTGTCAGACACTTGCATAATTCATACACTACATCTTGTAGCAGATACCGTATGAAAGTGTTATCCACAAGTAGATCAAGTAATAGCAGACACTATAGCTGTGTTTATAAAATATCCAAAACGTATTCGGGAATTTTACAATTTGTGCAAGATAATTCCCGAGTCACCGCAATCGAATTTAATAGGGTAAGTGGTTAAACACCGTGTTTAATTACGTGCAACATTTTGAAGTAATAAAAATTGTAGTTTCACAATTTAATTCGAAAGAAACCGAGTGTATAAAGAAGAGCCAGCAGCAGTATCAAAATGAACAAGTTATTTAACGCAGATTTATAAACAATCAGGGAATACAAGTATATGTTTGAAAGAAAGTATGGGAGAACTTTTTAGTTCTGGGAACCAACTCTGAACCAGAAAGACGTATAATATTTCAAGTGGTGGAGATGCGACTAATGCTTGCATATGTCCAAATTATGGGTCTGAATGTGTTAGCCTAAAACTATAAATTGTACGCGATGAACATAAGCATTCCAATTTAAATACACCAGATTGCAGTTCCTCTATGTCGCCGCTATATTCTCCTGGCTAGGAAATAAGCCGAGACACTGTGACCTAATAAGTTCGAAATCCGGATCTGCGACTTCTAGCGACAAATAACACTGAACGGAAATTATTCTCACTAAACATATTGTGACTTGCGTGGCAATGAATCCCTCCTGCGTCGTTCTCGGTGAACAAGAAACTGGTGACTGACGTAGTAACCCGTTGTCCTTGTAAATACTGCCGCTTCGAGAGACATCTGAAATTTTCGTGAACGAACTAGTGTGTTTAGCAGCTTCTCGATTGAAAAGCGGGAAATATAAACACCCTATCGAGGCGCGGAAGGGTCAGTCTTTAAAATAAATACGTGCGATTCGTGTTTTGTAAAACGTACGCCGATATTAATTCAGATATAAATCTCGTATATAAATTAGTATTAGTGTTAGTCTGTAGTTCACCTCGTTGTTGTGTGTTAGTTAAGTAAATTGTGTTTTAAAAGTGCGTATTTAATTTTTCACACAAAAAAGAGCCCAAAGTATTGCTTAATTTAGTCTCGTAATATCAATATTCCGCAAACGCCCATTTTATTTTAATTTATCATAGGCGACACTTTTGGAGATTAATTAAAATCTGTTACTCTAGTTTATAAATGATGGTCCGCCGCAATGCAACTGGCCGGGCCGCCCAACGCACAGTGGGGCAAATAGCTCATTTTTTGGACAAACGATCATTCCCAAGCCTGGAATTAATGAAACTTAATTTTTTTTTTAAACTATTCGTTATAAAATTGCCTATAATTCTATCGAGCCCGAATTTTCTTGCCGAAGCTTTAAATTTTACATAATCTAATGTCATTTAATAATCTAGATACATATTCCACTGTCATGTCACGAGTTAGCAGGTTGATAATTACGATAAGATATAAACCTAACATTTTAATTTACTTACAAAATTTATGCCCCCCATTTTGGATTAGCCATCTTTAATTTTGAAATTTCAAAATTCGGGCTCGATAGAATTAAAGGCAATTTTTTAACGAATAGTTAACAAAAATTAAGTTTCATTAATTCCAGGCTTGGGAATTATCGTTTGTCCAAAAAATGAGCTATTTGCCCCATTGTGCGACGGCTTCGGATCGCCTTTAGCATGCCAGTCGGCTGGACAATCGCGATGGAGCCAATCGGGCATTGTCCGAGCAGCAACGCCGTCCCCGGGCATTTTAAAATCCGAGCCCATTGTTTCGTCGAAGAGTGGACGTCCGTTTCGTCGGAGCGCCTCCACGGCGTTAATCCGGCCCGGGTAAGTGGGTAGAGGTAGGAACGTACCTGCCTCTGAGAGCGCCAGACCGTCCGGTTCCTGCGACGGAGACGTTCGCGTGTTTAGCGAAGATAACAGCGCCACTCTGTCATCGGTGACGTTATCTGTAAGTAAACCACCATCGCGTTGTCGGCTAATTGCTGGTTGTTCGGGGCCGACATTTTAAATTCGCCCTGGCTCGCAATTCCAGTCGATAAATGGGAATAAACAAGAGCCCGACGGGTATAGACCGTACAGTGGTCCCGAAAAGCTGGCCAAAAATAGAAAAATGAATTAATTTTGAATGCGGGGTTCGATGAAGGACTGCACCAAATAACCTGTTTTACCTACGCGACGCTTGGTAGAGCGAGGAAGTTGCCCTTCTCACCTACATATATGTACAGTGGTGGTCAAAAATATAAGCACAATAGGGTATGGAAAAATAACCGTTTATTATTGAAGACTGCAAGTGAAGAGAAGGTCGTATACAGTTTTATTGAACATGGGCAAAAAGCGCAATGAAAGTCGTTTTTGGGTGGGAATTTTACAAAGAAATGGACTTGAAGCATCAGAAACCTTGCTGAAAGAACTAGCTTTAGAGGGAGAGGAAGGATACGGAAACCATTTAAGAATAACTGAGAACATTTTGAAGAAGCGCTGTTAAATGTTCAGGATCGTATAGAAAATAAGATACAGTGATGGGACAAGCAATCGCGACATAATTAAAGTTGCAAGTAACTTTAAGGCATTATAGAATATTAGTTTTTGCAAGAGCGATTTCGTTTTTGATAAAATCTGCCCCTTTATGGGTTGGTCGTTTTGTTTTAGAAAATTTTGACCTCAATTTCGAATTCCTTGACCCTGAAAATGTTACGGAATAAAATATAAATTTTCAAGACTGCTCACAATTCGATTTTGGGCCAGCTTTCCGGGCGTTTGCGACGCGGACTCGAATCCTGTCGGATTTCGCTCGACTTCAAGCGGGACACATGTCGACGGCGGGGCGAAACTCCCCGCGGCTAAGCCCCGGCATAACTGCGCCGGAAATATAGCCTCAGCGGCAGCCGCGCCCGGAAATGGAATCTCGTAGCCGGAAAGACTAGTTTTTTCGTTTCATTGCCAACGCACATAAGGAATAACCGTTAAAGCCAAGGGGTACAAATAACTTTGCGCCGCGTCTACCCCTACCTCGAATTCCTCGATAATCGAATATTGTATCGGCACACGTCGAAAATACACGCAGCGCGCCCTCCGGATCGGGAATTTAAACGAGGATATTCTGATCGGATTTATTGCGCCGCCGAGCGAAACGAAAGAGGGAAAACTTTACCTAGTCGGGTCACGTGGATGTGATTACGCGACCGTCGGGGAAACGACGCGATTTTTAATTAATACCTAGGAAAGAGTTACGGAGGTGAGCTACGCTTTCCGATGATTATTCTAAATGTTATCGCTCTCTAAGAATCTAGAGCATCTGCAGTACAGATATCGCTAAGCCTAGGAAAATATGCAAAGTGGCCTCAATCCAATACTGTACTATGGAAATAATAAGGCAGGGAAGTGAGAACAAGTCAACTGCGGTCTTTTCCAATAGCCGAGCAACGCTGGAAGCAACCAACTCCATGCAGATTATATCAGAATTAGTTTGAAATTGCGTGGAAGGTTTGGAAGCCACATCAGAGTGACTGGGTTGGGTACCAAGACACATAAAGGCAACAAAAAGGCTGATAAAGTATCCAAAAGAAGGCGCTTCAGAGGCCCAGAACCTTTCTGTGGCGTAGCAAAACCATTCACAAAACGTCAGTTCCTAAATGGATGAATGACAAGTCACTGGAATGGTGGACAAACTTGCCAGTACAAAGGTTGTCAGGGTTATAGAAAGTTTACTAATAAGACATTGAATAGATACAATATAATAATAATAATTGCTGTTGCAGAGGAGACAACATGTCGATTTTGCCAGGAAGAAGAGAAAACCTCAGTTCACGTGCTATCACTGTCAGAGACTAATAAGACTTTCAAATTGTAAGCAGTCCATATCGAGACTGTGGAGTCTGATACAAAGGACCAATGTCAGATACAGTCTTGTGAAAAGAACTAAAAACAGTTTTATTGAACAGGGGCAAAAAGCGTAAGAAAGGTCGTTTTGGGTGGGAATTTTAAGAATAAATGGATTTGTAGCACCAGAGATCTTGCTGAACGAACTAGCATTAGAGGAAGAAGAGAGATATAGAAACCATTTAAGGATGTCTTGCTACGAAAATTTTTTTCGAGTTATAACGATTTAAAAAAAAGACGTTTTCAAAAATCAGCTTTTATAGAGGCAAAAGTGATCGTACAGAAACGATCATGGGCTCATTTTATTTACGAAGACTTGTACTTTCATGCTATTAAAAAAAAACAAATCGCTTTTATTTAATTTTTTCATAAAAAAATGTGTTGTAAAATTGTATAATTTTTTTCAAACCGTTTTTTTTTTCGAATAACTTTTTTAATTTTGGTTTTACATTTTTGGTCGTTGCATATTTGAAAACTGACATTCAAAACACGCATTAAAAAAAAATAAGCTCCCAACGACCTCAGGGAGCCGAGATTTTTTTTTTTTAATTCCTGACAGCGCTGTATAACGTCCGATTGACTTCATTTTTACACGAAATAGATCTCAGACTTTTACTTTCTTAAAAAAATATTTCAAATCATTTCGCATAAATTAAGTTGATATAAATGTTTTCGAAAGAACAGCGCTGGTTTGGCACGCGCTAGCCGGACGGCGGTAGCGCAATGGCGACAGAGTGGAGGGACACTCCGCTTGGACGCATCGAAAACCAAACTCGATTTCAAATCGATCGCGCTCGCAAAATTATCTTTTCCTCCGCTTAAAAAAATTATCTCGGCTCGCTGATACATAAACATACGCTGATAAAAAAATGATACAATTTTACAACGCATTTTTTTATGCAAAAATTAAATAATACCGATTTGGTTTTTTAAAAGAATGAAAGTACAAGGCTTCGAGAATAAATGAGCCCATGATCGTTTCTGTACGATCATTTTTGCCTCTGTAAAAGCTGATTTCTGAAAACGTCTTTTTTTTTTTTAAATCGTTATAACTCGAAAAAATAAAACTTTTTTTAATTTTTGAAAAATGGATCATTTTTCGCTTGTCTTTGGCTATATTTGTAGTTAACAAGAAGTCTGTTCAAACAAAATTGGAATTTATACAGCAAAAATACGAAAACGCGATTTTTGACATTTTTTAAAATTTTTCTCAAATGTTTATGAACCGATATTTTTCGTTCAAATTTCATTCGACGCGCATTTTTAAGACCTACAACTTTCTAATTTAACTTTCTTGCGTAGGACTTGAAGCTTTTTGTTTTATTTGCAAAAAACCGTTTTTTTTTTTATTTTTTGCGAATTTTTTTGGTTATGTTCGCCATTAAAACTCGAGTTGTAAAAAAACGCTATCTTTCTTAGAATTTCTTTCTCTATACGACCATATTTTTTGTTTGCTGATAACAATTAGTGACCGGTTTTCTCCCCGTTGATTGGGCTATATGTAGATGGAGTAGACGTGGTCGCCGTTGGAAGACCATCGATCGCAGACGCGTCTGCCGGGGCTCCCCTCGCAATATCCGATACCGGGATTAGCGCGTAGGGTTTAATGAGTCGTGCAAGTAATCCGGGATCAGGAGAGCGATACCCCTGGAGCGGCGGGGATGATGCACCGCTCAAATATTCATGCGTCGTCGAGTGGCGGCGGCGGCCTGTCTTTAACGTTGCTCACGTATAAAGTGGCGCGCATTAAATATTGAGGCGCGCGGTCAAGAAGAGCTCCCCCGGGAGTCGGCGACTCAGCGTTATCTACGGTTTCCGGGCCGCAACTTCAATTGCGGACTCCCATCCTTTAATTCCGTCTGACAGGTGGACGGGCCGCGCCCGCCTCGCTCTCTTCGCCGGGATTTCCTAGGGGAGCCACTCGGACCGTCTTATATCACGCCGCCGATACGCTCCGACGGACGGACGGACGGACGGACGGCCGCGCCGGACTGAATACGGATAAGCGCCGCGGGGGCGGCCCTCCTCCTCCGCCGCCTCGTCCCGCTCCACGGCCTTTGCATGCATGTAGCGGCCAGATAAAGCGTCGAGAACATTAAACGCCACCGGCAGAGATGAAACGGCCCTGAGGGGGGCCGCCCTAATCCCCCGGCTATACGTGAGGGTCGCGGGTCGCGAACATAACGCCTAATTTCCTCTATAACGGGCCTCGTGCTCGACATACGTTATTAGCCGGATTCGGTTCGGTTTCCGCGTCTAGCAGCGCACCTACGAGAGAAGGACAATGTCACGAGATAGACCAGTAAGACCCAACGAACCACCGTATGCGATCCCTCGCACTTAGGGCCGTTTCACAAGCAACTGTTGATCAGTCCTAATGATTCGTCTTGAATACGGATCTATAATCGGTTCACTAGTGCTTTCACACGACATCGGTAGGTCAGTTGTGACAATGTATCTGCAGACGCACAAACAACGCGTTGTTGTCGCTTTGTGCGTTACCAGAATTGTCACTAGACTAGATTCAGATCTTCCTAAGCCAACTACTGCTAAGCCTTCCAAGCTTCCTAAGCCAAGATGTGTCCCAAGTCAGTCCTTCCTGTATTAACACGATAATTATTGGTAGCGTCCTTCGCCATTCGCTCCAAATGCTTTGTTGCGAACACACTTGCGCTAAACTGAACTACGAAACATCTATTATGAAAGACCCAAGGGCTTGACCGATGTCAGTGCGCGTTCATCAGGATCCTGATGATTCGGATATGTTTGTGAACTAGGGATTTAACACCAGTACACTATCTCATCAGGACTGATCTCAGTCGATTGTGGAATAGCAGTTACAGCGGGAGGCTGCGATTGGTGACCTGGCGAGATTTTATTGATAGTAGACGTGGGGAACGTGAAACGAAAAGAAGAAATGATAGTGGAGTCTTTCTGTTAATTGGAATTGCCACGAGATATTAATTTTTGAATTAAATGTTAAATATGTGCCAATGAGAGTTTTTTAAAATGACTAATGTAAGCTTTGACAGTGAAAAGTTAAACTAACGAAACATTGGCAGAAGACAACGTTTAGTTCGTGGTGGTTTCTTACCTCATGCTTTTGTCTATGTGTCTGGTGTTTGAGTCTCGAACATGTGACGTGTATGTTTATTTTATCAGAGTATAATAATGACGGTTTCTATAAATTAAGTCGTACACTACATCATTATATCGCAGTACATCTGGTACATATTTATGTGTGCTATGAATTCAGCCTTTATCAGTGATAGATAACACTGTTAATTTCTGCGGCATAAAAAACAACTTCACTTGACTCATTTTTAAAACAGAATTATAACATATACATACCTGTATGTCGAAGGTAGTGTTTTTGTCTTTCATCGACTTTACAGTCGATGAAAGACAAAAAAGTCGCTGAAAGTAGTACTGGATTGTTACATTTTAAATAAATAATTTGTTGGTACAGGTGTATGTTTCCTTATTTATACTGATATCATTATTAATACCTTTTTACAACACCTAACGTATTTGTTATTGTACAGTAACTTGGGGAACATAAATCCCCAAAATTTTTATTAAATATGCACAAAAATTACTGAATGACTATAGAACTGTCCAGTAAGTTACTACTGGATATATACATATGTATGTCTGTACTTTCTTTTAATTATTTCATGCCTGTAGTATAAGAATCGACCGCTGGATTTCTGTCCAAAGAAATAGAATGTGATGTATTCAGAAATAAAAGTCATATATTTAATCAAAGAGCCTCAGTATATTTCTCAAAATTCAACTTAAAATTCTGTCGCCATATTTCTGGAGTAATTTCCACAATCTTAAAGTTAGAAAACTGGATAAGATGTGAAAACAAGAGGAACAAATCAGGCATAGTACCGGAACTATTAGAGTTCGTATTTCGACGATATCTTCTTAAGTGGGACCGTTGATCCGTCTGGTCAGCTAGTTAACAGCAATGCAATATGATGAACCCTTGCACACTTTGCACACTGGTTAAACAAATACATGGCATTTAATTCCCGACGTATCACATACTATCTCATTATGAAGACAATTACATGATGGGCTCCTGGAATACTAGGACGCGCTAATTGTATTTCCCAAAATGAACGGTGACACCCCTAAGTGTGTTAGTGTCTAGAAAGCGGAAGAATGCTGTAAGTGAAACCGCAAGTTGGACCGCGTCGGCCCTCGACTTACCTAAACATCTTCCGCAGGATATTGTAGGCCAACCGGCCCTCTGCTGTTTATAAAGTGAGCAGTTTATTTAAAGACTAAAGAACATTACGAGGTGTGGCTATTAAATACCTGAACTGATGCTGTCACTAACGCGCTGCGGGCGTGTCGCGCCAAGTTTGAACAGAACTGTGTCTGGCGATACTTTCACCCTCCTGAGCTCGCTGGACAAGCCAGTGGGTCGCTCAATTTGACTGTAGCAGTCGTTTGAATTTGTCTACGCACCAGTGATGCGTCGAAAAAATCTCGTGTCAAGATGGAGCAACGGGTTAATCTCAAGTTTCTTGTTAAACTGGAGAAAACTTTTACAGAAGCTTATGCAATGTTAAAAGAAGTGTACGGGAATGAATGTTTATCTCGCACACAAGTTTTTGAATGGTTTAAACGGTTTAAAGAGGGCCGTGAAACGACCGAAGACGATCCGCTCCCCGGACAGCCCTAAACGTCAAAAACGGACGAAAACATTGAAAAAAATTGGTAAATCAATCCGCGAAGATCGTCGTCTAGGCATCTGAGGGCTTGCTGAAATAACAGGAATCGACAAATGTGCTCGCCAGATTTTGCATGAATCGTTCAAGATGCGCAAAAATGGTGTCAAAACTCCTCACTTCCGAGCAAAAGCAATCAAGAATGAACATTTGCGCTGACATTCTCAACAACATTGACAGTGATCAAGGCTTGCTAGACACGGTGATTACTTGTGATGAATCGTGGTTTTTTAAATCGTGGTGAAAGCAAAAGCGGCGGAGGTTATGATCCAGCTGACAGAAGAGGACTTCCAGCACTGCTTTCAACAATGGGAAAGTCGTATGAAGCGGTGTTGAGATCGCCAAGGGGAGTGCATCGAAGGCGAAAAAAGTTGCTACTGTAATTGGTAACGAGTAAAAAGTGTTATGACAGCAGTTCGGTTATTTAATAGCCACACGTCGTACAGTAAGAAAAAAGTGTTAACAGCTTACCGTCAGGTGTTGGAAGAGCCACGCTCTGAGTATATTCGTCGCCACCTTAGGAAATATGCCTCTCTTCTTTTGATTCTTCTTCCCGTTCGTGTCGTCGTCTTCCTCGCCGGTCCCTTCTCCGCTGCCGATGCTCGCGTTGCTGGCGTCACCTACAACAAAAGCGTCTCCGTGTAGCGTTCGGTGGGTGCCATCGGGAGGAGGGCCGGCCCGACCGCCTAATTACGCGCGACGCAATTTTTGCGGGTGCCGTAACGGCCCTCGATGCAGCGCCGCCCGCGCCGCCCGTACATGCAGAGCGAGGCGAGGGTGCGCCGAGAGGGGTTTAATGACTCACACGCAAACCGAAAGGGGAAGAAATCAGATTAGGGGGCGACCTGCAACTTTCACGAGCGAGTGCCGTTGTTGTTTGTCGAGCGGCGACGAATTGTAGTCATTACCAGATACGCAAACACGCGCGGTTTCGAGTCAATGAAAGAGCTCCAGAAAGACCCTAATCGGGTCGGCCGTTACTCGCTGCGCGTATTCTCTCTGTCTCTCTTTGTAATGAAGATAACGTCGCCTCCGAGTGGTTGCGAAACGCTGCGTGATGATCCCGTCCATTGATTTTCGATAAAGTAGATACAAAGTTCAAGAAGTAAAGAGCACGCCTTTAGGGAAGACCGCAAGGCAATTGGTGACTTATCTCAGATTAAAAAAAACATCCTCAAAGTATGCCACGGGATCGAACCCGCATGTCGAATTATTGATCTTAGAACTGTCACATTCCGAAGTTTTTAATATTAAGAATATTACATTACTACGATTGTCATTGCGTAATAAAAAAAAACATATACAACAAAAAATCTAAAGATTATAAATTTGGTAGAATGCAGGCTTTCACGGCTTTTGTCTAATGCTGAAGTAGTTTCTTCCGGGGTTTGCCGCGGTCACTTCTGAAGAAGCTGACAGCATGATCAGCGAAGATCGAAGACTGACAGTCTTTGGAAAATTTGTGAAGAAGCTGACGGCATGATCAGCGAAGATCAAAGATTGACAGTCTTTGGAAAACTATTTAAGAAGCTGACAGCATGTCAGCGAAGATTAAACTCATCTATGGAAAACTTAAGGAGCTGACAGCATGATCGGCGAAGATGAAAGACTGACAATCTTTGGAAAACTATTGAAGAAGCTGACAGCATGATCAGCGAAGATCAAGGATTGACGGCCTTTGGTAAACTTCTGAAGAAGCTGACAGTACATCAGCGAAGATGAAGGGCTGACAGTATTTGGAAAACTATTGAAGAATCTGACAGCATGATCAGCGAAGATCAAAGACTCACAGTCTTTGGAAAACTTCTGAAGAAGCTGACAGCATGATCAGCGAAGATCGAAGACTGAGTTTTTGGAAAACTTCCGAAGAAGCTGACAGCATGATCAGCGAAAATGAAAGACTGACAGTCTTGGAAAACTTAAAAGCTGAAGAAAACAAGACGACAGCTATGGAAAACTTCTGAAGGAGCTGCGCTTCCGAAACAAAGACTACAGTTTATGGAAAACTTCTGAAGGAGCTAGCATGATCGGCGGAAAGACTGAAAATCTTTGAAAACTATTGAAGAAGCGACAGGACAGCGAAGATGAAGGATTGACGGCCTTTGGTAAACTTCTGAAGAAGCTGACAGTCATCAGCGAAGATAGGGCTGACAGTATTTGGAAAACTATTGAAGAAGCTGACAGCATGATCAGCGAAGATCAAAGACTGACAGTCTATGGAAAACTTCTGAAGAAGCTGACAGCATGATCAACGAAGATCGAAGACTGAGTTTTGGAAAACTTCCGAAGAAGCTGACAGCATGATCAGCGAAGATGAAAGACTGACAGTCTTGGGAAAACTATTGAAGAAGCTGACAGCATGATCAGCGAAGATCAAAGACTGACAGTCTATGGAAAACTTCTGAAGGAGCTGACAGCATGATCAGCGAAGATCAAGGATTGACGGCCTTTGGTAAACTTCTGAAGAAGCTGACAGTACATCAGCGAAGATGGAGGGCTGACAGTATTTGGAAAACTATTGAAGAAGCTGACAGCATGATCAGCGAAGATCAAAGACTCACAGTCTTTGGAAAACTTCTGAGGGAGCTGACAGCATGATCAGCGAATATCAAATACTGACAGTATTTGGAAAACTACTGAAAAAGCTGACAGCATGATCAGCGGAACGTCAAGACAAGTTAGACGACCGCGGCAGAACCCGGAAGAAACTACTTCAGAATTATAAATTTAAATTAAATGAGTGGTGAGTTCCACCTTCTACGCCGAAAAATGTTCTGTCAGTCCTCTTTTCACAGAATCTCGACTTGGTTAACAGTTATAATTTTAGCCCGTAGGTTTAAATTTTGTGTAAGGGGTTCTAAAAACCTTCATGGCGTTAAAGTTTGTATCCTGTCAATAATAAACACACTCACGACGGATGATGATGATGATGTGACGTTATTATCATTAATTGTTTCTCGTTATTTTTAAAAATAAAACAGCGGAGAAAAAGAAAATGTAGTGGTGAAAGATTCACATGTGCAATTGTGGATAAAATACTTCAGGTTGAATATGTTTATTTTCTTTAATTTCTTTTTTTTCAGAATTATTGAGTTTGTTTCATTTTTCCACCTTTATGCTAACAGTTTAAAACAATAGCTTTAAAATTCAAATAATAAGAATCCAATAGGGATTGTAACGTCTTCATTAGAATATTTTTTGAATTTCACATTTAAACGTTTTTAGAACTTGTCGCTGTCGCAGAT
The DNA here is from genome assembly GCA_029963805.1 of Aromia moschata. Classification (NCBI taxonomy): domain Eukaryota; kingdom Metazoa; phylum Arthropoda; class Insecta; order Coleoptera; family Cerambycidae; genus Aromia; species Aromia moschata. The sequence goes on from JAPWTK010000165.1 coordinate 825,251, forward strand.
TGTTGCTTATCTTGGTTGCCAATTACTTTTGGACTGAGATAAGTTCCGTTAAGTCGTAATATTTTTACCCAAAAAATCTGTAGTTTCGCTGTGGCCCCCTTAATAATGGGACACCCTGTATATAAATATACGATAAATTAACTGCGATTCGGATCGCGTAAAGACTCCTCGACGCGGCGCTTCCCCGCTTTATCTATGGTAAAATATTCAGACGATGAAATTAAATCGGGCCATCTCGGCGTGGCCGCGAAGAAAAATAGATAATCAGTATGCACCCCGCGCCGGGCGCGGATTGTATAGAGCGTGTTCGGCGCGCCGATGATGGATTTATGCCGGCTTAGCGGTAGTGGCGATAAATCTAGCCGGGGCTCTCTTCGCCCCTGTAGTTATCGGGGAGCACCTCCCGCCTAGGACGGGACGGTATCGCGATCGAACATTCCTGGTCCGCCGCCGTTATCCGACTTTAAATCGCCAAAAACCAGTCGGTGTCAGATGATCCGGAGCGCGGAGGACGATTAATCAAGCGTTATCTGCGAACGTTCGGGACTGTCTCTCCCCGGGGATTTCACCGTGCATTGTGCCGGGTCGCTCCGTTCCGCGTAATTATCTTAACGAACCCGCGACTACGGCACGGCTGAGGTCCAGACAAAAGAACCCACGTTAGATTATAGACAACAGATCATATATCGCCACCGGAGCTATGCGCGTCCATTATGTAAAGAAACCTCGTTGCACGTTCATTATGGTCGCCGCCTATTTGCGGACTACCGGAGCTTGTCGTTTTTTTTCGAGAAACGACAACCCTTAAGGGGTAACGCCGCTGTATAGTATTTTGTTTTTTGGCCATTTATTTACATATTTACAAGATGAAAATGAAAGACCGGCGAAGATCGGTCTGGAGCCGGTGAATCGCAAAGATAGAACTATCCAAACGGAAAGTAAGTTCAAGACCCGATCATTATGACAACGGCCTAGGTAGATACACGTGCTGTTATTTTGGGAAAAAACGAACCGCAGGCTAGCGAGTCATTTATGACTCGTCGCCAAAGGGCAATTCAGGTGTTATAGGGAAGAGGCTGTACCAGAGGTTTGGCACATATTTACACAAATGTACAAATGGTACATGCCGTAACGTGGGGATTAGGTTTATACAGAAATATACACAAATAGGTAGGTACATATAAACATACATAATTGTCACAGGAACAAATCAACAGTAGACCCTACAAAACTTTTAAAATATGAGGCAAAAAGTTTTATACATGAAAAGATTGTTTGTTTAAAATTTCGCGCTTTTCCCAAAGCGTGTCGAACGCCTATAATGCGAGTCATACCTACGACGACATACCTGCTCGAAAGATACTACGTAACGTCTTACTGATTTCTAACTTCTGTAATACACTACTAGATCTCGTTAGAAACTATGTTGATGTTTACTCGTTAGTGTAGGCCTGAAGAGAATGAAGAGTATGAAGATTGGTATGAAGAGCATTTTACAAATTATGAAGATTCTGGAGATGGATATCGGTGTGCAGTCATAAAATTTTTACTTGGTATGGAATACGTCGAGCATTCTTTGATTGATGCGGCAAAAGAGGCATGCTCCAGCATTAAATCATCGAGAAAAGGAGACGAGGAGAACTATTTGAACGTGGAAAGGCAGCTTCATGGTCCTAGGATCGCAGATTAACAGTAAAAAAAAATTTAAACAGTCGAATTTCTCATTTTTTCATGTCGACAACTCATCTTAAAACTTTAAATGCGTTTTTCTTGAAACGATTTCTCAAAACGGCACGCAGCATAATCAAGAATTTTCAATATTTTCTTTGAAATTTTAACCACATCTTTAAAACAACATTTTGAAGTGAAACGCGTACGGATTTTTCGAAAAGTTAATTTAAATAATTTTTATAAACAAATAATTTTCCCTTTTTTGTCAAAAAAATGACTATTTTCTTCAGAAACATGCCAGTTACACAAAAAATCAATATTTTCAAATTCCATACGTGTTTCACTAGCTATACTCAAGTAGATTAAGGGGCTTTTTTTTATCCAAATCAACATTTGCGCCAGTTCTGCTGCGTGCCGCGGAGCGTCTCGACGATATGTCTGCGGAGAATAACTTTAGCGCCGCCATTTTGCAATATTTATGGATGAATTTTTTTTTTGTACTTCAATATATGACCAATAACACCCTTAAAGCATTTTTTTTCTTACTACCTTTCCTTCAATCCGAAAAAAAAATCGTCAAAAAGCGTTTTTTTTTTTTTAGGCTGTTACAGTGGTGTTAAAGGTTCCCAATACCTAATGGCATTAATGATTAGTTGTTTCCAGTTTTGTTTTTCTTTGGCTTGTTCAAATGAATTCGTAGTTAAGTTAATCCATCAATGGGCATAATTAGTTCCGCAGTTAGAACACCACGCCAGCAAGGAAATTGCGTGGCAGTACAGTTTTGTTTTGAGGTCGGAATATAACAAAGTGAAAACGTTCTAGTAGAATAGACGTAAACTCTATCGCACATTGAGGGTACGATCAATACCGTACGATCGATAAAATAGAACAGAGATTATAGCACTGTTCGAGTAATTTTAATAGTCACTTGTACAAAGCTAAAAAAAGTTAATAAACCCGTAATAATAAATCTTTAAAACCTTACATATTATTGGCATTGGGACAAATTCATCATGCGTGGAATAAACCCCTTGACTGCCGATAACAAAGATCTTTGTTTTTCGACTTGTTTTTTTTTTGAGTATCACAAATCTTAATTCATCCTATAGGTGAATGACGTCTGATAATGTGTAAAATGTAATAAACATGTGTTTTCCTATGTTTTGGGGATGCCGAACATGATCCCGGGGTTTATTGGGTTCCATTTTGCACCCAAAACAGACTATAGCTCTAAGGAAATGGGCATTTTTTCAGTTCTTTAAAAAATCATTATCCTCATGCACTCAAGTTAATTTGCTGCATTTAAACAGTGTTATTTTGATAAGCTGTATAAGTTCCGTGGTATTTTGACCCGCTGTATATTATCGTGTTGTCAAAATTTGGGGGAAAGTGCTCATAAAGGCACTATTGGCGGAAAAATTGCCCCAAAAATGACTCAATTTATGAGGATTATTAGGAAAAAAAATTAAGACATTAGGAAAAACTGCTTTGGTTTCTGTTTGGAACCTCAAAGTTTGTATATTATGCATAAATTCAAGGACTCAGTGCGTCCAAATAGTCCAAATGTCTGAATAAACTGTAGTTTGAGAATTTATGAGGTCATTCAACGACAAAATTTAAACTTTGTGACTTAGACTTAAATGACAATTTGGCGTGTGCAAGAGAAATTCAGAGAACCCCGTGATGATTCAAGTGGGTCAAGATACGTTGGCAATGATATCTGGTAAAAGTAGTAAATGTCATAAATTGAGCAATTTTTTGGGCAATTCCCTCTTAAAATTGGCATTTAGGAGGATCTAGGCCAAATTCTGACAACCCCTTGATGTTCAGGGGATCAAATAAACATGTCGGAAATATGCCTAGTTGACGTTGTTAAAGTTTCGAAGTTCAGCTGGGACACATTTCAAGAAATTACCGTGGCAATCAAGGAATTAAAAACTGTGGGAATTTTAAAGCTGTAATATTTGACATTCCAAGTCGAAGATACCAACAGCACTACCGAGACAGCTTTAAATTTAATTATAAAAATTGTTCTGTCAATGCGGCACCTTTCTTAGGACATTTTGTATAATGTTCAATACTTTTAACTAGTTCGAATCTATGTCAACCGTAGTCTTAGCCAATTTTTTCCAATGCAGCTCAATTGTCCGCTTAAAACTGATGGCCTGAAATCGAAATTGATATGGTACAAAAAAAGGTAATCTTAAAGAACATTCCGTTGGAATGAGTGAAGTTTGATCACACTGGATCAAATTGTGTATTGGATGCACAACATACGCAGGCAAATATTTGTTTTTTTCTTGGAGGCACAATTGGATGTATAGTAAAGTTATTCAAAACACCACAAGGCGCCGTGTCAAAGAGAGACAATTCTTCTTCTCGTTTTCTCCTCTTTTTTGTGCTTCGTCGAACGTTCCTTATGGCTTGCATGTAGGGTAAACTAGCGCATGGTAAAATGCGTTAATCGCATTCAGTTAGATGGAATTATACATGTTTATCCACTTCACGTTGCTGCAAATAATGAGTTTATTTTTTTATTATAAGTTTAAGGTTTACCATACCTATTGTATGTGTAGATACATATGATATTTATAATGTCGTATCCCCGTACCCGCATGGTCATAAATTCTGTTCTCATATCACATTTATATATGTGAAGCAAACCTAATGCCGTAGAATTATTCGTCTGATGCGTTCCGGCTGATCAATGAAGAGATACTTCACACAGTATTTCCCAGTCTCGGATTAATCCCCGATAGTTATCTCTTAATATCGTGTAAGGTATGCTATTGTTATAAGAAACGGCTTCGGTCGCCTCACTCGGCCAGTGGTCTTTGGGAATTGGCTGGGGGCTCGAGGTGGGCGAGAAGGCACAGAACTATGCCGTCCGCGGTCGGCTCTAATGACGGGTCACGTCACTCACCATTGGCCGGTGCGCGAGGCGTCTCGTAAGAGTACCGCGGGTTCACCTCTCGCTTTGTGGGATTCCAATCGGGCACATCGGGAGACCCGGCGAGCGCCTTCCCCGCCCCCTCCCGCCGCCCTTCTCGCCCCTCCAGGAACGTGACTGACAACGTGAAAATTGCCGACCCAAGGCTATCGCCGCGCTGCATTATAAGCGTATAATGTGCGCCATTATCGTATTTACATAAATTATAATGTTATAAAAAATTTAATTCCCATAATCGACCGCGGGATACCTTGTATACGGAGAGCGGCAAAAGTAGTGCACGGATTCGATGTGATATAATGGGTGATCCGAATTGAACTTTAGGATTTGCTTTCTTAACCCCTTCAACGCCCAAGTGCACTGTCAAGAGACATGGACTTAGAGGCTCATATTACTGATAGAAAAAATAAAGAAAAAATAACTAAAGCCATGTATTCCTGGATTTCGAGGTCGCTCTTTCGATTGAACTCGTTAAAATTTGCAAAAAAAAATTGATGTAACCTTAAATTTTTAACGGAAACTTAAAAAACGCGATTTTTCAAGATTCTTATTTTTTAAATCGCAATTTCAGCAATGTTATCGTCCTTTATACCACCCAAAAACAAATAGAAACGTGCACTCGAGACGTGGACTTGAAGGAAACGCAATGAGAACAATTTAATTTTCTCATTTTTGAGGTTAGAATAACTAGATATGGCAAAATTCAAAGGGTGATATTTCTCGTTTTTTTTACCAGTTGTGGGATCATTGACGCAAAAAGAAGAATTTTGAAAAATTAGTTCTCTCGGGGTTTTTGGGGTCGCTGATCACGATCCTGATGTCAGAATTTCAAAATTCAAGATGGCGGATCCAATATGGCCACCGTTCATAATGATAATTTAAATAATAATAATAATTTTTCGATTATTTTGCCTCAAACTTTGTAAACAAGGGGTTTTCGGGGTCGCTAATCACGATCCCGATGTCAGAATTGCAAAATTCAGGATTTCGAAATTTGCATCAAAATGGTCCCCATGTCATATCCACCATCCTGAATTTTGAAATTCTGACATCGGGATCGTGATTAGTGACGCCCAAAACCCAAGGGCGTAGCCAGTATTTTTATTTGGGGAGGGGCGGTCCAATGCAGATTAAACAAAAAAAGCAAAAAAAAGGTCATTGGAGGCAACGACAAGCGCAATCACCCGACTATTTTTGTTTTTACTTGACCCGATCGTCCTCCCCCCTGGCTACGCCCTTGCGAAAACCCCTGGTTTACAAAGTGAGGCAAAATAATCGAAGAATTTGAAATTTGATTCGGGATGGTGGCCATATTGGATCCGCCATCTTGAATTTTGAAATTCTGACATCAGGATCGTGATCAGCGACCCCAAAAACCCCTAAAGGACTAATAATTTTTCAAAATTCTTCTTTTTGCGTCAATGATCCCGCAACATGTAAAAAACGAGAAATGTCACCCTCTGAATTTTGCCATATCTAGTTATTTTAACCTCAAAAATGAGAAAATTAAATTGTTCTCATTGCGTTTCCTTCAAGTATATTCTCGAGTGCACGTTTGTATTTATTTTTGAGTAGTATAAAGGACGATAACGATTTTAAAAAAGAAATCTTGAAAAAATCGCGTTTTTTAATATTTTCCGTTAAAAATTGAAGGTTACATAAATTTTTTTGCAAATTTTAACGATTCCATTCGAAAGAGCGACCTCGAAAACATGGGACTACATGATTTTAGTTATTTTTTTCTATCAGTAATATGAGCCTCTAAGTTCATGTCTCTTGACCGTGCACTTGGGCGTTAAAGGGTTAATAAAAAATCAAGATATTAAAAAAATCCGAATTTTATTGCTATAAGTAGAAAGTACAACCTTAGCAGTTAGGTATGAAATATTATGTCAGCCAAATGCCCTCCACGGCTTCGCTGACATGATACCATTCTGGAGTGGGTACTGGAACCTTCGGCGTAGAAACAAAAAACTGGACGTTTTCCACGAAACACCGAACTAGTAACTTTTTTGACGCGCGCTTCGCCAACCAAGTTGGCATCTTCAGGAGAAGATTAAAACTGAAGATTAAGAACAGTTTTTATCTTCTGCTGAAGATGCCAACTTGGTTGGCGAAACGCGCGTCGAAAAAAGTATAGCAGTTCGGTGTTTCGTGGAAAACGTCCAGTTTTTTTTTATGATACCATTCCTTTAGCGAAGTTTTTCATAACGCATTCGCGTAAATTCGGCTCTATTTCAGCAATTGCACGTCTGATGTTCTCTTTTAGCTCTGGAATCGTAGCAGGTTTGTTGACATAAACTCTTTCCTTCAAATAGTCCCACAGAAAAGTTTAATGGGGTTAGATCGCAAGACCTCTGTGGCCAATCGATGTCACCCCTCTGAGAGATAACACAACCAGGAAATTTGGTTTGATGTAAAGTGAGTGTTTCACGTGATGTGGCTCCATCCTGTTGAAAACACATGTCATTCAAGTTCAAATCGTTGGGTTCATTAAAAAAAAACCGTTTAGCATCTCCCGATAGCGTACAAAATTGACGGTAACAGCGTTGCCACCTGCGTCCTCAAGAAAGTATAGGCCAATGATTCCTCCAGCCCATCCATAGTGCACACCAGACAGTGCATTCTTGTGGATGCATTGGTTTTTCTTGAATAACATGGGGATTTCCACTACCCCAGATGTGACAATTTTGGCGATTCACAAAGCCATTTAATTAAAAAGGGGCTTCATCGGACAATATGATTTTTTTTACAAAAATCAGCATCAACTGCTGTGTTCTGTAAAACCCAGTTCACAAATGTACGGCGTTTCTGGTGGTCCGTTTCTTTAAGTTCTTGTGTCAATTGCATTTTATACGCCTTTAAATGCAGATCTTTTTGTTAAAATGCTTTGAGTAGTGCCGTATGAAAGAGTCAGTTGCTGCTAACGGCGACGAATTGACGTGGTTGGTTCTTCACGCACAGTATCACTTAGGCGAGCAATATTTTCATCTGAACGACCTCTGCATTGATATCGGACCCTTGGTTTGTCAAAAAGCATACCACTTGTTTCAAACTTTTGCACTAGATCACGAATTACACGCTCACTTGGCACATTATTGCGTCCAAAAAGTGGTCGAAATTTTCTTAATGTAATCGTCACTGATCGCCTGTTTTCATAATAAATTTGACATGTGTTCCGATAACAACTGTAAAAATGTAATAAAGTTCAATTTGGATCGCCCTATACATACTCTGATCAAATTTGACCCGGACTGGTTAAAAATAAACAACATTTTGATACAAATCTTTATTATCGCCTTCAAAATAGGCTCCTTTTGAACCAATATGAGCATGCCAACGGTTAATCCAATTTTCCATACACCCGTTCTAGGCCTCGGCCGGGATGGCCTTTAGTTCCTTCAGCGAATTGCTTTTTATGGCCTCAATCGACTCATGGCGCGTTCCCCGGAGCGGATGTTCGAGTTTCGGGAACAGGAAAAAGTCACAGGGAGCCAAATCTGGCGAATACGGTGGCTGAGCGATGACTTTTGTTTCGTGTTTGGCCAAAAATTCAGTCACAATCAGGCTGGAATGTGATGGCGCATTATCGTGGTGAAAAATCCATTAATTGCCTGCCCCCAGATCCGGCCGTTTACGACGAATTGCTTCACGTAGACGCCTCAAAACGGCCAAGTAGTATTCCTTATTGACCCTCTGGAACGAATTCATGGTGAACCACACCATGGTAATCGAAGAAAAATAATGAGCATCATCTTGATTTTCGACCAACTTTGACGTGTTTTTTCGGTTTCGGATCACTTTTGTTATGTTAATCAATCAAGTCATGAAATATCAATCCCCTATTTTGTTGATACGACTGCATAACAATTTTACATTAAATCGAATTGAAAATTATTATGGGACAAAAATTGTATTGTTACTAAAAATTAACAGTAGGTAATATTAATCAGTAATCAGTTAAAAGAATATTGAATTTTGCTGATCAATGACCTAATAAAATTTCCTTGATTATTCACTGCAACTTTTGTTTTTCTAGATTAGATTAGATTACTTGGGTGTTGTGTGGAGCATTGTTCCAAAGACTGACTTCTTGACAACAAGCAAGTCTATCTATAAATTCACGTTATGTTGTGAACTAGTTCTTAATTAATTTGTCTGGTGATATTGACTTTTGCCCTCAAATATCCCCAAAGAAAATAGTCGAGTGGCGTAAGATCCGGAGATTTCGGAGGCCACTCTGTTGGTCCTCTTCCATCAGTCCAGTGTCCAGGAAAGTAATCCCGAACAGATCAATTTGCGGTGGTGCGCCTTTTGCTGACGCCAGACAGCAGTGTTTGGGAAATACTGTTCATTTTCATCGGGCAGTGCAGGAATTAACTTATACTTTTGAAACACAAGAATAATTCTTGTAAAGGTTTCTTGACAAAAAGAAAGGAAATAATAGCTTATTGTTGACTATTCCTACTTATTGTTAAACGTTTAGCTTTTGTTTAGATTACCATTTGAAAAAACGAGGATGACGTTCTCTAAAACAGTTGACTATCGACAGGTGATAAGGCAATCAAAATATACATTTGTAATCATGATTTGACGTTTTTTTTTTCCTTGCAAAATCTGTTTCGTTTCGGTGTTATAGAATGTGTGCAGTACTCTTGCCGCTCCCTGTATGAAATGGATTCTTGTCCCGGATGAAACGTACGCGTCTACATTGCAGCGTACTGCAGGTACTGTCTCGTAAACAGACAGCGTGTAATTTTTTGCCTCCCCTGCGTAACCGCAACAAAGCTTTTTGCGCCGAACGACGTTAATGGAACTACTTGCGATCTGCTATCTTTACAACTGTTAGCCGATTCGCCATATACATATATATTAATTTGCATATCGCCTGGCCTGGGGCCGTATAAAATTAAAGAAAACCGTTTCGTGATACCTCGTTATAATATTCAATAAAAAATCCATCGTGAAATATAGCGCCAATTTCGTCATTAACGTTAAATATAAAAGTATCATAAATATACGTGCTTATAAAATATTTCGGACTGATGAAAAAATACTTGCCAGATGCGTCATTATCTACTTTTCGTCGTACTATATATATGCAGGGCTTAATTTGACGCTTGAAGTGAATGCCAAATCAAGGTTGAGTTTAAAAAAAATCCGTCGCTTTAAATTACATTTTTGAAATTAAACTTATATTTTTTGTGCTAGATGTGATAGGTATAAGAGTCTCTAAACACTATGACACAGATACAGGGTGATTCAATGTTTTAGTAGCGTGTAGAACTATTCAAAACAAACATTTTTTCCACATACTCAGAAATAAAAAAAGTTTTATGATAGGACCGTTTTTTTTTTTGAAAAAAATGTTTGTTTTGAATAGTTATATACGCCGCGAAAATACGACTCAACTTAAGAATCACCCTGTGTAACAGTAAGCGTACAAATTGCGTGTAAAAAAAATTGGATCCAGAACAATTATATTCAGAACAGAAAGTATACGGTCTCGAGTGACATTTGCTTGAATTTCACAATGGAAGGTAGTGAAATAATTGGAACGTTTTTCGTTTTTACTTTACATTCGTCGACACGAATTTTTGTATGCTAATAAGCGGTAAATGAGGCAATTACACGGAAAATAACTAATTGGGATATAAACAAAACAATTTCGATAAATGTATACAATTACGGCTTTCACTTTCAAAGGCAGGACGCCTTAGACTGATACCGTCGTGGTGACACGTCTTTAAATGCACTTTAGTAAGTGTATGTGTTACTGGCAATAGCCGAGTTCTCTCGTTGCTCGGATTTTTTACCCATAACGCGTTGTGGACTTGCTCAAATTCCCCCAACGCGTTCTGGGTAATAATTTCGGCTGCAGGGCATTGGAAATCATTCACAACGCGTAGTGGATATTAAAGTTTATTCGATAGCTGATAAGATGGGATTTTTCTGCTTTGTGGGCTCTTGAAAATTGTTGAAAACCCATTCTGATTTACCTACAAGGAGAATATTTTACCCCCACCCACAACATGTATTGCGTTCAATAACGGGTACTTACACAGTGGATAGTTTTTTCTTCGATTTATTTTATTGATATTCAAATCATTACAAACTAGTTTATTACAAGAAAAATAATATGGAAGCATTTTATTATGTCATCTCTTATAAAAAATTACTCAAGGTAATTTTAACTAACAATAATACATAACTACAATCAACACTAAAACATGAAATATAATAAGTACCTGTGGGTTTACTTATGGCAATTTTCAAATTGTTGAGATTCCTAAATTTAGATTCTTTCATTTTTCAAAAATATTTTGAGCTATCATGGAAAAGTGCCCCAAAACCTTGGCGATAGCATGTTTATGTTACTTCACTTGTTTTAGATGTACTTGGTATCAAAATACTGCAATACTTCTTCAGAGAACCAAATAACCTTTAAGTTACACGTTTACAACTTGCATCAAGATTGCATTCTTAGGTTATACATTTTTTTAAAACTTTAGTTTTATATCAAAATTTTAGAGACTAATCTATTAATACATTATTATTTGAGATAAATATTATAGAACAACAAATAATATGAAATGAAGTTGTAACTTGTCCCTGGATACTCACCTGACACTCTTCTTGCGCAATATACAGACTGTTCAAGACCATGCCTTACGCATACCAATTTATTTCACAATAAATTGTAGAATTTATTTTTCAAGGAATTGTCCAATTTTAGTAACTGTTTACACTTTGCAATATTTGTAACAAGTTTATTGGCCAATTTCAACACTGCCAACTCTCAATGAGTAACATCTAAGAGTTATCATAGGTTTGTTCCTAAGAGAAATCGCTTATCTCATTATTAGGTTGGTGCAATGAAATAAATGTAAAAAGTTACTAAATATCCCTAAAATTTGCCAAGAAATTAGAGCAAGTTTATAGTGAACAATAAATTAGGTGCAATTTCTGTTTTACACGTATTCCAATAAATTGAAGGTCAACTTGTACAATTTATTTTGAGAAAAATTGGTGTGTGTAAAACACATGTCATCAGATCGCGTTGTGGGTACTTTCTAGTACCCGCAAAGCAAAATATAACTTCTCTATCTGTGTACCTGTACCTGCGTGTTTATTTATGGCAATTTTCGAATTGTTAATATTCCAAAATTTAGATTCTTTCTATTTTTCAAAAATATTTTGAGCTATCGTGGAAAAGTGTCCCAAAACCTTGGCGATAGCATGTTCATGTTGCTTCACTTCATTGTTTTAGATGTACTTGGCATCAAAATACTGCAATACTTCTTCAGGAAACCAAATAAACTTTAAGTTACAGTAACTTGCATCAAGATTACATTCTTAGATTATAAAATTTTGTAAAACTTTAGTTTTGTGTCAAAATTTTAGAAACTAATCTATTAATACATTATTATTTGAGATAAATATTATAGAACAGAACAAATAATATGAAAAAAGTCATATGTAAGTTGCAACTTGTCTCTAGATACTGACCTGACATTCTTCTTGCACATTATACAAGCAAAATGCCACATCGCGTTGTGAGTAAAGCCAAAATGCTTACAAAGCGTTGTGGGTATTTTTACATATCTTCGGTTACTGAGTAAACTTCAATAACACTCTAGTGGCCCAAATAATTACCCATAACGCGTTATGGGTAAAACATTCGAGCAATGGGCGAACTCGCAACTCGTCTATTGCGAGTGACACATATACAGAACCAGAATAAAGAAACCTGATTTACTGGGAACCAAGGACGATGGGGTTTGATAAAATTTCCGTCGAGCAGATAACATCATCGGTTTCTTCGAATTCCCCGGCTCGACGGACGAATCATTTTTATATTTATACCTGCCAACGCGAGAAACCCTCGGCTCATTAATATTTTTTCTCTCATTTCACGAATGCGGACTGATAATTACGGGTTCCCGTTAATAACATCCCCCGAAGTTTTCTTAATTATAACGTCGGATTCCTGACAAGATCGCGCCGGTCTATTTTCGTCGGGACGGATGATATTTTGGAAATGGGTTCGTTATCACACATGTCGCGGTTCGGGCGAGAAAAAAGCCTCCCAGGATAAACATGTGCCTCTATAGCTTTGGACGGGCTCCAACTGAACGAATTAAAATAATGTCTGTCGTGCGAAAACATAAAATGCATCATTAAAGAAGTCTCTCGTGTGAGTGCCACGAAGTTTTACTGATTTAACGAAATTTATGGGCCGGCGGTATTAACTCGCCATCGAAATAACTGCGAGATCTCTCTGGATCCGGGCTCATTGTGTCGACCCGCTTTCGACGTTTCGACATGACGGAGTCGGGCAGGTGCTGAAATTTATACGGCGGCGCCGACCAAATAAACACGACACGGAAAATACTAGCTTGTTATGTCTTTCACATGTGTTGCGCGCACGAAAATACCCGCTCCTCGAATGTAATTCGAGGGATGCCGTCTCTCCGAGAGACAGCGACTTAAACAAATGTCGCCGCGAGAGTGACGTTCGATAGTCGTTTGTTTTCACGACTGCGGTAATCATCTTCAGGCAATGAACGGGCGATTTATTTCGGATAACAACCGAACTATCTTCATAGTAACTATTAACACAATTAGTGGAGGCGTACAATAGTTAGAGGATGTACACGTGCTAATCAGAGGGATTGGGGAAAATATTTATAATTTGTGAGAGGCGTTGTCCGAACGATGTTATAATAACATTTGGTGTGGATTGTAGTACCATAATGATCTCCCAGTCACCCACCAACCTTTTAAATACATGCTCTTAATAGCCAACTCTATAATGTAATTAGTATAAATACGTTACAATTCACTTGCTTATTTTTCACTAACTGGGTAGACGACCACGCATCGTTAAGGGGGAATTGTAAGAAAGTAAGACTTCCTTCCTTGTTATACACTGAACCTGATGAATTTACTTTTCTTGAAACAGCTGCTTCTAAATATTCTCCTAGTACGTTGGTTGCAATTCTCTTTGGTTGGCCAAAGAATTTTGAGATCTAGTCTTCTGTTACGGTACTGGACTTACCAACCCCCATTGTGCTGTTTAATTTTTAAAATGTCAGCTCTTGAGTCTGCGAGCAATGAGCCAGATGACCGCCGAAAGCAATGTTCAGTATAAACGGCAGCATTTATAAACCAAGATATGTAGGTAGCAATTCATTTTGGTAAACATGGAATTTTTTCATGTCGTTGTATTCCTCAGTTGTTATTATTCTTAATAGAATAATCTTTTAATTCATTTTATAATAAAGAATGTTTTTTATTTGAGGTCTATAAATTGACATATTTTCAAATATCTACTAAATTGTCTCTTTATCCCATCTGTTTATCTACTTATAACCACACATTCACACTTGTTTGTGTAATTTAAAAAAAATCCTCCATCCATAACATTTCTTACAAGCATGTCAGTTTGTTCTGCTTTTCTACAAGCTCTGACAACTCCAGTAATCATCGCCACCTAAAATAATCAATAAATTAAGAACGGTAACGTTTCATACACTGACAATGAATCATACTTTTGCGAAGAACAACCTGTCATCAGCCTCTCTAACAAAAAGTTCTCTGTTGTAAAAATCATATATGTATATTTGGCGTGATAACTCATCAAATGTTCTCTTCAAAAATGCTATTGATGTGGTATATTTTTGGATGTTAATGTTTCTTTTGACATTTACGTGATTCTGCCTTCAAAATTGAGTAGGTAGTCCATACCGTAGATGCTTCATAGTTTTGATCATTTACGAAATACGCCAAGAACCTTTCCACAAACATTTCTTACTCTTTTCTTTCTATTAACACCATTTTTCTAATTACTTATATATTTACTTATTCATTTGTGCTTTTAATATATTAAAATTATTTGAATAATTTTAATTGTTTTATGTTTTAAAATACATCAATAAGTACAAAAAAAGAGCAGGAAAAAAAATATAGTAAAGGCACACGGAAGTCTTGGAATTTTTAAAAGACAAATAAAAAACTAAAGATTTTCTAACACTCAATTATTATAAATGTTACGAATAGCACTTGTATTCAGTGTTATAGTATTTGTAACCCTCTTGGTAGGATTACGCTTTCTAGGTGATTCGAAAAGTTCTTTTTTTTTTGCTTTTTACGAAATATAATTAACCATAGAGATATGCGAGTTTAGGGTTGCTGCTACACGCTAAAACAATATTGGAATGTAGTTTTAATTAATATTGTAATTTTACATTTCAATTACCTTTCCAATAGCTGTTAGGGGTAGAAATGGAGTATTACTGTCTCGTTCTTTTTCAAAATAGCATATCAAAGATACTATGGAGACATCCAAAAAAAACGTCATCAACTCTGGTTATGAACGAGAGAGATAGAAATAGCAGTCATGTCTAAGCTTTTCGGTTGTGTCAAACTTTTGACAAGTAACTGTCACAATTTATAAAATACACAATGGCTGTCATATGATGTAACAGTTTTGACAAGTAAATAAGGTTATAAATTCGAATAAGATAGAAATACGTCTTTTTTTTTTTGGCCAACTTTGATGACGTTTTTTTTGGATGTCTCTATACTAACTCTTGGCAGCAGTTGTTTAACTGTTTTGGCATTTCGAAAACGGAAGTCTGACAACTATAACACTTTGATTGTAAAAAAATATATTAAACACAATTAAAGTCAATGTAAGATTCAGATAATTTCAAACTGTCAAAAAATGTCGAGTAATACAACACGGCAACTTCGGATTTGTTGCCAACAAAAATAATATAACATTCCATTATTGTTTTTATTTCAATATTATTGAGCGGTGGTATCACTGCAAGTTTATTCTTTTATTCGTATGCTATGTACATGTGTCTACCTATGATCTGGCAAACGGGCGTAACTCCATTGCATAACGTTTCAAAAATGGCTAACGTTCTGTGTAATATGAAATTTTTTCATAATCTAAAGCAAACATAAGGAGCGTTCGATTTGACAAATATTTTTGTTTCAAAAAGTTATGGCCAAATGAAAATCTAAAAATTAAAATGGAAAAAAAAAATATTTGCAACAAAGCGAAAAATGTCTCCTTATACTTGTTTCAGATAGTACGAAAAAAATAGCAAATATCCCACAGAGCGTTACGAGAACCAGGGGTAGCACATTTTTTGACTTTCTGACGATCAAAATTTTAAGGGTGGTTAAGAAGTGAATGGCATGTAGTTTTCAAGATATGGATGACTGTCACGCACCGCCATTCTGGTAAAGAGTAGTCACCTTGCTGACAAATATGATACGTTGTCTTTAAAGAGAAATGCCCTTGTAATTATGACCAACCAATACTAAAAACTGAATAATACTCAATAATACTCAACCAATACTGAATAATACTGAATAATGCTGCAATTAAACTATCAGCGAACAAATATAAAGATCTTGTTTACCTGTGCACAGGACCTACACCCGTTGTGAGAAATACAATTTTACAATTTTTTAAGGATCATCCTGATGATTAAAAAATTAATAATTAGTAAATAGTTAAGTAGTTCACACTTTTTCATTTTGTTAAATGAAAATATGTCATTTTTCTGTTAATTTTGCTGTTTGCTTGATTTCTATTAATACATAATTTTGTAGTTCTTCTTTTCAAATAAATTCTACTTAAAAATAGACATATAATTTCCTCGGTTTAATTCATTAAGGGTCAATTTCATAATGGTGTTAATGTGGACAATAAATAATTTATAAAATTATTAATAAAAATAATAAAATTAATTAATAATTAATAAAAAATAATTTATGTCACATTATGATATTCAAGAGATTATTGTAAATTGACGAAAACTATATTCTAATGTCACATTAATTTAACGTCCACAGTAAAACCATTATGAAATGGGCCCTAAAAAGGTAAAATTTTAAAATATAGTAAATGTATGCAGTGTATTAGTATCATTCAGGTTGGGCGTAAGTGCCTTGATTAAAAAACATAAAATCTAACAAAAAGGCGTATGTCTTACAAAGCCCTTTTTTAATGTGATGGACGCCTATTTTCGGAAATGTATCATTAATGCCTAATGCCTAACGTACTTAACGTAATTAACAACAGAATATCATACACACTTACTGCAATAATGCGTTTTATGCATGATCACTTTTCTTTAAACATCATTTCTGACAAATTACAAAAATGGCAATTACGCCCTTTTGCCAAATCAACGACGATATTTGTTTCTGTTTGCTTTATTTGGACTCGGTGTTGGTAACTTTGCGTCTCTAGAAAAGCGTGAGCGTAAGCTTCCCGTGTTGTACTGCCCAACAGAGAGGGGCCGACGACGAAAACAAAATCGATCAACGCCAGACATACGGAATAGGAAAAAAAATAGCGAAATTAATATGCGGCCATTATCGGAAACGTCCCGGCTATTACAATTGCTCCGGCGAGTTCTGGCATTACGTGCGGAGGGTGGCAGTACACTTGTGGTAGGTTATAAAGGCTCTTCATCTGCGGGCCTGTCACGTGCAGACAGAACGATTGACGGGGCACGCGTGGCCGTTATTTTTTAACCCGACAAAGGCGATTTCTTAATGCGCGGGATCGAATCTAGGGGGGTAATTAGTAAGGGATGTTTCTCGAAATGAGATTTCGGCGGTTGAGTGATGGACCTCGTTTCCAAGGTAACAATTACCTTTCGGTCTCCCCACGTAGAGTCCGGCATGAGAACCAATTACGGCGCGGCCGTGATGGATGGTCCAATCACAGAGGACGCTAGTGAGGCAGCTCTTTTCCTTACGCCAGGTCAGCTGTTGGGGTCACCGTCAAATTACGCGCCTCGCTCGGGTCTCATTCTACTCCTACGTCATTTCCAACAGCATTCTCACGATCGAGGCGGTTCAAGGCGAGGGAACTACTTTGCGGCCGCAAATCGCCGCCTAGTGCAAATTAAACGCCTAATAGACCGTATTGCTTCAGTTGTTATTGCCTTAAAAGGATGAGTTTCGTAGATTACCCGATGCTACGGGATGAATTAGGTACACGCATTACGCCTGACGTCGCCTCGGTTTGTACACGGCTCAGTTTTAGAGAGGGAAGTGTGCGGTAATGCCTTCGCCGCTCGCGAGATATTTTGACGGCGGCAATATGCACGAACTTATATCATAAAAATAAGTGCCTTGCTCCGGGTTGGCGATCAGAAAATTCCCACTGGCCATTAAAGGCGTCCATACTTAGTATTATGATAATTAAGCTGATTAAACCACAACCCAGGAAAATACGAGGTGTGGCTATTAAATAACCAAACTGCTGTCATAACAGTTTATTCGTCACTAATTACAGTAGCAACTTTTTCGCCTTCAATGTACTTACTCCCTTTGGCGACCTCTACGCCGCTGCAGTCCGCTGGAAGCAGTGCTAGAAGTCCGCTTCTGTCAGTTGGCTTAGAACCTCCGTCGCTTTTGCTTTAACCGCTTTTAGAATCTTGTCCCTTTCAGCGTCACCGTGTCTAGCAAGCCTGGATCAGTGTCAGTGTTGTTTAAAATGTCAGCGCAAATGTTCATTCTTGATGCCTAGACGACGATCTTCGCTTTTTTCAATGGGTTCGTCCGTTTTTGACATTTGAGGGCAGTCCGGGGCGCGGATCGTCTTCGGTCGTTTCACGTCCCTCTTTAAACCGTTTAAACCAATCAAAAACTTGTGTGCGGGATACACTTTCATTCCCGCACACTTCTTTTAACATTGCATAAGCTTCTGTAAAAGTTTGCCCCAGTTTAATAAGAAACTTGAGATTAACCCGTTGCTCCATCTGAACACTTAACATTTTTTCGACGCGTCACTGGTGCGTAGACTAATTCAAACGACTGCTACAGTCAAACTGAACGACCCACTGGCTTGTCCAGCGAGCTCAGTGTGGGGAAAGTATCACCAGATCCTGTCCTGTTTAAATTTGTCGCGACACGTTCGCAGCGCGCTGGTAGTAGCAGCTGTTCGGTTATTTAATAGCCACACAAGGCTTTAACATGCTTCCATGAAAATTTAGGTAACATTGCGCTATTTTTGGCGTCAATATGCATATATCATATCAATTCCATAACATCGTACTTTTTTATATAATATAATAATAATTTATTTTATATTTAATTAAATATATTGAATAAATTATCTTATAATTATTTTAAAGAGTATTTTTTTTAAAGGGAATTAGTTTGTCTTTTATTATTATTTTTAATAAATTTTTATATTTATTAATATTAAAATAATAAGATTTTAATATTTTAAAAGAAGGAATTTTTAATTTTAAAATAAGTTAAAAAAGTTTGTGGGAATAAAGATAATTGATTGTCTAAAAGTTATTAAAATAATTTATAATTATTTTAAGTTAAATAAAATTTTTTTTAAGGAGTCCATAATTTTTAATGATTAATTAAATGTTTTTAAATTATTTAATAGTTTTAAAAAATAATAAATATATTTATAAGTTATTTAATATAAATTATATATATTAAATAGTTTTGATAAAAGTTTTTTTATTTAAATATGAAAAAAATAGTTAAGGAGAAAATTTTATTTTATTGGAATTAAAAATTAGATTATATTATATTAAAAAAAAATTATTTAAAATTAAAATTTAATTTTATAAGTAGAAGGATTGTAAATTTATAATGGTAATAAAGTTTCCATTTTTATATAAAATTTTTTAAAAATTTATTTATTAATATAATTAAGAATTTTTATTTTAGATTTTTGTTTTTTATTTTTTATTTATTTTATTAAAAGGTTAAGATATAAATTATTTTGTTATTTATAATAAGTTTTTTTGTTGGTATTTATTGGTACTTCTCAGGTTCTTTTACTGTTCTTTAATCATATCTTGTCTTATGTGTTTTCGGTTCATTCTTAATTATTTTGTATCACTCTTGCTCTGTGGGCCATCTGTTAGATATCTTTATTTGGTAGATCTAGTTCTGATTTTTACCCAAATTAGGATTCGTCATCTACAGAATAATCTACGCTGGTTCTATATTGTTGATCTTCTCATGGTTTGAACATTATTTTTGTAATTATACTTCGTCTTCGAGTTGCATCTCTCCCGCAGGTTATCTATCAATAAGCCTATCCTTGCTTGTTTGGCAGCAGCTCTAAATAACTGGTTTTATGTCATTCCAAAGCAGTCGCCCAAACCAAAAAAGCCGCCTTACGTGGCATCTCGACTTCTAGAAGGTCTTGGTGACAAACTAGGTAGTGTGGGAAGAAATGTAGGTCTTTTTTTAAATAGTATCGCAAAAATCAACAGATACTTCAGAACGAACAGAAGTTCTAGGAGCATTTTCCACAACAATCACCGAGGAACAATATAATTTATATTTTATGAAATTCCGATTTAACAAATTCAACGAATTCACGTGGTTTATGATAATGATAAGACTTTAATTTACCCGAAATTTCAGGTTGAGGCTGTGGTTCTTGAGATACTACTGAGAGGTCAAAGTTGGCATTTTTGCATAGGCTCTCAATCAGTTACTGTTCAAATTATCATTATATACATATAAATTATATGAGAGACTCGGAACAGGTGTGAATGTATTTCTGATCTGGACTGTATATTAAATAACTCAAAATTAATTCGATATCTACAAACATGATTTAATAGTCTTAACAAATGCTGAGAGGAATGGCATTAATTTGAAAAAAATGACAAAAATTATGAATAAACTCTTTGTAAAAATAATAATTATAAAAAAAATATAAAGAGGATTGCAAAAAAATTTGTTGAATCTAAGACCTCGAAAAAATGAAAAATTATGAATCGACTGTAATAATACGTTCTACAGTAATGGATTGCGAGCTCATGCAAAAAATGCCAACTTTGACCTCCAGTATCTCAAGAACCAAATGCAGCATCAACCTGAAATTTCGGGAAGATTAAATTCTTATAATAAACTATCATACTTAGCATACATTTGAAGTTAGATTTCGAGGGTGGCTAAACAGGCGAAAATTGGGGAGGCTCTTTCCATAAACCACGTGAATTCGTTGATTATTAAATCAGTGTTTCATAAAGTATAAATTATACTGTCCCACGTTGCTTCAGTAGTCAGTTATTTGGAGTTTAGTTTTGCTGGAGTCGTCTCCGAAATAACTCGGGTACGTAATAAACGTCTAGGCGCTAGTGGTGGAGAACTATCTAACTAAATTATTAAATAACAAGTTTTTAAATATCTCCCGCAATGGTTCTAAATCTAAACAAAGCAGAAATAATGGTAAGTATGTAATATTGTGTAATTGTGTATATTAGAACCATTGGAACCAATAATTAGATCAGTTAGTATTATTATTAGTCTTTCCAGATTACAATTTTGCCGAATATTTTTTATTATTTGCCAGAATGCTACACAACCGAATATTGATATCAACTTAATGTTACTGTATAATAATGATTTTATTTGTTCCTAATATATCTGTTATATAATACGTTTTTTAATGTTAAATATTGTATAATTAATGGCATCATATTTTTTCTTTTTCTCAACTATCGATAGTTAACGATAGTTTTAGTAATAACTATCGATAAAATTATCGATTGTGCCTACTATCGATAGTTTTCCATCACTACTAGGCGCGTACCGAAGGTAGGTGATTCGTACCCGGCGGGCGGTTCGCAAATACAATCCGGCAGACACGTGTAACGCGTCGATTTGCGTGGCCGCGGCGCAGCGTTCGCGTACCGCGTGTTTGCATATTGCGGGGAGCGCTCCGTTGGCGACGGCCGCGGCGAAAGAGGAGAGCCGAGTCGCGGGCCTCCCCACAGTTCGCCATTTCGCCGCGGCGCGCCACTAGCGGAGCGCGACGCATGCGCATCGCCGTGCCATGGCTGCGAGGCGGGAATGCGGTCGTCGCCATGGCAACGGCTCCGCCGGTCGCCCCCCGCGCCGCCCCGGCCGCGCGGTGGGGAAAACGCGCGCGCTCCCGCTCGAGAAGGAGGCACGGAGGCAGAACGGGCCGCACGGCCAGAAACCAGACGTTGTTTACTACGGCATTGTTGGTAGGAGATATAGAGGATTGTTTGTTTAATTCGTCTCGCGCTGGGGTAAGGAAGCGTATGTGTACACGCGCGTTTCGGTAGAACTAGGTAGCCGGATTTGTGCGACTGAAATGGGAAAGAGGAGATAAAAAAGAACCATTAACGTTAAAGGTGGATCGAGAAATAAGTGGCGAGTAATACGGGGTTAACTATTTCGCTACGAGGAATAACATGACCAGACTAGAAACACGATAATAAAAGGAATGTTGGACGAAGCTGGCAAAATTAAAAGAGGATGCAATATACAGAAGTTCGCGGCTCAAACAAGTCTATGTACAGATAACTTGGAACAAAATTACATCTAAAAAATCGCTTTGGTGAAAAACCGTGTTTTTCTGTTGTCAATTTTAATTATTAGTCTTACATGTGGCATCAACACGGTATCACGTATATATTGAATAAATATTTGGAAACAAAGTGGAAAGGTTGAATTCTGCCTACAGAACCACAAAATACCACAAGCAAAGAGATGAATGGCAGAACTCTTTCGCAAATCGGAAATAATTGTGGAACCCTCAATCCCCAATTCAGAGAGTAGTTGAAAACTAAAATTATACGGGAACTGTAATTTCTAATCCTTGATCGTTTTCTGAAAATGTTTCTACCCCATGATGAATGTTGTATTGTGAGTCAAGTTAAAAAAGAACCTAAGATTAGTGTTAGGAAAAATAGATATATCTAATAGCAACTAATCTGGAGGCATTTAGTGTCGAAACACTAAAGAATGATTAAAGAAGGACTAATTACCATGGACGTGTTGCGAGAATGACGCCAGTAAGAAAATAAAAAGAAACGTTTTTAGTTCGCTGAACAATTTTATTAATACAAATCCGAAGATTTTTGGAGGAAAGTTATCTTCAGTGGCCAACGTAAATGTAATATTTTTGGGTCCGACGGATGAACGACAGTTTGGAGAAAGCCGAATCAAGAATTCAATGTTAAAAATGTACTTCCAACTGTTAAACGCGGTGGTTGAGGTGTTATGGTGTGGGAGTATCTGGTTGCCAGTGATGTCGAAAATTGGAAATTTATAACAGCACACTGAACAAGCATGACTATTTAAATATACTAAGTGAGAACCTTCAGAGCAGTGCCGCCAAATTGGGTTTTAACAGTGATTATGTGTTCCAATTCGACAATGACCCAGAGTGGTATAATTTTGTATAATGTTGCCCCTAAGCTTCATAGACCTCCCCAATTTCCAGACTTAAATGCAATCGAGCATATTTGGGAAATATTGGCACGGCGAATTCGACAACACAGTATAACGTCAATTTAAGTACTCATAAATAAATTACTGGAGGAATGGGTCAACATAAAGCCGAAAGAAACGTCATAATTGGCATTTCTACAGTCCTTATTACGATAGACACCCCACTAAATATTGACTGTCATAAAACTACCGTTTCTGTATTTCTCACTAATTATTTTGAAACTTGTTATGTGTATAGTACATGTACAATAGAATATATTATAGTCAAATGGATTTTAAGTGATTTTTTAGACGCTATTTTGTTGCAAGCTACCGTCTGTACGCAGACTTGTTTGAGCCTTGAGGTAGGATTCGTTTGACTGACAAGAGAAACGGTGGATAAAAAGAACCAATAATGTTCAGGTGGATCGAGAAATAAGTGGCGATTAAATACGAGGCTATCTACATATTTTGCTACGAGGAATAATACGGGCAAACTGGAAAAATAATAAAAAAAGGATTGTTGGACGAAGCTAGCAAAAACAAAAGAGGATATAATGCACAGAAGTTGTTCTAAAACTTAAGGTGTATGTATTCGAGCAAAACTTCTACCGGTACATGAACATGCTGTTATTGGCGGTGCGGTGAGAAAAATACAGGGAATCCCGTGGCAGGATCTTACTCACCGGGACTACCGAGGAAGACGGAAGAGTAAAGGACGCCTCTCCGCGCAGCGTCGGTGGCTGCCCGGGCGTCGGTAGGCGACGACCACTCTCGTCGCGGACACCACTTGCCTGTAATGGAAAAACAATATACTACACTGAAATAGACATACGGCAGCCATTACCGATAATAACATCCCAATATATATACACATCTACACTCTACGGTCCCTTGTGTCGCGAGGGGGAAACTTTAGGGCGTCGCCGTCGCCTCGTTAATGCATGCAAAGCGTAATATTAATGGGAAAAATATTGACGAGTTAATTTTTTGTTATCCCCTTCGGGTTTGATGTATGATAATTGAATTTGGTATCGTGTGATTATGGGTGGCGCTCGGACCGTGCTCGTAAAGGACAATAGAATATAGTGTCATTAGTTTGTGGTAAATGTGGTTGTGAGATTTTGAGGAGCATTTTCTGCACCCCTAACGGAATTTTATTTGAATGTCACCGGTGATTATTTTTGTCATGACTTGGCGTTTATCGTCGTTATCCTTAATATGAGTGTGTGGGTGAACTTTACATTTCTTTGGAGTCCATGTGTACATAGAATATAATCGTTCTGTACTGTAATTCAGGTGCCAACTTAAGTTTGAGTTGTGAAGAGTTTGAGAGCTGAAATTTGTATCATATGAAGGTGGTTTCTAATCTGAATATTTTACTAAAATAAGTAATGATATCTATCCGTGCTAGTAAAAAGTCAAAGACATGGTGACAATCAAAATTTTGGAAATTTATGTAGGTAGTTGGTAGGTTACTACAGTGTAGGTAATGTAGTGAATGTAGTGTAGGTAATTTGGAGGGCAGTATAGTATTGATTAAGTTAGTAGGGATCTGTTAGGAATCATATATTGTAAATCAGAAAGATAAGTGACTGTAAAACAAATATATATTATTAAAAATTACAATTAGAGCCTTATATTTCCTACATGTTTCTTTAGATATCTTATTTTATGTAATTTACAGACGGTTTTTATCCTAACCTAAAATGACCTTGTATGGAATACATCAAGGTGCCCAATTCAAGGTACTCCATATTAAGCAATTCTTAGGCAACAGACTCCAGTGAAGATAATGGTTTATCAAATAAAAAGGAAGACATTTCCTATCTTTATGTGTTGGATTAGTTTCCAGTGGTCACGAAAGCGAAAACTAGCTTAAGTGTAGTATTTGTTAATGGCGTCATATTCTTCAATTAATTTTTAATTGGTGTCAATAAAATCTTATATTAACGGGTAAAGCTATTCTTGGTGTACTGTAAATGACATTCAAATGAACTTCCACTTTGCCACTTTCCTGTCAAAAGATTTTCCACTATTTTTTAATGATGTTCAAAAGTATCCAGTTAGGTGACTTTTTCCTACATCCGAGATACAAATAATACATATACTTTATAGTGCGATAAGTTTTTCCTTGATCACAATATTTCGTACGGAAATAAAATATATGATTACATGGTTCCAACTCTCTTTCAAGTTTTGTATTAACGAGACGCCATGGTGATTTATATCCAAAAATTGGCACTAATTGACACTTGTAAGCAACAATTACGTAATTGAGAGTTGTGCCTAATATCTGCAATAATTAGGGAAGGTCAAAGACTCTGTTTTTAAGACCAGTAACCGAACGTCACCACGAGGCCTAAATTGAATTATTGATTGTCTTGTTTTAGTCATAAACAAGTTGGAAGCGTAGATTACTAAGAAATTCAAATATTGGCCCGACTTTCACTTGATTAAAAAAATATGCCAAAGCTTACGCGCTTGTCACAGCCGCCTGACTATGGTTAGGAGTATGTTATGTGAGTTATGACTGTCATGATTATGTTAAAGATATTATTACACTTTATAGCGCTTTTGAGAACTAAATAATTTGTATGGAAGTAACATGTATTTAACACGGTCCTAACTCTCTGCTGAGTTTTGTATAAACGAAACGCTATAGTGATTTATATCAGAAAATTTGCGCTAATTGGAAATAACAATTAGCTAATTGATATTTGTGCCGAATGTCTGCAATAATTAGAGAAGGTCAACGACTCAGATTTTAAGACGAGTGGCCATTTATTACTACGACGTTTAAATAGAGTTATTGATTGTTTTGTTCCCGTTCCAGTGAGGTGAATTACGACGATTTGCCAAGGGCAAAGCTACTGTTGCGGCACCATAGATCTAACTGAGAACTTAAACTGTTAGTGACAGTTGATCGAGAAATGTCATCGTACCGTACCGTATGAGGTTGTTATAGCCGTTTAGGTGCACCGAAGTTTGTTGGAGTGAAGCGATGGCTAGGCGCTCGGCATTAACCGGGTAGTAATATTACGTTTAGCGACCACCCGTTGAGCGGAGGACTAGCTGGTAATCCCTCGGAACGATGGTAATGAAAGTGGGGCACCGTCTGGAGCTCCGCTAGTGCCGCACGACGCTCCGGGATCCCTCTTTTATTGCAGCGTCGCTCGCGCGAATCTGCAGTTCGGTAACGGCGCTATCGAACCGTCATCTGTTTACCATCGATTACCGTTCGCCTACAGAGAAATGCTCTGTCACTGTCGTTCATTTTCGTATCCGCCGCCGGCCTGCCGCTGTCGTGTTTTGCACTAAATTTACACACAGCTATCATGTGCACTCAATAACAGATCAGTTCCCTTTTTATTTCACCTTGAATTCCCTGCGTAACCTATAAAATAACGGACCGCTTCTGTTCCGTCGTGCGCACGGGTGAAAATGTTATTTGGGACACAGGACCTATTCAGGACTCATTTCTTATAGAATTTCCATTCTAAATTGAAAATAGGCACTTATACGAGGTAGGATAAGGATATATCAGTTTACTAACACTTTGTATGGAACTAAATACGCGTTTCTATACTGATCTAATACCCGTATAGACCGTATCGTAGTCCACGTTGATTTGACGAGCGCCTGTCACTTAAGAAGTGGGCAGAATCTATACTTCATTGGCCATTGTCGCTACTCTGGTAGGGGGAAATATGTCACCAGACACCCATCGAGTCGACCCAGTTGATTACGTTGGCGCTAAACACGGGTTATAACCACGCTATCTTTGACCGACTGTATACAAAAAAACATTGTTTTTGTGAGTGTTTTGATGCTTTATATTCTGTGCGCGTACAATAACGGCGAAGTGGGTTTTTAAAAGGCTTAAATCATACAAACTTTTATTTTATTTGCGCCATAATTCAATCATTAAAAAACCGATATTTTTAATCAATACCTGTTTCATAAACATGGCTTTCTGGAGGCCTTTCGAAACGGATGAAAATAACGTAGCTTCAGATATAACCAGCGAAAATGTCGAAACGATCGAGTACGATGAATTTAAGAATAAAGACTTACATTGTCAAAGTCAGCGTATTATTTTAAACATATATGAATGCCTAAAAGCGACGTTAATTACTTATTATTACCTATCCCTAAAAGTTATTATTCGAGCACGCCCATGGAGTCATAAAGTTGCACCGCTTTTTTTGTTCCCCAGGCGTATATATCATTTTCAATTCACAATAGATGGACTATACTTGATTTCGCTTAAGGAACGGATACAGTCTTCTTCTCATCATATTTGTTTCCTTTTGGTGTATCTAATATGCGTTTTTCTACTAGTAATACGCAAGGTTATTATAAAGTGAGGGATATATTATATTTTAACTTCTTACACAGTTTTATTGAATTCAAATAATTGCAAAAATGTGTTAGAAATTACACTTTTGGTACATTGTTTCCTTGCGAATATTGGCTCAGATTGAAATTGAACCCGAATGGTTATCTCGTATTTTGTGGACAGGCAAGACTCATCTTTCTCTTACTGGTGAAGTGACTCAAAATTGTTGAATATAGTCAAGAGAAACTCCATATGCAAGCATTCCAAACCGTCTCCATGAAAAGAAAGTCATGGTTTAGTGTTGTAATGCACACTGAAACTGGGAACTGCTGTTTTCAAGGTCTTATTTGAATCAGACTTTTTGAAAATTCATGGCCACTTAGGTGGCCTGATCTGAACCCAGCGGATTTTAGTGTTTAAATATTGGTAAACAGTTATGGTAACCAATGATCGACATACGAAATCCTATTCAGTTCCTATTGTTTTTGTTGGCTTGGTTTATTGAAATTGTATGATAAATTTAAATATCCGTTACTTTATGACATCATATTATACAGTCAATACTTACATCTGATACATATTTTATTCAATATTTGACATTGGATTAATATTTTCAGTCGGATTCTGCTGTGATAAGAAACAGTTTCTAACTGGAGTAGCTGATGGAGCAAGGTTTTAGAACTGCAAGTCATGTTGCTTAGTTAACAATGATGTTGTTAATGGATGGTTCTCGTTTTCCAGTATTTATTTATGAAGTATTAACTGCAGACGCGTAAGATTTAGAGAATGTAGTTTTTCCTTGAAACGAAATTGGAATGCGCCTTCATATTTAAAACGAAAGACAATCACCTTTAATAAACGGAGTGCGACAAAATTTATTTTAACGTAAATGTGGAAACTGGTAGGCGATTCTTCGAATTCCAAGGTGAACGAAATCGACATGAGTCACGGATAGTAACCTGCATAAAAAAAATTAAGAGGAACATTATTTAGGATTATTTTACTATATAGGAATATAGTAAATTTACTGTGAATGCATTTACCTTCATCTTAAGCTTCTTCGTTCCTTTTATTTTTTTATGGGAGTAAATACCTATACGGATTACTACAATGCTAGTATTATATTATAATTGAAAGGATATAAAAACATATATTATATCTACGCGTAAATTATCCGGTCTTTCGCGATCCTATACTTTTTTCTCGTAAAACGTATAATCCAGTAGGTTGCTAGAATCGGTTAATGCTGTAATTGAAATACGAGGAGTCCTTCTACGTGATACCCATTTCAAGTTCTGGTCGACTCCACGTGAAATAACGATCAGAACGTACAGCATATTATTGAAGGTAATTGTCTGCTTCGAACGCGATGCATATTTTGCTTATAAAGTATACTGACCGGTGATGTATGGTTATTGAAGGAGGCAAAAAGTCGCAATAAATAAACACGCAAAAACTCGAAACGGGTAATTTACCGGACATAATCGGAGGAAAGTTTTAAAGCGAAGACAATAACGGCAAATTAAAATGTATAGGATTGCCGCTCGTACAGTGACTCACATAAGTATTCATACCCTCAGCAACATCTCTAATGAATGCTTGTAAATCGAAGAATGTAATGGAAATTTGGGAGCGTGTTCAATTTAATCACTTACTGGCATTGATAATACCTTTTTGTTGTAGAAGATTCTACATACCTTTTGATCAAAGAAAAGTGATTGTAACGATAGCAATATCTTATATCACAAACGTGCTGTTGTGTTGAGGTTCGGGCTTTGAGGTGGCGTTTTCTAGAGAAGTGAGTACAAAGACATCGTTGGTCCAACGTGCACAATGTGCTTTGGATCATTATCTTGTTGGTAGTAGTAGTTTCTGCGGGTATTATTATGACATCAGTTAAAGGGGATGTAATAAATTGAATACATAATAAGATCTATCTAAATAACATATCTATTCTCAACTCCAGAACACTCCAGAATTTGAAACCAAGAGTGGATACAATTTTGGATGAATTTAAGTATGCATGACTTCTGTAGAAAATGTACAATCAGTTGCATATAAATTGAGTCTTCTTCACAGAAGGCGTGTAAATTAAGTAAGGAGACTGATTTTTTTTTTCTTCGAATATAATTACTTGTCTCGTTCAAAATAATTTCCTAGGGAAGCCGCACAGTGCTGGATATGGTTCTTCCGTTCATCATAATTCAGTGCTGGAACTCATATACTGAAATAGCCTTCAGCTCGTCGGTGACAGCCGTTTGAATGTTTTCTGTGGTCTCAAAATGACGTTGCATGAGGTTATTTTTCTATCTCGGGAAGAGAAAGAAGTTACAAGGACTCAAATCAGGCGAATACACGAATGTTTTTACTGGCTAAAAACTCGTTTACTGAAATGGCTGTGTGACAAGGCGTTATGCAACATCCAGTTGTTCTTGATGTTTAGTCTCACACGCATGACCCTTTTTCGAAGTTTTTCAAGAACCTCTCTGTAAAAGTGTTGATTTCCTGTTTGGCCTGGAGGTACAAATTCTTTGTGGACAATTCCCTGGCTATCAAAAAAGCAAATCAGCGTGCATTTGATCTTCGACTTGCTCGTTCTTGATTTTTTGGTCTTGGGAGCTGAAGTGTGTCATTCCATACATTGGCCCTTGGTTTCCGGGTCTTACTGAAACACCCAAGTCTCGTCACCAGTAATGACAAGTTCTATCATAAAATGGGGATTTTATGGATTGGGAAATTTTCAATCGATTCCAAAAAAATCAAAACACCTTTTCTTTCTGATCTCCTTGAACCTGACACCTTTACCTGAACGATATTTGTGCAGATCTTTCTCATCCCCAATTCGTTAGTCAAAATTTGATGAACAGTGATGTGATTCAAATTTAATTCTTCCACGATCAATCTTGTCGTCAACTGACGATCTGAACGCACAAGATCCAGTATCCTATCGACATTTTCATCGGTTCTTGAAGATGAAGGCTTTCCGCTGCGTGGTTCATCTTCAATCGACTCCACCACCACCACCTAAAAACCTGGGCTCTTGAAAAAACACTGTCTTCGTAGGCGTGTTGAAGTTTTGCAAACGTATCCGTTGCGCTGTGTCCAAGTCTGGAGCAAAACCTTTGCTCAAAATTAATGTCACTCATTTTTAAAACGCACTAGAAAAAACCGGTTTACGAAAATAGTCACAAAGAACAAACACATGACTATATGTTAATCTACCGCCCTTCCAAGTCCCTGTCTTTGTGTTTTGCAAGATAGGCGATACGGTATTATTACTTAATTAGTACGGTTTCTGAGATTTGTCATAGCAAAAAGAGATTCAATGGAAACCGTGTAAATCGATATTTGCGAAAGTTCGAAAACGTTCCTCGATAGTGTTCTGAAAAACTATCGATATGCTATTAGGACTGTTTCGAGCTTTGATCAGTATCAGAAGGAGCTCAAACCGTGGTGGGGATCTTTCTGCGGAGAGTATCGATAGAGCTATCGATAGTGTCCTCAAAACTTACCTTACCAAAGACCTTACTTGGGTCAAGAACATTTAAGCGAGTCATTGTACATGGTGAAATCGGCTGAAGAAACGACTCTATGCGAACAGCCCAACAATAACTACCATTGCTTTAGGTATAAAAACTAATGAATAAACTGCGGATATGTAACCGGAGAACAGAGATAACTTAACGGCCGTTCTCCTAGAACGAGTTTCTCTCTTTGTAATTAATTTAAATTAAATCTATTAAAGCTAAATAGAAATGTAAATTCTGGCGTCTTATTCGAACGTTTAATTACGAGGGCGTCTTCTGGTCCGCGAAGAATATCCACGTGTTTTTTTTTTTCGGTATTCGCAACCAGTGCGACGGACGCATTATCTAAATCGCGTGTTAATTACACATTACTTATTCGCGTTAAGCGATATTTTAGTGAATTGTTTATTTCGCAGCAAAGATGACAGCTTTCCACCGTTCCCTGAGATAACGGTAAATTAGACGTTAATAATCCATTAAATAATTTAAATATTGCCACAACGAGCAAACACATTCACTCTTATCGCATTATGAGTGCTACAAATATTTGGTAATCAACTCTTTAGAACTTTCGGAGGCTGTAAATTGGCGTGTCAATTTTATAAGCGTTACCTACAGTATACAAGGTGTTTCATCTAGGACGTCTTTCGTAACTCTGTTACTGAAAATGTAAGAAAAAAAATGAAATGAAAAAAACGTTTCAAATAAAAGTTACATATTTATAAAATATTTCTAATCATTCAATTCGTTGTCTTAAATGGAAATCCCTGTATCTTCGTACATTTTTGGATACTCCACTAAATTTTGGGTGGACTAACGTACGTAAAACCCACAGTTTTGGGGCATTTAAAACTGTTAACGATATTCAATTGTTTTTGAAAAATGGCGTATGTACTAAAAAAAGTCAGAGACTTGCGGTTTGTGTTTCCTTCCTAGTACGTTCCTTGTTCATTATTGTTGGTAAAGGTAAAAATAATATTGTCAGAGCTCACTTGATTCTTTTTAATCTTTCTGTTTTCCACGAACTTTGGAAAACAACCGATTTTTTCTCGAATATTGATAGATATAGAAATGGATAAACTTACGAGGTGTAGCGCCCGATCTAGCAACACTGCGGATACGGGACTTGGAAGGGCGGTAGGTTAACCTGTAATGTTCACCTTCAGTACAAGTTTGAACTTGTCATTTGTTTGTTTTTTTGTGACTCTGTTTTCGTGAACCGGTTTTTTCTAGTGTGTTTTAAAAATGACTGAGAGTAATTTTGAGCAACGGTGTGCTATCAGGTTTTGCTTCAGACTTGGACACAGCGTAACGAATAGTTTTGCAAAACTTCAACGGAGACAGTGTTTCTACAAGAGTCCAGTTTATTTGTTGGTTTAAGGCATTCTCAGAAGGAAGAGAGTCGATTGAAGATGAACCACACAGCGGAAGTCCTACATCTACAAGAACCGATGAAGAAGTCGATAGAATCTTGTGCGTTCAGATCGTCGGTTGACGACAAGAATGATCGGAGAAGAGTTAAATTTTAATCACATCACTGTTCATCAGATTTTGACTAACGAATTGGCGATGAGAAAAATCTGCGCAAAAATTTCCAAAAAACCTTTCGCAGGAACAATAGGACATCAGGAGAGAAAGGTGTCTTGACTTTTTAGAATCGATTGAAAATGATACCCATTTTATGGATAGTGTGATTACTAGTGATGAGACTTGGGTGGCCAAGGCATGGAATGGCACACTTCAAGCTCTCCAAGATCTAAAAAACCAAGAATGAGCAAGTCGAAGATCAAATGCAAGCTGATTTGCGTTTTTGATAGCCAGGGAATTGTCCACAAAGAGTTTGTGCCTCCACGCCCAACAGTAAATCAACACTTTTACAGAAAGGTTCTTGAAAATTTTTGAAAAATGGTCATGCGTGTGAGACCAAACATCAAGAACAACTGAATGTTGCATCACGACAATGCGCCTTGTCACACAGCCATTTCAGTAAACGAGTTTTTAGCCAATAAAAACCTCATTACTTAATTTAAACTCCTCGTATATGTATCAACTAAAAGGTAGTTTATTCGTATTTAATGGTATTTATAAAATTTATTTCCTAACCAAACCCAGGTACGAGGACGTTATTGATAACTGCTCAAATAATATTAGTTTTAAAGCAACGTGAAAATAATTTACTTTGAAAGTATGCATAAGCATTACCCGCCTCTATTATGATACGATATTAATTACAAAATGCCTACTTAACTTTGAATAATTACCATAATTATTTCATTGAATACACTGCATTAACTATCGCGCACTGACATAAATAACGATTCGTTTTGAATATAAATTCCGTTCGAACGTAAACACCATATGATTTAGACGGAAGCAAGTAAACGTCTTGATCGAGCACTTAAAATTATCTGATCTGCGTATCTGGGCCTCTGCGAACATTCGCGTAACAGAAATGTCGAAAAATCATATAAATTTTGTACAAAATAAAAAGCGATGCACGTCACCGATGACGATATTAAATGTGCGCAGTGACATCACCACTCAATTTTATTGAAATAAAAACTGTAATGGGATGTTTTATTGAATTTTAAATTTCGCGCTTGATATTCGTTATTAAGCAGATGGCAGCAGATCCGAAGTTGGCGTGTTGTATCACTTGACATTTGTTGACAGTCTGAAATTATCTGAACCTTACAGTGTTACAAAAACTGTTATTTTCAGAAATATCAAAGTGTTATAGTTATCAGACTTCCGTTTGCGAAATATCAAAATAGTTAAATAGCTGCTTCCAAGAGTTATTGTTATTTATTTTTTTTTTAATATATTGTTTTAGCAGCAGCCTTAAACTTTAATGTTTCTACGATTAATTCTATTTCATTAAAAGCAAGAAACAATGAACTTTTAAAATCACCTACAAAGCGTAATCCTGTCAAGAGGGTTACAAATACTGTAGCATTTAATACAAGTGCTATTCGTAACATTTATAAAAATTATATTTGTGTACAAAGCGAACGATGTTTGTGAGAAAATGTTTAATTTTTTTATAAATTCCAAAACTTCCGTGTGTCTTTTGATACTAAGTTTTCCTCTCATTAAAGAAAAACATGTTTGCCGAATTTTGCAGCCATGTTTTCCAGCTCTTTTTTGTACTTACATATTTACGCATTA
Organism: Aromia moschata; assembly: GCA_029963805.1. Taxonomy (NCBI): domain Eukaryota; kingdom Metazoa; phylum Arthropoda; class Insecta; order Coleoptera; family Cerambycidae; genus Aromia; species Aromia moschata. The sequence continues at coordinate 859,176 of JAPWTK010000165.1, forward strand.
ATCAATGTCTTTTAAAATATATCAATATAAAAATGATTTCTTTTTTAATGTTATTTAACAATAAACAAACATAAAGAATCCATTCACATGCTAGTCAAAATTATTTCTAAATACTGAACAATTTTATTACAATCTGGCATCGCTCCAAAACTTACTTAAAACACGTGTTTGATACGTGCATCGGTTTTTATTTTGTGTGAGGTATATAATCCTTTACTATGTTTTCAATTTTTTTTTTTGTATATAATTCGACAGTACGACGAGTATAAGGAAAATTATTTGTTCTTCTTATCGTAAATTCAATAAAATGCATTGATTTGTTGATATCAAACACTTGTGTGAGTTACTATTTATGGAAAGCCCTTAAGACGATATTAATCGACTTTTCGAAACTGTATTGAATCGGAAAGATTTGGGCATAGAAATATGGGAGATGATTTTAAGTAGGCTGGAGTATAATTTTAATCATCTGGTGGTACGAATTTCATCAACTAAAATAACGTTCATCAATTTTACAAAAAAGAAACTTAAGTTTAAGTTTACCTTGTTCGTTATGCACAATTCGCGGGCAAAGCTATTCTTGGCGTGCTGTACTTTGAAAAATCCTCGGATCATTGTCATTTACAAGAGGGATAACAACAGTGTTAGTCAAAAACTACTTAGTGTAAGTTTAACTGTCAATTCGAGTGTTCGTCTTATAACATTTCAAAACTTTAACGAGTATTATCTGCGTGCGCGTCGTTTACCGAGTGAAAATACGGCCGTAGCAGTTTAATTCCTTATTACGAGACGCCAATAAAATTCGCAATAAAATAAAGTAACGTATTAATTTATTACATTATGAAGTTTTGTACGCAATTGCATTCTGTTGTCGTTATTAATTAAAATTCTTCGAGTAGGTATAAGCAAATTACGTACGAAATTCACCGTTAGTGTAAGTAACCGACGTTACGAGCTGTACCTGCAGCATCTTCTTCGACCTTTCACGAGAATATCATGAAGTTTCACAGTTATGCGGCAAAGTTGACAAGTCAGCAATATTTACGATGTCTGCTTGACATTTTTAAAACCAAACATACACGTACACCTTGAGATTATGATACGGAAGATAATTATAAATAACATTTTTCTTTAATTATTTCAGTAAAAAAAAAAAAATAGTGACAACTTATCCTTTCTTTTTCATTATCAAAAGTTGGTATTTTTCTTGCTAATAACGTTGTTTTCGCCCACAAAACTTCTTACATTTCTATATTTACTTTGCATCACAGTTATTACTAGAGACGAGCAGTTTGTCCGGCTTGCTATGTGTAGTAGTGGGTGGGCGACCGGTGTCGAGGTACTGCTCGGGTAAAACTGGTGGACGCGCTGTTTACTCTCTGATATACTCGTTGCCATATAACACTACAAGCCTACTGTAGAAGTTATTTTCATAACACAGGACCACAAACGTTTTTCAATGCGAGGAAGGTCAGACCCAGTCTACTTCATGATTTTAGGGTTACTGAACACGAATCAAGCCTCAGTTTTCTTCGTTTACTACCATTTTTTCTTTCTAACCTCAAAAACGAACTTTTTCAACGAGCTGAATCCGATTCTGAGGTCAGGATGCATTTACGACTATCAGTTTTTCTCCTAGGAACAAATATCACTTTGAAAAACACTAAATCACAAACAATGTCATATACTTGACGAGCTTGTGATTGTAATGTTACTAAGACGATCTAACAACAACCATAAGCCTCAGAAACTTTCAACTCGACGACATATATAAGTACTCAACACCCCATAATCTCAAAAGACCCCATATCTGTCTATCTGGAGTTTCGAGGCTATAGGGTTGAGAGACATGATTGGATCATATTTACACCTCTTTGTTAGGTTGCTGCATGCTAAATTACATAGGTCCTAGATATAGGGTTTTTGAGATTAGTGGGTTTGAGATTGAAGTTATGGAATTTCAGAGCGATGAAATTTCGGGTCTATGGGTTTGAGAGTCATGATTGATTCATGTTCATGCCTTTTCATTACGTTGTTGTGTCTCAGATTTCGCAGGACTTACTTATAAGGTTTTTGAGGTTAAAGATTTGAAGATGGTTATGGGATTACGAAGCTTTGGAGTTCCACGGCTACGGAGTTGAAAATCATGATTTGATCATATTCATGCTTCTTCATCATTTACTGCGCTCTAGCAGTTGCAGAACACAGATATAGAGTTTTTTTGGGGTTAAGATTTTTAAGGTTATAGGGTTTGGAGCATGTGTGTCGTGGGGTTGAAGGTTTCTGAGACTTAGGGTTATTGTTAGATCATCCCCGTAACATGACAGTCTCCAGCTCGTCGAGTATATGACATTGGTGTCTCATTTAGTGCTTTTTATAAGGATTTTTGTTTCTAGGGGAAAAACTAATAGTCGTAAATGCATCCTGACCTCAGATTTAGATTCAGCGCGTTGAAGACCGTAGGTGAGTGGTCGTCTCTGGCTTTGTGTTTGTGTGCCTGTGTAATCAACCTACCGTGTAAAATGTGTTTTTTTGAGATTAGAAAAAAAAAACTACCGGTAAACGAGGAAAACCGAGGTCTGTCTGATTCGTGTTCAGCGACCCCAAACACAACGAGTAGATCGGGTCTATACATCCGCGCATTGGAAAAACTTTTGTGGTCCTGTGTAATCCATGCTATTGCTAATATTTAACATTCAGTAACCCTGCCCCCTATCGCAACGGTCCTGAAAATCGACAAAACTGCACGTCTTCCACCATTACCATCGCAACCGTTTCATCGTTTTAATAGATGTTTGCCTACACACAATAGCGGTTGTTTCCTCAATGGCAGGCAGACTATTAGGCAGTTCACATCTGAGAATTTATATATCGCATACAAGTTGATTATCTACCCGCGTAATTATATCACGTATTCTACTTTATGGAGGTACTTATCACTTTTGTTTAATTGGTAATTATAAGGGGGATACAATTTGAAATTAATAACTGACATAATTTACCCGTACGTAAATAACACATAATAAATAATAACTGACCACGATAAAAACATCGTGCTAGGCCGCTACAAAACGGAAGTTACATTGTCTAATGACAGGTAAATAAAAATGGAAAATATTAATTTGGGTAATTGGGGGCACACGATTAAAAAAAATGCATAGGGTGACGGTTTGTAACAAATTGAAACCTTTTTTACTATACAGAGTGGGTCATAAGTAAAGGTACAAGTGCAACAGAAGATTCCTCGGGTAAAAATAATGTGATATAATTAAACATTAGACCAGTCAAGATGATACAGGAAAATACAGTAAAAAAACATTACGTTTTTCACGAAACGTCGAACTACTATAATTTTCTCGACGCACGTTTCGCCAACTAAGTTGGTATCTTCAGGAGAAGATTAAAACTAAATAAAGGTTGATCTGTTTATACTTTTGCCGTCACGGTTCACTGAACCGTAACATCTGTCTTTGTTTCAGAGCGAACAGTGGACTGTTGGGTATTGGACCCTTATTGATTGGATCCTTATTCATACTACAATGGGTGTTGGAGCATGCAATGGTCCAATACTTTAGTATGAACATATCCGCAATTATTTGGCAATTGACTTTTAACCTCAAAAATGTGAAAAATCAGTGCCTGGATGAATTTGAAAGTGGTGTTATACATTTTATTTATTATGGCACATATTCTATGTGCCAGATATATTTTATGTTCAGATATTGTTTATGGCTGCTGGTGGAATTTGAAGTTCTTGTATTTTCATAACAGGCCATGGGACTCACATCATATTTTAGAGTGTAATTACTACACTTAAGTAAAAAGCTGCAGTAAAAGTATCAATAATGTGTGCTCCATCAGGATATCGACAATTTCTTCGTCTTCATCTTCAAATAAGTCTTGAAAATCCGATTTTTGAAAATTGAACAAAATGTAATTGGGTACTAATAATAGTATAAAAAGAAATGGCAATCGACGGTCGTTGTATAGTAAAGTAGTACCTAACCGAGTTAACCAAGCCTTAATAACTAAATCTGGATACAGTTAAATACTACAATTAAACATTGGTTACTCTCATCAGGACCAATAAATACACGTTTGTATGGTTAAACCGCTAATCGAACGTTTAATTATTCTAACAGTAGCATAAGTACCGGGCCATAATGTGTAGAAAGAACAACGTACATATATTTAATTTTTTTAGTTTTGTTCTACACAGCAGCGATTTAAAAAATCTTTTTGGAAAGGAATATCCGGAAAATAACATTATTTTCACGATGAATTTTAATTAATCTGTATTATAAACGGCCCCAGTGGAAAGGAAAGTACCTACTTTATTTTTTACGTCAAATCACTCGAATCTTTATTTACTTTAATAGAACCTCAAGTGTTACTAGTATCTCTCGACGAAACTTGTTCAATAATCGTGTTTAACATATCCCTTTCGATAACCGAACTCGAAATCAACGTTAGGTATGCTCATATCTTTCGCCTAACGGACGATACGCTCAGGCGATTGTATCTCGCTTTAAGTGTACAAACAAATATCTAGTTGTAAAATTATTGAGACATTATCTCCTTACATGCATGACAAGTTATCGGGAAGAGTGAAAGGCCCGCCTTAGTTTAGTTAGCGCCGAACGCTAAGGTGAAAAAAAATAATACAAATAAGTCGTTTTATTATGTACAGTTGACAACGCAAGAATTCGGAGAAACTCTCAGGCACATTTCGCCAGAGTTCGGATTAGCGCAGATACGATCTAGGAGATTAACGGTGTATCAGATCAGCCGTGATTTGTAAATTTGGAATATCCATATTTACTTTCAATTTGAGTGTATCAAAATCGCGCGTTCAAGGCGATGATGTGCTCAGAAACGTCTAACATTTGAAAATACAAAGGTGCGACGAGATCACGTTACAGATAAAATTCACCTTTAACGAGGTCGACGTTAGGAAATTTATATAGAATTTTGTGGTCAACCCTTCTATTAAAATACTGACACTCGGTCTTTGTATCATCGAAGAAATTAATTTTCTGTGTTTTTATAGTCGTCATCTATGTCACGTCTCAAAGATAAGACGACATTTTCTCTGCATTTTTGCAGGGGTTTTTATGTTTTTTTTTTTTCCAGTCGTTTTATTTTTATTTTCAAATGTTTCAACTTCTTCGAAAAGATCGTCTTAAGACGATTACTAGAAACATGAGTAAAACTTAAAATTATCTCACTTTTTAGCGTTTTTGTTGGGATTAATTCACCTGGTAACGAACGGACCATTTTCGGACATACATTTTTGCGTCCACTTTTGTTTTGTCTATTTTCTGCGAATTAAGGGTGCGAGGAAAAGAAAAAATAAGTTTGGTATTAAAGGGGAAAGTCTAAGGAATACATTTCTGTTTCTTTCGGACAAATTCAAATTTCGGACGTACGTTCAAAAGCTGGCCAGGTATCTGTTCGTGATTATGTAAATACTTTTATTCAGAAATGTTTTGAAGTTACTTGATGATTATGAAAAAAGTATGAATATTTCACAAACGTTTTGCAAACCGTGTCCAAGATCTTCTGGTGGGGCACACATTTTGATCATCTTGAAATTTTTTCGCCCCAATAGATAAAATGTATAAAACCTCTTTCAAATTCATCCAGGCAATCATTTTTAAATAACATTTATGAGGTTAGAATCGCCAAATAATTGCGGCTATGTTCTTACTAAATGTATACAGTACCATTTAAACCACCTCATATTTATTAGCGCCATTATTTTTGTAAAAGTACAGACATTCTGTTAATTGCTAGTTACCTTCTATGATTAAAAAAATGATTACTCCAGTTATTCCTCCAGTGATTACTGAACCATATAAATAGCCAGTTGCAAAAAGTACCAGACCGAGAACTAGTAAGGGTTGGTTAATATGTATAACAAATATATAATCGAAATAACAAATAAAAAAATATCAATTTTCAGTTCCATTCTTTATCCATTTCACTTCATTCAACTTAATGTCAGTTAGTACCTAATTTTATAACTAAAGATTCGGCTATAGATATTGTTAATCTTGTTTTGTGTTATCAACGTAATCATTAGTAAGCTACAATTTTATATGCATATATACGTCTTTTTCTTTGCACGGAACTTCTTTGAAAACTCTGAAAAGCTTCGTCTCAAATCAAAATACCAAAAATATTCTGTCAGGATAATACCAACTGCAGTTCCTAAACGAAGGTTTGGCAAAATTTTGATGTTGAAAATTGATGATGAAAAAAAATGGTAGCACTTTTACCAAAAAAGCGGTTTTTTTGCAACTACAAAATTTTGTTTTTATTTTATGATAATGTTTTCATCAAAATGAAAAATCCTTCATTCAAGTACCGGTTACAGTAATGACAAATGTTGTTCCGAATTTACCGCTACATCAATCCAGTACGAAGAAAAATAACGTTCACTCACCGGTCTTTAACACTACGCGATGCCCTTCCGAGATTAGACCCGTTTCCATGTTGTTGTTCCATGTGAAAAGTGTAGCAGCTCAGATGTTCGTACCACCGAGAAGTTTTATTACGACCACGATGACCTTTAGGAGTAATTCGTGGTAAACGCGGATCTCGTCGAGACATCTACCAGTTAGAACCACGAAAAAAAAAACGAAAGAATGTCGTCCTTACGAATTTCACTTTCATGGGTTAACTGTGTCATCGAGGGAACGGTATTTGTACAGTATGTCCACCGATGTTTCATTTTTCGGCAAAAAAATTAACGTTTACAAATCGTTTCGCTTGTAAACATTAGTATTTTACTTCAGATGTACCGGGTGATCAGAAAATAGAATAGTTTTAAACTGATCAATTGCCTCTTTACAGGGAAATGATAAACACATCAGAATACATTACTTTATTACAAAATAAATACTATACTTGTAGGTATTTATCCAATTTACCAATTACTGTTGTCCAAAAGCTCTGCTCTCCATGCTAAAAATATCTTCCAAGGCGCAGTAGAAGTTCTCCAAAACTATTTCGTATTTTTTTACAGACTTCCTTATGACATTTCTTAACATTTCAATAGTATTTTTTCGGGATCTGTTATAAATTGCTTCAAGTCTCCTTATAGACAAAAGTTTACACTCGGTGAAATAGAGATTTTTGGGGGCACATATAGAACAGTTTCATCCAATGTGTCATACAGAACACATATTGTTCAACTCGTCTACGATGTCGCCAAAATGAACTGGACTGCCTTCATGAAATAAAAGAAGGTAATAAAAATGTTTCCAAATTATCAACGAAAAAGAGACGAAGGTGTTCTGGTCACAGACATAATTTATTGTATGATATGATAAATAACACTAGAAGTTGACGGTTTTAAAACACTGCTGCCTGTATTGAATACCAAAATGGGGATTCGATTTGCTCAAACATCAAAGATAAATCTTCCATTGTATAATCGTAAAGAATATGAGTTTTGGACCATCATCAACTACATTTTTGGATCACCTGGCTCACATCTGGATCAAATACCAGAATACACTGAACCTTATGTCTCTCAGAAACTGATCATTTCATTATTCTGTGGTTAGGTACACCATTTTCAGATTATCCTATATTCTGGTCATCCTATACAACTGAAAATTACATTGCGCCATCTTGTTTATCATACAGGTATAAACACAAAGTTGTTGCAGATAATGTCTCTGTACAAGGAAATTAATGACTGTATTGTAGTCTATTATAAAATCTATGTTTATTGGCAGTCCAGAATAATAAAAAAATATTTCTCTCATGTATTGTTTCTGTGTAAAAACAATGAGTTTTGGAACACAATCTTGGACTATTCGAACTAGATTTTGATCAAATGCCAACTGACACTGAACCTTCTGTCTGTGTTAAATCGTTTCTTTATGATATGGTTAAGCCCTTTTTAGATTATCCCATATTCTGCTCATCCTGTACATCTTAGACTAAATCACGTTGTGCCCATCAAACTTCTTTTACAGGCAAAATATTTGCGGAAAATGATCAATGGAAGATTTGATTGTGTTATAGTCTATTATTAAATCTAGGTTTATTAGTAGTTGAGAATAAAAAAAAACTATTTAATTACACAATAAGTTCTATAGATAGGTATTTATACAAATCACTAACTACTATTTTGTTTGCTTGCTTGAAACACAAAAGACAAATCTCCCGTTTATTGTGTCAGTGTAAGAAAAATGAGTTTTGGACCACCATGATCCACATTTTTGAACCACTAGATTTGGACCAAATTCCAACAGAGGCTAAACCTTCCGTCTCTCATAAACATATAGTGATTTTTGTGCCTCTGAAACGAAATTGCCTCGCCAATCTTACTTTTTTACAAACAGGACAATTTGTGACGATACATCTTTGTCGAAAAGTATTTCCTCTTGCTGGCTAAATCCGGGGACACGCCGTATGTAAAATTTGAAATATGAGTTCGCGTCGGCGGGATGTATATATGCGTGTCGCGAGCCTTCTTGATTTACGTACCAGACGTGGACGCGTTGTCGTAGGTCGGCCACGCGTCCGGACCCGGCTTGGCCGCGGAGACGCTTGGGCCGGTCAACTGCGGGCATCGCGTTCGGAAACGTGCCCAGCAATTAATTAGAGGCACCACGTTCGCACCAATTAACGGTGCTCCGATGCTCCATGGGTACGCCGTCCTTCGTATCTCGCGCAAATTGTGATGAATCATTACCGCTAAATCGAAGAATATCTCGCCAGGCTCGGATAAACGGCATTTCATAAATTAAATCTGTCATCCCAGCCCATCTACTCCGAATTTTCTTTTTGGACGTCGCCACCGCGTTTCGTCATCGTCGCCTCGGTATATTTTCATTAAGGGTGTCTTTCTGGGTACATTTTCGGATACATTAGGTACATTTAGGATCAATTTTTTACTCGGAATGCTAAGTGTCAACGTCAGCCGCCAACGTTCGATGAGATGGCCATTTTTTTATTATCTACACCCACGGCTTCAGTCTTGCAGTAAGACACTCATTATTATTTTATAACTTTCAGTTCCCTGTTTGTAATTTTTACGAAACTCTGTACCGACACTTCTGTATCTTACTATTATCTTCATAAATTAAACGATCTGTACTTTAGGTACAAGTTTTATTATCCTTAACTACTTTGTTAAATTTCATTTCTTAAATTTTTATAAATTTCGTTTCGTTTCATTGGGATTCCTTTTATTACATTAAATCTCTTCGTCAGTCTCAATTTCATTATCTGTAATGCACATTTTTAAGTCAGTTTCGTCCTCGACGTCGTTATATCAGAAAATCAAAGAGAAAGAGACACAGTAAATGATTTTGAAACCAGTGACATAACAGTAGGCGAAGAGATGAAGAAAAACGTAATTTCGCGCCAAAAATGGCCGTATCAATGAGAAAAACAGGATGAACATCTTCCATTTAAATGTCTGCGCTGGTTACAAGATTGCAACAAAACTATGCCGCAATTGGAAGACGAGGTGGGAGAGAGATGTCGCACTTCTTTAGAAATGGGCGCACGTAGAACAGTACTCAATCTGATTAGGTACATGTCCCATAAAAAATCATTTTGAGGTGGGTAAAAGATTTTAAAAAATTTCAAAAGTTCATTTAGTCCACAATGCTCTGCAATTCGGCATTCGATTGCATCGCCAATTTTAGAGCTAAGCTTGCAATGAATCTTACATGTGGATTTGAAATTTCATCCGTATTACTACATTACTTCTGAGATTGAATCCCATTGACAAAGTTAAGTTGACTCGATCCCTAGAGGCAATTTTGGGAAGGGTTGAACAACAATGCATAAATTGTCTATAAACTGATCATGATAACACGAAGTTCACTTCCAATTCAGTGGGTACGTTAACAAGCAGAACTTCCGACACTGAGCAGAAAAGAACACATGAGAAATAGATTGCAGCAATGCATAGAAGAAGACGCGTGCTGTCTTACGAATGTTATCTTTAAACGCTGTTCGGCGTTTAAGCCGGCGTTTTAAGCCTTCATTTATATAAATGTATCTTACGGAATCTGCAATACGACAGTATTTTTTCAAGAGCCCACCTTTTTCGGTGGTTTAAGACATTCTCAGAAGGAAGAGAGTCGATTGAAGATGAATCACGCCACGGAAGGCCTCATCTTCAATAACCGATGAAAAGTTGATAAATACGGGGATCCTTGGTTCAGGTCGTCGGTTGCACAATAATGATCGAAGAAGAGTTAAATTTGAATCACGCCACTGTTCATCAGAATTTGACTAACGAATTGGGAATGAGGAAAATCTGCGCAAAATGGTTCCAAAAAACCTCTCGCAGGAACAAACGGACATCAGGAAAGAAAGGTATCTTGACTCTTTGGAATCGATTGAAAATGATTCCCATTTTATGGAACGTGTCATTACTGGTGATGAGACTTGGGTGTTTGAGTACGACCTGAACCAAGCGCCAAAGCATGGAATGACACACTTCAAGCTCTCCAAAACCCAAAAAAAGCAAGAATGAGTAAGTTGAAGGTCAAATGCATGTTGATTTGCTTTTTTTGATAGCCAGGGAATTGCTCACAAAGAGTTGGTGACTCCACGCCCAACAGTAAATCAACACTTTTACAGAGAGGTTCTTGAAAAACATGGTAAAGGGTGATGGGTGTGAGTTCAAACATCAAGAACAACAGAATGTTGCATCACGACAATGCGCCTTGTCACACAGCCATTTCAGTAAACGAGTTTTTAGTCAGTAACCGACTGTAACCGACCAGCTCAAACCTATTCCAGTATATGAGTTCCAGCACTGCTATGCGGAATGGAAGAACCGTCTCCAGTCTCTATTCGAAAAAAAAAAAAAATTAAAAAAACTAATTACTTAATTTACATACCTCATGTTATATTTTTAATTGTGTACTATGCAGTAACAATGACAGTAATGCAATTTTCTTCACCACTTGACAGTTCTAAGAAGTTCTAAGAATTGTGTGCGGGATCGATTCCACGGCATACTTTGAGGTCGTTTTTTGTTTATCTGATACGACCAATGTACGTATTTATATACTCGTGTATGTAAATCTTGACGTACGTGGAATAAATAAATTTTCGCAGGAGCGCTTGATTCCGACTAAGTGAAAGTCGGCCGTTTTCGAGCGATCGGCTGCGAATAAGCGAGAGGCAATCCGCAGTATCGGGTGTCCTGTGGGGAGGATTTGAGAGTGCGTTGTTCTGTCTCCGTAACGACAGGTTGGCGGGTATTAAAGGGTAGATTCGCGTCGCAATTTTGATTTACGAATAGAATCGACAGCGGATGCAGTCCCCGAAGGGTGAGGCGGGGAGCCAATGGCGAACAAGAACGGTGTTGCGGAGGAGCGAAAGACGGCCTGAGCCGCGCGCCTTTTCCGCCGCGAGTACGGCGACGCGAACGCCGAACGAAAACTGACCCGGAGGCGGCGGCAGGATCTCCGAGAACGGCGACGGCGGACCTTCTAAAATCGACTGCAATTATAGTTGTCGCAAGAGTTTCAGTAAAAATCTGCCGCGGATTTAATATAAATATATTTGTCAGCAATTAAACATCCAAAAAAATCAGAAGTAGTGGATAAATTTGAATGTGAAAAGACGAAAAATGTGAACAACAAATAATAGTAACAAATTCTTTAGAATATATGCCTTAAAGGCAAATGTCAAGAAAATTGTGTGAAATCGTTGGAACAAAAAAAGTTAAGAGAAATGAAACTTTTGAAGAAAGAAATGTCACCTAGCCGCGATATGGTGGTGTGTAGTGATGCCTTTAGGTGGAATTGGAAGTAAAATACGAAAATATCTGCGTTTCAAAAATCCATTTGTGTTTCATCGCATTGCATTTGTTAAGAAGAGGTCGTCGAAAACGCCCATTCGCGCTCTACCGACAGACCTCTAATGATTCCGGTCCGATTACTCATTTTTCCCCATGTTTCGACACCATATCGGTCTTTACTGACACTAGCTTTAAAATTGTTGGAATTATTCAGAAAATATGGCGTCTGAATTTCAAATTTCAAAGGTTTCGGAAATGTCACATCGAGTGACAAGTGTCGAGTCCTGTATCAACCCTGTATAAATGGGGTGGCTGCCATGGGTTGCGGCGGACTGGGGCAATTCATGTTTTAATTACTTCTTGAACCGGTTACCTCATTTCATCTATTATAAAATTTTGTTATGAAACATACAATGATGAAGGCAACCTTTCGAAATAATTGAAGAAATATTTCATCTATTCCGGTCAGTTGCGACCGGAATAAACGAGGCACCATTATCTCTTTTATATAACTATATATATTTCTTTGTCATGACAGAAATCACGCGATCGGATCTTGTATTATCCTTAAGGACACATCTAGCGCTTTGGTGTTGCACAACAGAGGTTCAATGTATAGAGACATCCAAAAAAAAAACGTCATCAACTCTGGCTATGAACGAGAGAGATGGAAATAATGTCTAAGCTTTTCGGTTATGTCAAACTTTTGACAAGTGACTGTCACAATTTGTAAAATAAACAATGGCTGTTATATTATGTGACACTCTTGACAAGTAAATAAGGTTATAAATTCGATCAAGAATAGAAATACGTCTTTTTTTTCGGCCAACTTTGATGACGTTTTTTTTGGATGTCTATATTAACCAGCCAAGACGAGTACAAAAAAAATGTTTCGGTATTAAGAGGTGAAAAATGTTTCCTCCTTCTGTGCTACAGCATTAACAAGGAAAATAAAAACATATTGGCGATTGACTGCATTTTAGAACCAGACAATAACAAGTCAAGTCCAGGACTTGGTCTTGCTCAGTATTGTCCTACAATGCTATTCCGTACAGCATGTCACTTTTACTCGTGGTTGTAAGACTAAAACCGTGCGATTTATGTTGAGATTACAAAAGGCAATTTGAGGCGCCTGGAGTACGTATTTTGAACTCTATCATCTAAATCAAAGCTTATTTCTTTCACATTTATCTCACTTTGCAACTGTTTAAACCTTAATTTCCACTTAAAAAAATCATTTTTAATTACGACGAATGTAAAACTAGACCACTTCATGGGTAGTAACTGCGAAATTGCTGGAAAATATATGGAAAAGTCCTCATTGTGAGCTCAGTATCATGTATTGACGTCATAAGACATCGCCATCGCGAGTATGACCTTGAAATGATACGGGTTGCGTCATCGTTGTGTAATAAAATAATTTGCGCCATTGTTACACGCGCAGAATATATCTAGCGATAAAATGGCGGATCCGAACGGAGAAATTGCTAATCCCGAACTAATATTAATATCTGACGTTAGCGATAACAGCGCCAGTTCTTTGATGATAGACTTAAGGAGAGTCGTCTTAGCGCGTTGTTATTCGCGGATTATCTTAAAAACTGTAGATTATGGGATAACATTAAATAACAATTCAAATGATTATAAAATACGATAATGCGGATTACGATTACCTTGAAGATAAACATTAGCGAACTTTATTTGTATTCGTCTTATTTTCACGGACCGTATATCCCACATAATCAGATATGTTAATGATAAGTCATGAACGCGTACACGTCTGAATGTACTTGTGGAAAATTTATAATTATGAAGACGCGAAACGCTGGAATGTTTCACCGGCAGAGCTTTATTAACACCGAAGTAATGTGGAATCGCAAGTATTATTATTATTTTTGTGCATTAATTTGCGATATTTACTTCCAAAAATGTCAACACGTAGATGTCACATGCATGAGGTTCTTATTTTGTATGTCTCGGCGTCAGCTATCTATCTAGACATCCTTAATTTTCTTTTATAAACAGATTATTTAAGTTTGTTTTTTATTTATCCCCCTTCAGTACGTAAGTTTGAACTTGCTAGAGTCATTTGTTTGTTCTTTGTGACTGTTTTCGTAAACCGGTTTTTTCTATTGCGTTTTAAAAATGAGTGATTAATTTTGAGCAGTGGTGTGCTATCAGGTTTTGTTTCACACTTGGACGCAGCGCAACGGATACTTTTGCAAAAATCCAGCACGCCTGCGGAGACAGTGTTTTTTCAAGAGTCCAGTTTTTTCGGTGGTTTAAGGCATTCTCAGAAGGAAGAGGGTCGATTGAAGACGAACCACGCAGCGCAAGGCCTTCATCTTCAAGAACCTATGAAAATCTCGATAGAATATAGGATCTTGTGCGTTCAGATCGTCGATTGACGACAAGGATGATGGAGGAAGAGATCAGATTTTGACTAACGAATTGGGGATGAGAAAAATCTGCGCAAAAATGGTTCCAAAAAACCTTTCGCAGGTACAAAAGGACATCAGGAGAGAAAGGTGTCTTGACTTTTTGGAATCGATTGAAAATGGATTGTGGAACGTGTCAAAGTGGAAAAGTGTTTTATGGAACGTGTCATTAGTGGTGATGAGACTTGGGTGTTTGAGTACGACCCGGAAATCAAAGCATGGACTGGCACACTTCAAGCTCTACAAGATCCAAAAAAGCCAGAATGAGCAAGTCGAAGATCAAATTCATGCTGATTTATTTTTTTTTTTGATAGCCAGGGAATTGTCTACAAGGAGTTTGTGCCTCCAGGCCAAACAGTAAATCAACACTTTTACAGAGAGGTTCTTGAAAATCTTCGAAAAAGGGTCATGCATGTGAAACCAAACATCAAGAACAACTGGATGTTGCATCACGACAATGCGCCTTGTCACACAGCCATTTCAGTAAACAAGGTTTTAGCTAGTAAAAACATTCCTGTGGCTCAGCCTCCTTATTCGCTTGACTTGAGTGCTTGTGACTTTTTTCTGTTCCCGAGATTGAAAAATCACCCCAAGGGACGTCATTTTTGGACCATAGAAAACATTCAAACGGCTATAACCGACCAGCTGAAGGCTTTTCCACTATATGTTGGAATACTTATTCCAATATTCCAATATTTGCTGGAAGCACTGCTATGCGGAATGGAAGAACCGTCTCCGGCGCTATGTGGCTTCCCAAGGAAGTTATTTTGAAGGAGACAATACTGAATTGTAATTCTATTCGAATACAAAAAATTAAAAAACCAGTCTCATTATTTAATTTACACACCTCGTATTCGGAAATTATAAAAAAAAATGAAAACTAAATAAAATTTTGGACACCCTGTATCTGCGAGATTGGTACAAGGCATGTTGAGCTCGAGCATAATATTTTGGTGTCTAGTGTCTCGAACTTAGAGATTGCCAATTCTTAATTAATCGCCCTGTATAACTGCGTAGGTTTACATACTAATCGATTTTTTTTAATTTCGATTTAAAATTCACCGCGGCGTATCTAGGCTCTTATGTAAAACGGGGAATAAATCGCGATTTTAATTTGTCCGGGGACTCGAGCGAATAAATCAATGTATTCCTAAAAGAAACGTCGAGGCTAAATTTGTAGACATTGCTGGATGCTGCGGAATCGACCGACGGTCATAAATATGACGCGCGTATAGAGACGTCGTGATCTCTCCGGAGTTATTGCGCCGTGCGGGGACTTTTTACGCGGGCCGCCAACAACTGGAACAGCGGTCGAGAGCATCATTTTGATATTTCACTGAAAGCGGAGCGGCGCACTAAATCTCTCCTTACGACCGGCGGCCCTCTAAATGAGGAACATCTTAAAATTACTCAATTATCATTTTGCAAGAGGATCGGAAAAAAAGCGCGCAAGAAACACGTCGCTTTTCGAGTCCTTCGTAAACGATACACCGAGAAAACTGATTGTTCAGAGGAAACAGTTTTGCCTATTGCACAAAACATTTTTTTTGCGTGTAGACTTTATGAATCGAGTACTCATAAAGTACTAATAAATGTATAGCTAGTAACAAAATTATAGAATTCAACTACAATTTAAATAACAAACACTGTGTTTAGCTCCATAATTTGATATCAAATAAGGTACTCCTAATATTTTACGAATGGATTATTAAATAATTAATAATTATGTATTTATTTCAATAGATTTGAAATTTCTTGACCGTTGATCAATTAAATTGATAAACTTGTGGGATTATCGGTCAGTTTATAAAAACAAAAGTTTTTGTTTTTTTCTAACGTTTCGGCTTTATTCAGCCATCACCAGAGAATATAGTTTCTTTTTTCTCTTTGAGTTGTGTCTATTGTAGATGTTTTAGTTCGACTTAAAATATGTTTTAGTTCGACTAAAACATCTACAATAGACACGACTCAAAGAGAAAATAGAAAAATATATTCTCTGATGATGGCTGAATAAAGCCGAAACTTTAGAACAAAAAACAAAGACCTTTGTTTTTATAAACTGACCGATAATCCCACAAGTTTATCAATTGTAAGTGTATTTATTTCAAATTATTTTCGTCAAATGTAGTATTACAAATGTAGCAATACAAATATTTAGATGAAGATAAAAAAATACCTACAAAACTTAAATATAATCTACTCATCTTTGGTTACTCAGTTGTGCTTTTCCAAAAATTTCGTGTTTGTATTTCCTTTTTGAAAGTTGATCGGACTTAAAATAATAATATTTTACTGGGATTATGCTGTATGTTTTTGTTTGTTATTAATTTAGATATGGACAAAATAAAAAAAGAACCATCAAAAGTCATTAAAGTTGGCCGATCAATCAAAAGTCATTAAAGTTGGCCGATCAAAAAAAGACGTATCTTAATCTTAAGTTTATAAACTTATTTAATTGTAAAGGGTGTCGCATAATGTGACATGTGATGCAGTTTTTTTTTTGTAAATATACTAAATCAATAGATACTTGTAGTAAATACTTGTAGTAAAAGTGTTAAATGGCGAAAACGTTCAATCGATAAAAGGTTATTTGTTGAGAAATCCAAAGAAAATATTTCTTCGAATGTAATTTCAAGAGTGTATGTAAAATTTGAAGCCATGACGATACGCACTTGCATTTAAAGTAAGGAAATATGACCAAGTTTCAAACACTCCTGTATGCCATACCTACTCTTCCTTTCAATTAAAGAGAAGTAGTGGCTCAGAAATAAAAACAGTTAATTCAGAACATACTTGTACATAAGAACAAGGGACCGTTATGATCTGACCGATCTCATTCTTTGGTCAATACGATTTACTGCTCCATTTGGGTTGCGCAAGCGTTTGCGTAGTCATGAATTTATAGTGATATTCCACCAGAGGTGTTTTACCCAAACGATATAGTAAAACGTATTGACCAAAAAATGAGATCGATTGGGTTCTACAAGCTCTATCTCGTTCTATTTGTACAAGCAAGATCCTGCCAACTTTACTACACTCTTCCTCAGCCATAAACAT
This sequence comes from Aromia moschata, assembly GCA_029963805.1. Lineage (NCBI taxonomy): Eukaryota > Metazoa > Arthropoda > Insecta > Coleoptera > Cerambycidae > Aromia > Aromia moschata. Next base: position 876,462 of record JAPWTK010000165.1, read on the forward strand.
TTTACATGAATTAATTAGTTACTTAATTGCCCAAATTACTTCGAAATTAGTAACTTTATGTGGTTGAGTAGCAATATCTTTTTTATCAGTTAAAGCTTTACATTTTATCACCATTTTGGATTAAATACCGCGACTGTTGTAAAATGTTTATTCAAATGGCGTGCTATTTCAGCTCAATATAAATAAAATCAAATCGGCCTCCATTTGAAACAGTGGCACAAAAAGATGGACGATTTAGTAGTGATTTTTCACCAATTTTATAAGAGTGACTATATTTCGAGAATCAAGACACGCATTCACTAAATTGCACACTCATTTAATGGCTGGCTCGAATGTTTTAATGGTGACAACGTACATATATAATTTTCTGTTTATACGGTTTTATGTAAATATCTCAAGGACAAGTCCAAAAAGAAGTCCTCTACAAAACCAAGTTTGAAGATGCATATAAAATTAAATTAAATTATACCTACTCCTTTATAATTTATATTCTTTTTGTGGAATTTAAAATCGATTTATGTTTGATGCATGTCCCGGAAGAGTTTGCTATTTCTGTATGTATTATATGGATCAGATTGTTGAAAACTAAGGAACTACCTCTTGGCACGGCAGCGTTGTATACCTCAAAATTTAGATAAGTCGTTAGTAATATCTCAATCGTTAGCATAATATTGTTCTTATACTCATATATGTCGACGGGTTTTATCGATCCCCCTTGCGTTTTCTTATAAAATAAATAATTCGATTTCTCGAGGGCGTTTACAAAAGAAAGTGAACCGTAAAAAAAGTGGAAAACCGTGATGAAAAAGCCACAGTGTTGCAATGCTTGTTTAAAATTGTCCAATTGGAATCCCATGTCGGCTTTTGCCACAAAATGCTCTTTCCATCCTACAGAAATCTTTTTTTTTCAGAAACTATATGTCCAGCAAGAAAACGACCCAAGACAGTGCTGTGTGCTGACAACTCCGCATTTTTGGTAAGCACCACCTCAAAGGTTTAATTTTCGCCCATTGAAACATTTGGTAGAGATGGAAATAATATTAAGACCTTTAGTATCACTAACTATGAAGATCCTTGAACAAAAACTGAGATTTAGGAAAACTATTGTCATCGTTACAACTCAGTCTTTGATCAAAATTATGTATCTTGGTAATTGCTTACAAGCGTGGTGATGGTCCAACCAAACATTGGTTGCAAGTACGTTGTTATTTTTCTCTTGTGTGGTGTATGGTATTAGTTGATTAATTAAATTCTAGTTGCACATCTTATGCAGGGTGTTTACGGAAAAAAAAATTACATGCATTACATGGATAGAAACAGATAAAATCGGCACTGGTTTTGAGAAAATAATTTCTGAAATTTTCAAATAAACCGTTTGATGGTATCTGATTTAATTTTGGGTAAAATAGCAACGTGTGCTGTGACCCCAGGTAGTGGTCCTTCAAATGTTTTCTCTTGTATATTATAGTGGTGATAATTAGTTCAATATATGGGTTTACATTTGATGTATTTAATTTTTTTGTCAGCAAATAGTTCCATATTACCAAAATATGTCCTGTTTATACGCATATCACAATTTGTATTTTGTGTATGTATTTTCTATATATCGTTGCTACAATGACAAATTGACGTAGCTAAAAACACACATTTTGAGATAATAATTTCATTATGTTTATAACAATGTTTATAGGTTTCCATTTTACAGAATCTGGGACATAACACCAAGTTTGATTAACGGTGTCTTTTGTTTTTCTGCTACAACTGTTGTAAAATAAACTTAAATATGATTCTGTAAAAAGAGCTAAGTTACGAACATGGGCAGTTCTATCTATATACATATGTAACAAATGTAACAAGACAAAAACAAAGAACTATCTACAGGATAACATGCTTTAAAAATTGCTATAGTAATTTTTTTATATTCAATTATATAAATTATAGGAAATTTATTTCTCCTTTTTCAAGGCTTAATTTTAAAATTACTATAGTGATTTTTAAAGCCTGAAGAAGGAAAAATTAAGAGGGAAACTTCCGAAACGTTGGCAAAAAACTATTATTGTTTATTCACGGGCATCAAACCCGACAAACCAAAAACTACTAAAGGAGGAGATCGCAAAATTCCCCACATATGCATATTTTTTTGGCTCGAAGTCTGTAAACGCCTTGTATATGCATATGGGCGGCTAAATGTACCAAAATACACTTCCGAAATTTCTAATAAGTACACTGTCAGATTTAAAGGCGTCATTAGAGGCGTTTCTCGGGGTTTGAATGCTTGCGGGAATTACTGTAGATTACGTTTACCTCAATAACAATAAAAAGGACGTAAAATGTCGTGGGCAGCCCCCTTTTTTGCATCGGGATCGCGAGAAGGTGATAAAGACGCGATTTGTTGCCGGAAATGAGGGCGCGGTCGTTCGGATGTCCATCAAAATTGAGAGGAGGGCCATCTCTGAAATAGATTTGCCGGCGGCGTCGGCGCATCGAAACCGACGTTTACCGTCGCGACGCTGTGCCCCGTCCCGTTTCGCCATCTTGCTTGCAATCTACTAAATGGCCATCGCGATAAAATTTACCCGGTCGGATCGACTCGCAATGTCCAATTCGAACGGAAAATATTTTGATGTATTTAGCACTAGAGAAAAATGAGGTCCTGAAAAATATATATCATTAAATAATTTCAATTAAAATATATTTAGGCTGGTATATATATGTATGTTTTCAATCGAAAAATTGTCATATTCAGTATAAATTCGTTTTTATAGTAAACGAAGGTGATCCGAAGATAAAGTTGTTATTATGCAATGATTGCAGAAAGAGAAATATGTAACATTTTAATTTGTTACGTATTTTGATGGTAGGAAATTCAAAAAAATAAACACCCGGCTAATTGACAAACAATCAAAAGTATGTATTTGAAAATACTATTTAGAAAGTAACTAGCTGATAAAGAAAAACGTAACACTTATGATAAAAATGAAATAAAAACGGTGTTAACACAAATATAATTTCGACGGCGTCTTCTTGATTTATCATTAAATTGATTATAGTGAGGTACTTTGTAATTTCTATTTTTTAACCACGGTTATCCGAAGATAAACTCGTCATTATGCAAGGATTGGAGAAAGAGGAAAAAAACCTGCTTAAAATATATTATATTTTGCACGTGTTACATATAATATTTGTATTCTCCAGTAATGTTTTTAACAAACTTGTGTCACACAGGTCTTTAAAGCAACTATAAAAAACTTTTTTTACTACTAGCGTGAGTAATCTCCATTATATATTCCATTCCTTCAACGAAAAGTTGTTTTTTTTTACCTAGGTAAATAATGACACACTTTCCATGTTTCTGATTAATCCAGCAAAACACTATTAACGTAACATTAAGGAAAACACGTAAAAACTCTGAAATACAAAACAAACAAATGATACGATTGTTGACCATTCTTAAGTTATAAAAAAAATATTGAATATGTTTGTTTTTCTGCACTTTTTCTCTAACATCCTCAGATAGCGTCTATCTTCTTCAAATTGAGATTTAAAAATCGCATTTCATTTTTTTTAAGAAATTACATATATGTAAATATGTATGTGATTGCAATATGTAATTTTTCAGTGTTACGATTGGAGAAAGTGAAAACTATGAAAATTTAAGTTGACAATTTCTTGAAGCGTTATGGGCTTTTCAGATGCACAAAAATATTGTATTTTCCGAGTACACTTAATATCTCGACGTTGCAGAAAGTTTTTGGTCCATTTAGACAATAAAATTTCTATAAATTATTTAAAATAGCGCATGAATTGTGTCATTTACAGTAAACAACACCCTCATTCCGATACTTTTTTTGTGTCACCGAATCCGAATCCTCCATCACGTCATAGTTCGTTTCTAACCTCAAAAAATGGACTAAACCGTCAATATTACCATTTCTGAGGTTGAATTAAGAATCATGGTGTGGAATAAAGAGAAGGATTTTGGTCATAAGATACCCTTCAGAGGTCAACAGAAACCCAGAGTGAACCCCGTACCTTTAAACCCATTTTTTATAAATTCATGAAATTAGGAATCATCAATCTAGGGGTTTGAAGGTTCACAGGCTTAAACCCAATAACTGTATAACCCTGAGTGTCTGATGTCAGAATCATCACATTCAATAACCCCATAACGCCTTGGACCTAGTAACCCAACATCCCGGTAGCTGTGTTTATAGAACTAGAAATGATATATCTCGAAGATTCTTGTTATCTGCAGATAACCTCAAACCCAATAAACGCATAACCTGAAGATCTGTGAGCGATACCTCTCAAATCCAGCAAATATTAACCTCATTTCTTCAAACCTAATAACTCCATAACCCTGGAGAGCGTATCAGGTTTATTTAATGCTTATTTCTACAAAAGTCGCTGGGTTTGTAGCTTTGCCCAGTTGGTGTCAGACGACTAGGGAATCGATGACAAAATTCATGTTGAACCAAAAGCACCGATTTTATTTGTCAAAAACATTGATACACGTTCTTGAGGAGTACATCGATCCATGGTTTGCCTATGTGTATTCTAATTCTGTTTACTTCACAAATGTTAAGGTCGAAATGATGGACATAAAACACCATTTGTAAAAATGAGAGCATCTTTCAGTAGAGCGATGACTTTTATGTCAGCTGTTATTAGTATTCTTGGTCAGTTATCCAGTTTGAGGGTATGAGGTTATAGGGATGTTGGGTCACTCTGGGTTTCTGCTGACCGCTAAATGGTATCTTACAACGAAAACCTCACAATCTCTCTGACAAATTTAGAGGTTTTATACCATTTTTTGAGGTTAGGGATGAACTATGATGTGATGCGGATGCAGAGACCCAAAAAACACTTAGATATGACGATGTAGTTTGCTGTAAATACAACGTCTTCTATGCTGCTGTTATTCACGCTTATTTTGAATCACCTGCAGGCGGCTCAGATTATCCCAATTATGTTAATAGAGATAACTCGTATAAGAGACTCGTATAACCGACCAAAGTCGCAACTTTTATTGAAAAGAACGCCTATAACAATCCATAAAACCTTGCATTTATATCGGACGATGAACGACGTTCGCGACAGATTTTAGTTGGGCAGTAAAAATCAGCTGATCGTTATTTGGGTGTAATAAAAAGATTTCGGGACTCCCAATAACGGCCCATATAAACTGACGTTTCGAGACGAACGCGGCACGGCAGGCAGGCCCGGAACTCGACAGTTTGATGGCGAAGACCACATCGCGGGAAAATCAATAGTCCCCTACGTCACGGGCACTCTGCGAGGCGCAAGGATGGATTGGTTCTCTGTTTTTCCCTTTGCCGGCGCAACTTCGTGAAATATTACTGTATTAAAACGGAGCGCGTGGAAATTCCACTTTGTTGTTTCTATTTATTTAAGGCGGTATCAGCGGCGCGGAGCTCGCCCCGGCTCTATCGTAAATACGAAAATATTGTAATGGAAGAAAAAGTTATACTCGAAAGGAGCAGAAGTTTGGTATTTACTACGGAGCTGCGACAAAGTGGAGGAAAATATAATTTGTTGTTATGTTAAAATTGTGGTGGTGTAAAGTATGCGGAAAACAAAGCGGAAAATAACGAGCGATTCGAAAAAAAAGTCATTAAAGTTGGTCCAGCAAAAAAATACTACGTATTTCTATGAATTTCTAAGATTATTGAATTGTAATTATTTATAGTAGTTATCAGTTGCGTCCATAAAATATAAGTTGACAAAGGAATTGTTTTTGGGGATATTGGACAAATAAAGAAGCGGTCATTTTTGCCGACGTTTCGTCTAATGTACTCAGACTTCTTCAGGGCTTAATTAGTGTTTTATACAACGTTCTATGTCAGTTAAATGTTTAATCCTTCTAATTTTTTCTTTCATTTTTTCTATTACAACTCTAATAACTACATCAACAAGAACTGATGTATTTGTATGTTGAATATTGTTATACTTTTATGTGTACTAGTTTATGAAATATAAATGAAAATAGACTAAACAGAATCTGCTTTAGGTTGGGCGGGTTGCTAGAAGTGCAAAAACTCGTTATTGGTTTTTAAATATTTTTACAAGATTTTTTATAAGATCCCACACATGGTTTTTTGAGAAAAAAAACGCGGTCCTACATAACCTCAATATATGTCAAAAACAGTGTTTTTTTGCACTTTTAGGTTATAATATCTCAAAAACCTGATGTGATAGAGCAATTCTGATCCCGGATTTGTTTCCAGCGGGAAAAATTACTTCGGAAACAACTATTCATTGTCCAGGGGCACATTTTCAAAAATTTGCAGGGTAGTGTTTTTATTGGAATGCCTCTGGAATGTCGTAAGAAATAATAATAATTTCGATATCCGAGAATTGAAAAATATGTGGAAAATTTGTTATCAAACAGAGTCTAAAACGTTTGTATGCTTTTTTTTTCATTTTCTTCTAGGCAAGTAACTCGAGAACTGTTCATTTTAGAAGAAAGTTGGAGAAAGGAACAACATGTTCATTTTTTTTTTTAATGAATAGTTCTCACTCGATTTCATTACCCATCTCATAAAAACGCACCGGGGCCTGGAATTTTTGCAGTATTTTTTTTCATAATCTAGAAAAAAATATAAAGGGCGTTTTTTTTTTTTTTTTAAAAAATTTTTTTTTTTCCCAAATATTGTCCCCTTTTTTTTTTTTTTGAAAAACATCCTTTTCCCCCCAAAATAAAAATTCCCCCCTTTTTTTTTTTTTAAAAATTTTTTTTTTTTCCCCCCCCCCCCCCCTCCCCCCCTTTTTTTTTTTTTTTTTTTTTTTTTTTCTCCCCCTTTTTTTCCCCCCCCCCCTGTCCCCCCCCCCCCCCCTTTTTTTTCCCTTTTTTTTTTTTTTTTTTTTTCCCCTCCTCCCTTTTTTTTTTTCCTTTTTTTCTTCTCCCCCTTTTTCTTTTTGCCTCCCCCCCCCCCCCTCCCTTTGCCCCCTTTCTTTTCTTCCCCCCCCCCCCCCCCCGTACACAAAAGAATCATGATCCTGGATATTGATCTTAGTAACCCTATGTAGTATTTTTCGACGCTGAATTCGAATCCAACCTCAAAAAAGTCAATACACCCTCAAAATTTTGGGGTGTATTGTAAAAGGGGTAATAAATGAAAATTTGACAATTTTCAAGGTTGCTGATTTCAAATTTCAACATGCCACAAGTAGAAAATGTACCCCAGAGGTGAAAATCGAGTATAACAGGGGTTGAAGGGGGTATTTTGTCAAATTTTTACATTTCTTACCGCTGTCTCAAAATTTTGAGGGTGTATTGACTTTTTTTGAGGTTGGATTCGATTTCATCGTCGAAAAAATACATAGGGGTACCAAGGTCAATATCCAGGATCATGTTTTTTTATTGTGTAGCTGTGTAGTCGGCCGTCTGCGGTGGGCCTAAAACGAACATTTATCGACCGAACGGGGCTATTTAATAGATTATTAATTCATCAGAGCCGACGTTAAACTTTCACGCGCCTGCATGAATGTAAATGATAAAGTCGTATGCGTATTCGAAAACATGCGATACACCTGTTAACCGCATCCTTAGGGAGACGGACGCGGCTCCCCCTAATGCGGCGTTGTCTCTAAACAGATTTTAATGCACTCCCAAAACAATGACACGCACCCCAAAGTCATAACCACCAGCCGCTCGGCTCTAATAAATATTTTTACGGCCGTCCCCTCCCCCTTTGCTCCCTGCGCCGCAAAGGAGCATCGGCCGGGGGTGGGGGCGAGGGGCGGCTTGATTGCGTTATTACGCGGGTCGCTGATAAATTTATAAAACCGACGTTGTTTTCGGAGGTTTAAATGATATACGCGCCGTTCGTCGTTTATGTACGACTGTGCTGCGCCGCGGTCGTTTCGACAACGCTTCCATTGGTTTTTATAAAAGTTTTCTTCGAAGTGAATAGTTCAATAGGCGCGTGTGACTTGTTAGAGAACTAAAAATCGTCATGCCATAGCGGCTATGCCGTCATTTGGATGGCAATGCCGTAATAAAAACCGTCACGTCATGCTCGTCACGTCACGCATGTCACGCCTCGTCACGTCACGCACGCCACGTCACGCCGTCTTGTTAGTATAGCGGATATACTCTCACATATATCAAAACCCTTGTCTCCTAAAAAACATGATTTAGACAGTATGAAATAAACATAGATTTCTATAAATAGTCTAAATTTGGATCAAATATTTCTTTATTGTACAAAGTTATGGATAGTTGAACATTTAAAGTGTCGGAAAATAGCGGAAAAAATTTACATTTTTTTCGAATATAATTCATAACTAACTTGACAACGGGATAAAATATAAAGCTGAAATTTGTACAAGTTATTAATAAGAGCTCAAGTAGAAGCCCATTTTTTTAATTTTTTTTTTTGATTCCATTATTGTTAATACCTAATTTAAAGGACCTTTTTTACATCTACATTTAAAATCATTTTTAACCTTTGGAGCGCCGGAAAATCTATTAGTAATCATTCTTAAATTACAACGAAACTACTAGTCTGCTTTTTGGAGGTCGTTGATCACGAAAAAAAAAGACTGGGGTTGACACCCCCTAAAAAAGTACCCCCCATTCTGATGTCAATGTAAGATTAGTACAGTGAGTTTTGAGTAAAAATATAAAATCATTTTATATTTCACATGTGTCTTTGCACTTTGAACGGTGGCAGATACCCCTGAGGGAATATCTCGTGGACGTTTCTGATAGTAAACGAATGAAAACCAATTCTTGTTGCTATTTCTAGGGGTGTTTCTGAGTTAGACGATATTTGAAAATATTTTTACAACGCGTAATAAAGTACTCGTTTAGAATCAACTGAAAATACAAAAAACTCAAAAAAAAACAAAATACTAAAAAAACAGTAAAAAACGAAAAAAAAGAATCCACAAAGTCTCTCTACGTCCTCGTCGTTGGCTTCGGGCAACACTGAAGGAGAGACCATCAATCAGTCACACACTGAAAGGCAAAATGAACAAGATCACCATAAAAACCAATCCGATTTTGAATCGACGGAGGGAAAATGTGTATACGCTTCGGATTGGCTAGTGACAGCCTACTATGTTTTTTCCAACCTATTCTTGTAAATTATCTATTTCAGGAATAATTTTTTTATAGTTCAATTGAATTATTGACTGATCCTTGAATGGCCAATAAATATTTTATAGTGAACGTCGTCTAAAATTTGATAAAATAATTTTCTTACCCAGTGAGAGAAAAAAGGAGCAATACGTACTCTCCCTGAAAAGGGTAGATTATTATATACTTTATTGTTGTAAACAAAATTCACCTTTCCTGATTTTGGAGAATTTTCTACTCTCAAAAACTTATTACAAAGTAATATTGTAGATACTTACGGCAGAGTCCGAGAAAAATGATAAAAGCGGTAGTTTATAATAAGAAAGGGGTGGTTTTTGAAGGGTAACGCCAAAATTACTATGATCATCGCATTCCTCATCCTCGAAAATCCCATAGAAGCATTTACTTGGAATTTTAAAATATTAAAAATTTTCCGGATCGTTAGCTGCCGGAACGTCGTATAAAAGACGCTATTTGAAGTTGGTACTGCATGGGGGTTGAATGTACAAAGTAGGACTAAATCACTAGGATTTTTTTAAGTCAAAAAAAGTGCCAAAAACTCCGACGCTCCAAAGGTTAAACTTTTTTTTGACTTGTGTCTACTGTCCCACGACGGTAACATTTTTTTTTTAATTTTTTTTATCTATTAATAAGTGGCCCCACTCACTACTACGAAGGTTGTAATGCTATTTGTCTCTAGCCTTTCCTTCTAACCAATGAATTATTTACATCAACTTATAGGCAGAAGATCTTACTTTGCCATCAGTTTATGTTATCTCTGGTGTTGATGATATTTCTTGCTGAACTATCGCAAGGACCCTCACAAAAGCATTTTGTCCACCTATGCACTACGTTTCACGAAATGGTATATAGTACATATCTGTAGTAATACGTAAATCAATTTGAGCATATTTAACATCGGTAATTTTATTGAGTTATTTGATGAAACTATTTTTCAAAATTGAGCCCTCAAATTTATTTCTCGCCTTAAGTTCATCACTATGAATATACAAATCGCGTTGCTCTCCATATACACATTTTATTTTATTTATAGCAACCCTGCAATCTATCGATTCATTCATATGGACTTTATTTATTCAGATTTCACCAAAGCCATTAAACCATTTTATTACTCTTCAAAGAATTGACACAATGAATATATTAAATTTGAATAATAAAATAATTCGGACGGTAGATTCCGAGCTGATGCATTTTCGTAAAATATTCATTTACAAAATTAAAAAAAAAAACAGAGTACTATAAACATCGAAAACAGTTTCTATTTTTTGAAATAATACCCACATTTACGTATAAATAATACCCACCAGCAATAAAAGCGCTGTTAACTACATATAAAAACCCACGCGCATGCTAAAATTAATGTTTAGGTATTAACTTTGTGTTGAAAATCTAATAGCTCGGTTTGATGTAGTTTTAGAAGACAAACAATTTTAAAACTTTTTTTTTTAGCGAAAGTGCAACGCCATATCTATATCTGATTTCTATCTAATCCCTAATTGTTCTTGAAATGCCTCTGGAGTTTTATAATAAATGATAATTACCGTATGCACCAGTTTGCGCCAAAAATTCGAAAAAAAAGCTAGATTTTGTCCTGAATTTTGTGCGACCACTTATATTATACGAGGTGTGTAAATTAAGTAATGATACTGGCAACGTAGCGCCCGATCTAGCAACACTGCGGAGACGGGACTTGGAAGAGCGGTAGATTAACATGTAATGCACCTTCAGTACAAGTTTGAACTTGTTAGAGTCATTTGTTTTTCAGTGGTTTAAGGCATTTTCTGAAGGAAAAGAGTCGAGTGAAGATGAAGATGAACCACGCAGAGGAAGGCCTTCATCTTCAAGAACTGATGAAAATGTTGATAGAATACGGGATCTTCGTATTCTATTCGTTGGCGACAACAATGATCGGGGAAGAGTTAAATTTGAATCACACCACTGTTCATCAGATTTTGACTAGCGCATTGGGAATGAGAAAAATCTGCGCAAAAATGGTTCTAAAAAACCTTTCGCAGGAACAAAAGAACATCAGGAGAGAAAGGTGTCTTGACTTCTTGGAATCGATTGAAAATGATCCCCATTTTATGGAACATGCCATTACTGGTGATGAGACTTGGGTGTTTGAGTAGGACCTGGAAACCAAGCGCTAAAGCATGGAATGGCACACTTCAAGCCCTCCAAGACCAAACAAAAAAACAAGAATGAGCAAGTCGAAGATCAAATGCATGCTGATTTGCTTTTTTGATAGCCAGGGAATTGTCCGCAAAGAGTTTGTGTCTCCAGGTCAAACAGTAAATCAACACTTTTACAGAGAGGTTCTTGAAAAACTTCGAAAAAGGGTCATGCGGAAAAGTGTCATTTTTGTGACACCAAACATCAAGAACAACTAGATGTTGCATCACAACAATGCGCCTTGTTACACATCCATTTTAGTAAATCAGTTTTTAGCCAGTAAAAACATTCCTATGGCCTCAGCCTCCTTATTCGCCGGACTTGAGTCCTTGTGACTTATTCCTCTTCCGAGATTGAAGAATCACCTCAAGGGACGTCATTTTGGGACCACAGAAGACATTTAAACGGCTGAAGGCTATTCCAAATTCCAAATCCAATAGGATGTGAGTGCAGCATTGCTATGAGGAATGGAAGAACAGTCTCCAGCGCTGTGTGGCTTCCCAAGGAAGTTATTTTGAAGGAGACAATACTGAATTGTAATTCTATTCGAATAAAAAAATTAAAAAAGTAGTCTCATTACTTAATTTGCACATCTTGGATCAAAAAGTTTTTTGAGCCACGATCTAAAAATCGTTTGTATAATCCAAGTGGTGGAAAGAAAATCATGAAAAAACTTTGTTCTTCTTCAATTCTTTTTCCAATCATTGCTATTTTTACAACAATACAACAATTTAATAACAACACTTTTTTTCATCTTTTCCTCTACAACAAATAGTTCACGAGATATCTAAATGAAAAGGAGAATTTATCATTTCTTTACTAGTTTTCATGATATAAGGCAATCTCCAGAGGCATTTCAATAAAAATTATGGACCATATGGAAAAGTCTGAAGTACCTCATTTGAAAACAAACCCGCTTGGTCTATAGGATAAAGTCCAAATAATCAATTAGACGATGACTAATACCCAAGGCTACGTCGAGCTTTCCAACGTAGAAATAACCCCAATTACGGTAATTTTTATTGTTTCACAAAGTGTAATTGCACGGCAAACATACTTAAAGGGGGTTGTTTAATCTAGCATTCCATCATGCGGACATCGCTCGAGAGTAATTAACTAATTTTCCTTCCCGCTATTTGAAAAGCAATTGTTTAACTACACTATACATCGCTGCAATTAAACCTGCGAACTTCTCGCGGAGGCGCTCCTTGTTTAATTATTCAATGAAACGGGTGAGCTCGAAACTTTTGATTAAATTAAAAATTCCTGAGCTTTAATCAAAACCGTACTTCCGTGATGTATTATCGTCAGCGTTGTGCTATTTTAAAGTAATTAGTCCTGCGTTTTTGGCGTTTGCGGAATTCGTCCGTTTTGTTCGCTTCATTGCGAACGACGTTACTGATACTAATTATTCTGGTTCAGGTATAGCAAGCTTCCTCTTCATTCTCGGTGGGTAAATATAAATGGGACCGCTCTTTTCCAGCGAAGAATTGAGATTTCCTTATAATTCCACATTTAGAAAATTTCTGGTGAAGAGCTTTGGATGCTCCTCCTCAGCTTTGGATTGTGTTTGGACTCACTCAGTTTCACTGAACTACGATCGCTTACGTCCAATATTGTTTCCAATTTCCATCGCCTGTTCCAAGATATGCCTTTGTTTTTATGGATACGAGGTACAACAGTTCCGATACAGTTACTAACACACCCACGTTCTAATAGAATTGCCAAGCCTCTTAGCTGGGAGTCGAACCCGCTAACAGAGATCCAGTGTATGGTTTAGACTGCCACATTCTACTAGATGGCACTGTTCGATGTACTTTTCAACACAACACATTACCAAATTTCCCTCTTGTTTTGATTCTATATAACTCAGTAGGTTGTTTCTGCTGTTATAATTAGTAGGTTACGAATATATATTATGTAACGTTCGTTTATAGAAGATTACCGGAATCTTTTTTACAGAACTGATGAACATTTGAACTTGGGAACATGTATATTAGCATTTTTGTGACAGCAAATAATTCTGGTATTTATTATTTAGCATAAAATGGTATACGTTTTCAGTGTACACCTTGATATTTTCAATGTACAATATGACGTCTATTTAAATTTGCAACACAAGGATGTCGTATAAACACGTATTGTGAGATGATGTTTTAAGAAATTAAAATGAAAAAAATGATTTTCAACTCCAACAACTCCAGTTGCATTTTTTTTTCTTTTATATGTGCCAAATTCCCGACTCGATGGTAGGAACATATTAATTTTCGCGAATTACAATTTCCTTTAGCCGCTTACAAATAAAATGGGATAGTAAATATAGAACAATCACCCTGTACATACTTGTACTTTTAATTACTTAACAATTGAGAAAGGTTTATCTATAGAACATTTTTACTGATATTTTGAGGATCAACATTTTTATTGATACAATGGGGTATTCACAACATATCTTCTTCAAAATTTCGCAGAATAAAAAAAAGTCTCTTGGAATCTGAACTCAAAAAAATAAATAAATAAACAAATAAAAATATACAGTACTTTCAATCTTAAGACAATTTCAAATGTTATTATGTTGGAATTAAAACCACGTTTTATTGAATTTTAAATTAAATTTCGCGCTTGATATTCGTTCTTACGCTGTTGGCAGCAGATCCAAAGATGCCGTGTTGTTTCACTTGATTTTTGTGTCTCCATATAGTGATTTGAGTCTTTTGTGAGCTTTAAACTTTTATCTTGCAGTGAAAGACTGTTATTTTCAGAACAATCAAAGTGCTGTAGTTGTCAGACTTCCGTTTGCGAAATGTCAAACAGTTAAACGGCTGCTGCCAAGAGTTAGTAGCATCTTTGATACGCTGTTTTGAAAAAGAACGAGACAGTAATGGTCCATTGCTACCTTTAACAGCTGTCAGAAGGATAATTTAAATATAAAAATAAAATGTTGATGTAAAACTACATTCTGATACATTGTTTTAGCGTGTAGCAGTAGTCCTAAACTTGAATGTTTCTACGGTTAATTCTGTGAATTAAACAAACTTTTAAAATCGTCTAGAAAGCGGAATCCTACCAAGATGGTTACAAACAATGTAGCATTGAATACAAGTATTATTCGTAACATTTATAATAATTGATATTTACAAAATTTACTGCACTATTTGTAACCGAATGGTATTTCTGAGAAAGTCTTTAATTTCTTTATGTGTTTTTTAATATTTTCAAAATTTCCGCATGTTTTTTTTCTACTAATTTTTCCTCTCATTAAAAAAAATACTATATAAATTTTACTACCAATGTTTCCTGCTCTTTTTTTGTACTTGCATATTTATGCATCAAGTAATGTCTTATAAATATGTATTTTTTAAAATTATATTTTATATCTTTTTAATGTTAAAAAAATAAGTACTTTGACAATAAACAAACCCAAAAATTCCATCCATATGCTGGTTAATAGTATATTGTGCAACAAGTGCAGAAAATGGCTAATTTCAGTTGAGAAATTGCATTTTGCACATGTTCCACACTATACTTTTTCTACGACTACACTTTTTTTATAAAAATGTAGAAAAAAATTTACTACAAGCATTTATTTTTATATAACTATATTAAAAAAAAACGATGATACATTATTTATTTGAAATTATAGTTAATAGTAAAATTGCTACAATTATTTATCTTTATTTATATAAGATAATCCTGGTATATCGTTGTTTTTTAAAAGGTTTTTTATTATATGAATATTCGTTGATGTCGAGGGTTGATCTTCATGTGAATAATGTGGGTTCTCTGTGTCCATTTGAGTACAAGGATTAGTTACAGTTGGCTGTTCAATCGATGTAACAATTTTATTGGTAACTGTAATTTTATTTAGATTAGAATTTTTTCTTCATGTCATAAATTTTTCATAAATATATATTTTTTTCCTTGAAATTTGTGGTTATAAATTTAAACTTACGGCGGTAGCTCTGTCCAGTATTTCTGGTGGGGTGTTGTTTTCGGATTCATTATAACTGCTACCCGTGTCCATAATTAGTAATAATTAAACAATTAACATAAAACAATTTTTAAAATTTTGCTTTTAAATATATTTGATTTAATGCACTTTGTTTTACTTATAAATAATTCGATATTTACGATTTGACAGATCAAACAATTATTTTCAATAATTATTTTAAAACAGAAGCGCTAGCAGCCAACTACGTTCAATTTGATGTCGACGATTCCCCATTTAAAATGTACAGGTGTGGAAAATTAACTGTGAGAAATGATTTCTCACGGGTATGAACAATACATAACTTTGTAGTTGTGTAAAGTGTGAGAAAAATGCTGTTTTTCATAGCGGTCGTAGAAAAAAATATTTCTGAATATTGAATAACTTTGTAACCAATCAGCGCGCTATAAAACTTAAACGCGTGTTTGACGACGTGCGTCGGTTTTTATTCCGCACGAAGTATACATATAACGCACTAAATATAAAACAAAGACCGGTTAACATAGGCGGCTCGCGGAACTTTTTCCCAATCGGGACCACGTACAATGTCCGTCTAAAAGGAAGACGGAGACAAAAAGCTCTTCGCGCGAATACCCAGAGACGTGTCGGCGGCTGCCGGACGGCGAAGCGGCCCAACTGACAACTTATGGGTGTCGTCAGTTTTTTCAGCGGCTACTAATTACACGAGACTCGGCGAGGTAACAGCAAAACGCGCGTGAAATCCAAACGACGCGAGGCTCTGAACTCTCCCGCCGCGGCCATATATCTGGCCGGACGACAAAACATTGTTCGGGACACGGCGATGTCGGGGATGACTCTATAGACCTACGGACACGATCGCTAATTGGACGGAATAACTCAGGAGGCGGCGAGAGTTAAGCGAAATTATATTATATTCAACGAAATTATATTAAACTTTAAAATTACCTACACATTTGCCTAAAAACCGGCGAAAGCATTAGTACGTTACCGCAGTAGTTAAGATATTCAGTGGTGGTGTATGAATCTGATATATCTAGATAATACGGAAAGATGTTTCCTTGAAAGAGCGAGTCGGACAGTGAATAGAGATTGCTTATATGAGAAAGAAGTTATGAAAAACTAGATACTTTCGGTTAAAACTAGTAAAACATGAGAACGTAAGTATACCTGAGGAGTATGCAACCCGATTATAGGATCCTCAAAATTGCCCACTTTTACCGGGATAATACTCGGGCGTATAGGGACTCTAATGAATTAGTTCTATATCGCTCAGTCGCTATTTGACAGGCGCACAGTGGGACAAAACTGTAGTGCTTTACCGAAATCACTCTGGCAGCTAAATTTGGCATCTATCAACAACAAAAAAGAAATCGGATAATATCATTTGACAAATCATTTGGATATTTGTAAAATGAAATTTTAAAATTAAAAAGTCAAAAATATTTATACATTTGAGACCTTGACACTGATTTTCATTGGAAAAACCCATATTTTCCAACAAAAATACGTTTTTAGATTAAAATAGTAAAATATTGGGAATGAAAATAAATAAAAAATCTGACTAGAGGAATTTATGGAGAAATTCATAACGAACATTTAAAAAAAACATACCGTACTACGTTGTCGTAGATTATGGCAACGTAATCTCACTTTATTGAGGGTTGTTTCCATTAATGTGTTATAGCTATTCGTAAAAGTAAGCTTCAGGTATAATCAACAGTCAACAGTAAGAAAAACTGTTAACGTACTATGAATTTGCAATTTGCTTGGTTAACAGGTTTTAAGATGTTATTAGATTTTTCTTCCATATGACGTATGGCATGGTATTCTCTGGCTTTGAACGAAAGAGATGGAAATAGCGGTCATGTCTAAGCTTTTCGGTTATGTCAAACTTTTAACAAGTGACTGTCACAATTTATAAAATAAACAATGGCTGTCATATGATGTGACAGTCTTGACAAGTAAATAAGGTTATAAATTCGATTAAGAATATAAATATGTCTTTTTTTCTCGGCCAACTTTGATGACGTTTTTTTTGGATGGCTCTATATATTGTCCGTATATGACCGTCACTTCGGTATTTCCCTATACCATTTTCAGTTGTTGTCGCGAAAACAAAAAGTTCTCAAATACTATGTATTAAGTGCGGTCCTGACTCTTATGGTTTAGTGCTATCTCTACTAGGAATAAATGACTCACAAGAAAGCGATAAAAATTAAGTACTCTTTTAATGAGTCGAATTTTGCCTTCACTTTAAAGGAAAGTACTTTTCCATTAAATTGAAGGCAGGACCGGACAGATGCTATTTACGATATTAATAAACTTTTTTATTTTTGAGTTTATTGAAAAATGTTATTTGGAAGAAAGTGTTTGTTTTGGATGGTTCTATGCACTATTAAAAAATATGGTTCAACCTAGGAATCACTCTGTTTAAGACTACATTTACATTCAATTTTAATTCGGCTTACGCCTGAAATTTGTGTGATTGACCTGTGCAAATCCACAGTACTCTTCACATTGGAAATTTGCCAATGGGAATGCTACGAATGCGAACGAAAAAATAAATGAAATCGCTAGTTGTGCAAAGAAGGGTGTTTTCGGTTTGCGAGTCGAAAATAAATCTTTAGATTTCTGTACAAGTTCAAGAGAGTTATATTTAAAAAATGCAATGTGATTGACATATATATTAAGTGGGTTAAAGTGAGTGGTATCTAATAAGTAGTTTTTACATCGTAATCTTTACATCACTAAATTGAGATTTACCGATAATTTGAATTTCGATTTTTTTTTAAATATATTCTTGATTACCGAAACTAATTTAATATATTTTTCGATCTCGTACTTAACTTTACTTTAAGTATTAAATAGACGTCGAGGCGTACTAAAAAAAAACATCTGCACCGCTCGTAAGTTGATTGTTGACCGACGTACTCAAGATTACGCAGAGAGACAAGACAAGTGTACGAATTTATCCCCGTTTGATAAGGCTGGTGCTATCGAGGCAATCGATAGAGTGTGTACATTGAAGGAAGTGACTTGCGATTTCGCCGGCACCTGGACGCTCGAGGCGCCCTCTGTATATGTGTATTCTAATCGGCGCCCCCGTCAGCTGCGAGCCATTATATTGGATGATTCCGCAGTTTGCGACACGAGCTGCATTAACGCTGCTGCTCTCCTCTTCTATTCAACTAATTGTTATAAAACAACCGGCCGTATCACGAAATGACGAGAGCCGATCGCGGTATTAATTCCGAAAACTTTATACGGGGCAGGTCGAAAAGAAGTGACATTAACAATTAGTCTAAGAGTCATCGATATTTTCTGACTGCGATCTGATTTCTGATTTATATTTTCGATAAAAAGCGATTCCTCGTTGGTTTGAATATAATGACAACAAACGTCTAATCTCCGAGCGGTGGCGCAGTGGCTTTGAATGCTCGTTTTGACACGCGCAGATGCTACTAATATGAACGCGGTGAATACGTCATATTTCCGGCGAATTGCAACAGAGTTGGATCAGGTCATTATTACAAAACAATAGTTCACATAAATTACATCACAATACAACAATGAATATTCAAATAAACGTACTAAGGGGCTATCACATGATGGAGATTTAGGTGTGGTAACGTTAGTGGTCGCGAAACATGACACTTAAAAGAACTTGTCCACGAACCTCATAAAATTTGGGCCTAAAACGCGAAGAAACTTGATTCACAAGTTATAAAGTTACAATGACAATTACATTTTTAATTACCAGTTATAAAAGTGTACTAAAAAATTAGCTGGTAATGTGCTTACAGTAAATATGGTTTCGCTAGTACGTAATATACCATAACAAATTTTAAAACAAAAAAACTAAACAAAATTTCTAAAAACAATAGACAAAAAAAAGTTTTTTTTTCACGAAGATCTAAAGGTAAGAAAATATTACTTTTTAACACCTTCCTGTTTTATAACCAGGAAGACTCGTTTTCCCTGGGTATACCTGTTCCAAATACATGTTCCCATAATATCTAAAAAATTGACATAAAAATGTGTCACTTAATATGTATTTAATATCCACCTGTGTACGCGGTATGGTAACTCTTACTGTATATTTGAAAATCAAAAAAGAAACATTTTTTGTGCTACCTTTTCTTATTTAAAAACGCTATTCTAAGAGAACCAACGTGTATAAACACGATCTTTAAATTAAAAGTTTATACTAACCCGTAATCTTTTTTTCCCAACAATAACAAATTATTTGTTTTTAGTTAGTAGCTTTTATTACTGTTGTTTTAAGTATTTTTTTATAAACATTTTCCACACTTTGATGTGGCAATATTCGATTATGTTGTTAAACAGCGGGTACGTATAAAAAATAGATACACGTCTGTTTGCTTTTTTCAAACATTTCAAGTCCTATGCCTGAAAATTAGTTTACTAAACTTTATGAACATATATCATAGAGTGTTTTTTAAAATAATATCAAGTCTTTCTTTGACTGATATATTATAGCTGTACAAGGTGATTCACTATAATGCACTTGATTATTTCTGAACCAAGTGGAAAATTTAAAAAACCCTTAATAACCCCGATGACATGATCTTCAAAACAAACGAATTATAAGGTTATACTTAACATTTTTAAATGAAACACTCTGGTGTATGTCACTGCAAAATCGGAATCCTCATGTTTTTTTTCTGATTTCAGCGAGACAATGTTTCAGTGTTTCATATATGGTTGAGTAGGCATGGAAAACAATGGATATATCAACAATGGACATATCAACAGACACTGGATATATCCATCATTATTTAGACGCAGTGATTCAAAAGTTTCTGGACACATTGTCCAAGATATTGTTTATTATTATCAATTACTTCGATGTTTTTTTCCCTCAATTCATCCATTCCCTCTGTATATGACATGTATGACACCATATATTTCTGAAATTAGAAAAACATGAGGATATTCCGGTGGCATACCGGGAGTTAGTTTTAACATAATACTATATAGAACTATAACCTTGTATTTCATATGTTTTGAAGATCATATATTTTTTATTGTGTGGTTAAAAATCTTGTAGAAAGGGATAAAGGTTTTTTGAATTTTCGGATCGGTCCAGAAATAACCATAACCAAGATACAGGGGGCATTTATGGTGGATCACCCTCTAGTACAGTTATACACTAATGAAAAAATTTAAAGGTCAAAAAAATATCCCGAATTTTCAGTGAAAAATGGTCTTATCGAGGTCTAAAAAAAGCATTTTGAAGCTTCAAGTTTCGAGTTTTGAGATATTTCGGCAAAACAATTTTTAGAGCTACATGTTTCAGCAATTTTAGGAAGTAGTGTGAGAAAAAAAAATTCCATATTTTTTGCTTTTTTTTTTTTAAGTCCACGAGCTTGAAAACAATTTTTATAACTTAGCCATGGTATGGACCGGATAGGTTGTTTACTCAGCTTCAATTTGCTTTTATTTAAATTTTCGATACGACCATTTGTTGCTGAGATATCGAACTTTAAATCAAAAAGAACCCCTTTGTCTTTGATCGACGATATCTCGGCAACCAACGGTAGCACAGAAAATCTAAGGGTAGTTCTGAAAACTGAAATAAACATCCTACAAGGTTCTGCTGCGATTTTTGAGGAGAAAATTTGTTTTATCCTTGAAATGAATTTGAAAAAACAGGAAAAAAACGGGTAATTGGTGGTTTTTTAGAACATCAACGGCTGAAATTCAAATCTTCATAAAATGACTAATGTTGCGTGTGCCTTTTACAGTTGAATATACCCCCAAAAATCATGCAGTTACATTACGATCTAACGAACCGTTTTCTTGTTGCAAACGGTCAAACTTTAGAAAAGATTAAAGGGTCACTTTTTTTGAGCTTAAACATGTCCTAATCATGGCTAAAGTGAAAAAAAAGTTTTTCGAGCTTCCCTTACAATTTTTTTCCGCAAATACCGTTGAAATTTACAAAAAAAAGTTCGTGCTTGAAAAAAAAAAAACAAAAAAACCGTGAAATATTTTTCTCACAATACTTCCTAAAATTGCGCAAAACATTTTTTCTAAAATTTTTTTGTCAAAATATCTCAAAACTAGAAACTTCATTCTGAAAAATCACTAAAAATTCGGAAATTTTTTTTGACCCTTTAATGTTTTCCATTAGTGTAGATCATCGTGTACAAAATTTTCCAGACATATCACGGGAATATGTCTCGGAGACGGAGTTCTCTGGCGGAATCCGCGACGTTGCTTTTAAAACCGTCCCGTGGGATCTCGCCGGACGCGTTTGACCGGGGGTCATCTGGAAAATTGTCAGTTATTAATCTGGTTCTTGCGGGTGAGACACGTAGAAATTGCCATCCAGCCCACGTCACAATTCTAGCGACTCCGATCCACCGCAAATAGATTACGTGATCCCATCTCAGTCATCTTTATGCACTACGCGTCTCGGTCGGGTCGCGCAGAAATTGCAACACGTTACTGTTCGTTTCTGTATCGCCTCCCTCCTCCCCGCGCCCTCGCGTCGCGTCGTTCACGCCCCGAAAATTCTATCAGTTCCACTCCTGCGGACACATGCGAATGCATTAAATACTGCGCCTGCAATGGGACGCATTAGGCGATCCATAGACGAGCAACTTGATTGCCAAATATGTCGTCAATGTTGTATCAGATGTTTACAGTCTGTGGGCTCCGGTGTTGCCAGATGGTTTTGCCAGAATTTCCTCACCAAGCGCTTAAAAACCTTCATATTCCTTCAAATTCAGAAAAAGTGGCGCCATCTCTTGTTTTATGTGGGAACAAAATATGCTCACTAAGTCATCGTAATCTCAAAACCCTTCGTTTTGAAGGGAAGACTACAAATCTGGCAAACACTACTGAGCGGATTGAAGGTTGCAGGTGAAATCAAAGAACTTTCAAGTCATCAAATCAAAGATCTTTTACAGGCGGAGCCTAATGTCATACCCGTTGTAGTGTCTGTTGGCTGAGTTGTCAACTACATAAGTTGACAACATTAGTTCTTTAGCGTTCTTGTGTTTGATAATTCGCATGTTGGTTTTATGATAAGATAAATCCAGATAATGAATCGTGGTTCCAATTGCTAGAGGCGTTCAAATGTTCAACTCGAGTTGTAGTGAAATGAAGTCCAATGTATTTCAATAAAGAAATAAACATGTTTGGAACATTACAAAAAGTTGGACGGAATTGCAGTTCTGAAGTTGAGGGACAAGAATTTACACTAGTAACGTTCAAGTAGATGTTCAACACCAGTTCTGAAAATAGTTGTGTATAAAATCAGTGATTTTTATAACTTTTAGGTCGCTCCTATAGCATGTTTTGACATTATCGATCCTTTTTTTAGTTTCCAGCATTGCATTTCCATCCAACTCCTGGTAGAGCTCCAAAAGTTTCTTCCAGGCCAATTTTTTTTTTAATACATCGGACTCCACTTTGCCACAACTCGGGAAAACGACAAACAAAAAGCAAATTATCAAACATAAGAACACAAATGGACTCCAGAACTTATCAAGTCAGCTAATGTTTTCAAGTTCTTCACAACACAGAAACAGGATACTATAACAGGGATGCTAATATCAGGCACTTCCCCTGAAAAAGTTGTTTAATTTCATCTTTACACATACAACCTTCAGTTCGCCTATAGACTATCAACATCTCCTTCAACACGACCAAGTTGCTCGTCTATGGACAGCTTTAGATGACGTTGATTCAACTAGAAGCGAGACAAAAAAAAATAGTTCGGATACAGTGGCGGCTCGATGGGGTATGCCTCACACAAAAGGGGAGAAGGACGAAAGTACATCTTCTTTTATATTTATTTTTTAATTCACTCACTTAATACATACATTAAAAAATAATACACCCTTATTCAAATTAAGTGCGGACCATTCGTGACACAGTTATTATTAGAGATACAAAATCGGCTAAATTAACAAACTCTGAAGATAAAGGAGATGTCCAATAACCTCCAAATCTTCGTACTTTATTGGAGTGTCTAAATTGTTGTGCAACAGTGGTTATTAGGGTGCGGAAATAACGCAGGGTCGGCGCTATACAACTCCGGCGCTATAGTTTAAACCGTATTTTTTAAGTACCCTGTAAATTATATACGCGTGTATTTCTTGTACGGCACTGACAGTGCCTGGTAACGCGCTGGGAATCTGGATAGTTGAACGCAGTTTACCCTGCGTTATGGCAGACATTCCGGACCCTTGTGATTATTACTACATCTTGTGCGGATGGTCCTGTGATTCCAGGGCCGTACTCAGGGACAGGGTGACTCGGTGGACGGTTGAAATTCATTCTATATATTCACATTAAATCTTTTGAAAGTGTTGTTAATATTACGTATATCCTTGTTTTTATGTTCTCCTTTTTCCATTCGTCACAAAGCGACAGACACTTTTTTTGCTTTTGTGCTTTAATCAAATGGCGAAATTTGGATACGCGGTGCAAATTAAAATATATCGCGCCGCGTGAACGATGCGATTTTTTCCGCACGGCGGTTGTCGCGTGTAATTAATATTACACTAGCAATAGCGCGCATGCATCAGGCCGATGTTTACATTAGCCTGGCCACTATAAATTATGTGTATCAATACGACAGTGCTTAATTGTGATATACGCTGTATCGCCGAACGCCCCTGCCTGATATTAACATTCATTTACATGTTAATAAATTCTGCTAAAATATACACGAAGGTGCGCCGTCGCTTTTTATTCCCGTAAATAGGAAAATACTATGTTCCCGTCGGGTGGCGCTAGATTATATTTTCACTCCGAATACCGGAAGCGTCAACTGAAAGCAGGTGATGTTATTAATGTCTTATTTATTGTCAACTCAATTAACTACACATTCAACAAATAGTAACTTAGTGGATAACAGCAAATATTAATCGATAAAATTAAATAAACAGGTATTAAAATAGGTACGAATTATTTTGTTATCGGCGGTGTTAGATTATTAATTCCGTTCCTACCTGACCTTGAATTAGTAGCGGTTCAGCGACATCTGCAGCAGTAGATTTGCGTTTAACCACTTACCCATGGCGTCTGAAACAAAAGAAGATACATTAATGTTTGGTTTATAAAAAAATACATTGAAATGGAATTAAAGCAAAACTTTGACACATACAAAACAAGGTGATATGGAAAAAAATTTAAACATTTTTTGGAGCACGCAAAATTTCGTTTCGAGGATATAAAAAAATCGTAGCAGGCCATGGAGTTGCATCTGAAAAGCCACGATAGGGTCAAAGAAGTAAGAATACAATGATACCAAGACACCAATGATCTCATGATCCCAATGAACCCTAATGGCTCCATGAGCCCAATGATCTCATGATCCCATTTATGCCAATGGTTCCATGATGTCATGCCCCATGACGCCTATGATCCCAAGAACCCACTGATCAAAAAAACCCCAATGATCCCCAGACTCCGATGATCCCAAGACACAAATGATCACAATATCTCACTAATCTCATTGATCCTAATGGCCCCATGACACTTATGATCACACGATCCTAATGAATCCAATGATCCTACTATCCCAATGCCATTGTTTTAGGATATAAAAAAATCGAAGCCAGGCAATCTGAAAAGCCACGATAGGGTCAGAAGAAGCAGTTTTCGATGCCCATTAAAACAAAAACAAGTTTAATCGATTATCTTCGCAAATGAGGATTATATGGATTTGTAGGTACATATACAAAAGTAGACACCGTACAGGGTGTGGTGCAATACAGGCTTATTTAAAACGTTATATAGCTCTGGCAAAATTATGTAGTGGTTTATAGCATTCACCGTTATGCGTTTATCCACAATTTCGCGCTTTATAAAAAAGATGTTCACCAGGCAAACTTTACGATAGGCTAAATGAGCCGACGAGCCTGGACCTCCACTTGGCTTCATCGGTCTGTGTATATGGATCGTTCTAGTTGGTCTGCGATGTTTAGCAGTGTTGATGCGATCGATATTTCCCGCAATCAAAATTATACAATTTTTGCTGCGCGTTCGGGCCGAACGCTTCTTCGCGCGTAACGAACAAACGACAGGTAGCCGGGGCATGCGGCCGGTTAATTAAGCGAGGCGCGGTCATTACCGTTCGCGAGGTAATTAAGAAACCACCCTTAAATAGATGAAGTAAGACGATTTTAAATGGGACGGCCTCGCGGTGCCGCGATCGCACACAGGCGCTCTCGGAGGCAAAAAATAAATGAGTTGTGGCAGAAATGGGTGTGTCGGTAATAAAGTGCTCGAAACGATACACTAAGAAATCATCTCGTTTTTTTTTGCGACGGAGCAAACGACCTCTCGCGAACTACTTGAACTTCCAATTATTTGTTTTCGAATGGGCATAAAATGATTCGGAATTACGTTGGGGCCATGAATATATTAGCCCTTCGTGCGTTATCAATTGTTTTTCCGGTAACGGAGTTGTTAGTCTGAATCGTTTAGGTTCAACTTATACTTTTTGATATCGATAAAAATATGAAAAATCGGTCGCTGCTTAAACTCTACAAGTTAAAAAAAACGCTGTAGTTAAACGTTACGTTGCAGCCTCAAATTTGACCTCAAAGTAGGCTTTTTCAATTCAAGAATGTATGTCGTTGATAGGTCAGGCCTAAAATTGTTGTCGATCTGGGTTTGACAGCTTTCAGACTGTCAAGGTTAAAGCTCAAAACCAGAACCGTTTCTATAAAAAAACTCCGCCTTAAAATGGTGTTTACACAACAAAAAGTTCTGCTTCAGAAACGGAAGGGAAGTTGAAGGACAGTGAATGTGTTCCCTCCACAACTGTTACTTGGAGTTTCAAGAACGGTTTCCTGATGCGGTTGTGAATATAGACTACAATTCGTTTAATTGTTGTCTTCGCCACATTACTTAACTGTTCAGGGAAACAGGAAGTGTACAACGAAGAAATGGTAGTGGCCGTCCTATAGTACGAACGAAGGGGCTGAAAGAAAATGTGCGGCAAGTTGTGCTTCCAAAATTCCTGTTCGTGGTCTGTTGCAGTTAAGCCGTGTCTGTTGGTACTTGCCACACTGTTTAAAAAAAGTTCATCTCAAGAATTTTGAGATGTTTAGTAGAGCAGAGTTTTGTCATAATTGTGGTTTTTAAATAGTCTTCGAATAATTGGTAATCCACATTCTCACAGAACGTGAGAATGTGGAGTTCTGAGAAAACAGTCAATTTTCCTCTCTCATCCGCAAAAAAGTTGGTGTTTGGTGTGCAATCAGTCGAAGGAGCATACTTGCTCCAGTTTTCCTTCCTGAAATTGGTCCTGAAGGATATAGGGAATCAATTATTACGTCGTTGCCAAATCAATAAATTGCTACAATTTACAGCCACCAAGATGATGCTATAGCATACAAATATCTGGTTTGTAAAATCTGGTCAAACTATGGCAATGTTGCAGAATATTTTTCATAATTGCTTGATGCGCTTGAATTCCGAATATTTTCCTCCAAGATTCTGTGACACAACACCATGTGGTTTCTTTTTTGCGGCCATACTTAAAGAATCCAATTTTCCAAATTCCCTCTTAATAACCTTCATCGACTTCAAGAAAGAATTTTTGAAAAAACAAATTTGAGAAAAAATATAAAATAAACTGAGATAACATTACTTCTCATCTCCTAGAAAATATTTTCGGTTCTATTCAACAAAGGTGACTGAAATGTTTGGAATAACGTGGGGCCAATTTCAATAATATTTATAATAAAATGTTTATTTTGAAACGTTTGTTCAATTAAAAAGTTTATTTTTGTTTCACTTCATCTTTCAATTAACCCATGTCGAGGGCAAAAAATAAGTTGCCGGGGTTGGACAACAGGCCATCACGGTCAATTGAAAAAAGTAACCATTACGTCAAATTGCCTAAAGCTCAATCTGTCAAAACATTTGTTTAGATGTGAGCTATATTGGAAAGAAAAGACATGTAGATTTTTTCCACAGCCAACTTGAAATCAAAGTACATGTATTTCATAAATTTATAACCAGTTTAAACTGTTCAACATGCTCTAATCAATATTTCACAAAGTATATAAAGTCCTTGTATACATAAACGGAAAAAAATATTGTTTTCTTGTAAGGAGCAATACGTTTATCCTTTACGTCGAATGATTTATTTTTAGCGCGTAGCCGTTCGCAACACCCAACGTCGCTGCGTCGATAATATCTGCCTCTGCCGCGTATTCCGTCAAATTAAGATCATTCGAACGGCTGCAGCCGAATGCAAATGTTGCGGAATAACTCCGCGTGTGTGTGTGTGTCGGGGCGTGTGCGTATATGTAGCAAATTTCACGGAAAATTTTATTACCTTTAAAAAAGCATTCGCTAAAGACTTATGCGCATTTAGAACCCATTAGGTCACAACAACGTAACGGACGTCGCGGAAAATTTATTTGCTATCGCGGGCGCACCGGCGGAATTACCATAACGGCGTTTCTTCGCGCCGACGATGGCTATCGGCATCGTTCACGACATTCCGCATCATTTTAAATAGAGCGACGATAATTTTATAGCGATTTGTGTCCCGCGGATTAGAAAATTCGAAACCGGACCGGATTGAAGATTGAAATATCGATGCGACGATTTGATCCATTAAATAAATTAATAATACTTATTGTGGGCCACAAGTGGCAATGGATTAGTCGAAATAATTTCTAATGAGTTGTACGAGGAGTTAAAAATTTGGAGATACCAATGATATCAACGACAAAAATAGCCACTCGCAGACAAGATCAATAAATGTCGACATCCAAGCGACAACGCACTGTCCAACAGCAACTGTGATCTGCACGGTATCTCGCGTTGTTTACAAACTCATGTGGGATTCTGGCATTTGATGTTGAATTTCCCTCTAGTTCCATGATGTCCTTGGTCTGGGCAAAAATAAAGACTACCGAGAATCAGCAACTAACTTTTGTTGATACCTTACTTGATTTTGGCCAAAGTTAGCTTCCAAAAGTAGATTTAGTAAAAGTTAGCCAAGGTCGAATGTAGCAGTGGCAGTACAATTTTTTTCTTCACATAAAAATCTGATAATTTCCAAAATATGTCTTGCCAAAATCATATTTTCAAATCGATATGTTTATCAAACTGATTTATGGGATGTATTGGGATTAGTGGAGCATTGCATTGTCTATTTATCTCTGGTACTGGTCCATCTCTAAATGTTCAAATATTTGTGCCATGTTGCCATGTGGCGATGTATGATATGTTATGGTTTTACTGGAAATGACTATTGTTTCCTTCTAGTTACATGATGTCGTTGGTCTGGGCCAAAATAAAGACTACCAAGAATCATAAAGACTATCAAGCAACCAACTTTTGTTGATACCTTACTCGATTTTGGCCAAAGTTAGCTTCCAAAAATAGATTTAGTAAAAGTTAGCTAAAGTCGAATGTAGCAGTAGCAGTATAATGTTTTTCTTCAAACAATGTAGCAGTAGCAGTACAATTTTTTCTTCACACAAAAATCTGATAATTTCCAAAAATATGTCTAGCCAAAATCATATTTTCAAATCGATATGTTTAACAAACTGAATTATGGGATGTATGGGATTAGTGGAGCATTGCATTGTCTATTTAACTCTGGTACTGATCCATCTCTAATATGGAACAAATATTTGTGCCATGTTGCCATGTGGCGATGTATGGTATGTTATGGTTGTACTGGAAATTATATTGTATGTCTTCTTTTTATTTTCTGAGTCGTATAGAGTGTACTATCTTATTACTTAATTGAAGCAATTTACAAAGTTATTAAAGGTATCGGCAATATAGGTACCAATGGTATGGAAAGTAATACAGGAATTTGGAGTGCCTCAAAAATGCAAACTTCTCTGTTGGCAGAATCTTCAAAATCAACATTGTATTACTCCAAATATGTGGTACGTACAGAATGGTCCTCCATTGTCTTGTAAGGCCTGAAAAGGAGGCTAAACAAGACAAAGTGTATGCACGCCCCTTGCGTTTAGGCGTTAATTTTTATGCTATTGTTCGAAGGGCTCGTTTGAGGGCCTCGACTAACTGCCAACAAAGAAAAAAAAGTGGAATTGGGTCAGCCTTATCTCGGAGGAATTACGAAAGATTCAGGGGCGTCCTATCATTATGGAAATTGTGACTTTCTGGGACGTGAAAATGTTAGAGGAAAAACGTGAAACGGCAATTGCGTCGTCATCGGAATTAATCTAGTCTGCGCGATGTAATCAGGAGCCATTATCGCCCCGGGTATTTGGTTAAAAAAGCAATAGCCACCCCACAATTACCCTGTAATGGGCCATCGTCTCTTCCTTGATCAACACATAACAATCGCGAACCCTCCCAAGTTGCATAATTTCGGCACCGGCGGCAGCAGCCTGGGATTACGGGACGAGCTGCTCTGCAGTTCGGTTTAATTAACGTTCAGCACCTACGAGGCGCGAAGCGTTTGTCTCGGTCAGCTGGCGTTTCTCGCGAGGTGCATGTCGGGGGCTCATAACGCGCCGGTATTGCTATCACACCCTGTCCAACCCTCGCTAAGTGCAGGGCCGGACGCTCGGTGCACGCGAGGCGAAGTTATTTATGTCCGCGGTCAGCTGAGTCTATATATGTATATACTTCTCCTTCGCCGGCCTACCGTTTCTCCTCTCCGTATAATCGATGTGGATTTTAAATAGAACCATCCCCAGAGCCGCACAGGCACTGGGGGTGGCTCTTGTCAGGTGCGAAGGTAAATACAATCGCCGGGAGGGTGGACCAACTGTAAATAAATTAAGGATTGTGTAATATAGTCCACACTATACAGGCCACTCCATTGTGTATGTTGGTGGAGTCCAAACAACCAACTTATTTTCAAGATTTACATAGAATGGAGATATCGTTTTGTGAGTGTTGCCATGTTTGTTTTTTCTGCGATTCTGTATGGATTTTGCGCTTGGCCAATAAATGTTGAGGACAAAAAGTTATCCAAAATCTTGGTTACATTTTTGCAAACATACGATGAATTGGTTATTACTATTGGTAACTGACATGAAGGTGTGGCCTAATTAATATGGCAGACTTTAAGTTGCAAGTTTCAAATAAACACGCGTGTTTCTAATCAGTTTCATTTAATTAAATTATTAAATGCCTTCTTTAAATGAATTTTTTACTGGGCAGGTTCAAATGTCACTCAAAAAAACTTTGTCAATGCCGAAAAAATTTTAGAAGCTAGACGTTTAATAAAATGTGGGCGAAATATGGAAAGTTTGAATATGGACGTAGTAACTTTCACTGCATTTTGTTTACAAAGTTCTCACCTAAAAGAACGAACCCATGAAATTAATGGGACAATAACAAATATTGGCAAAATTTTGTCTGTTCAATGCTCTTGTAAAGCAGGGATGGGCGAAAAGTGCAAACACGCAGTGGCAAGTTTATTATAATATTACCGGTATGTACATTTCTAACCTCAAGTCATAGTTTAAAATTTCGAAAATATTTTATATTTTTTTTTGTTGTAAATAAAATCGTGTGATGATGTTTGAGAAAAGGCAATGAATTACTACATATTTTAAGTTAAAACTAACACTTGAATTGTCATATTAAAAATATACATCTGAAAATTGTTAAATTTTTGGAGTTAAATAGTTTATTATTATTAACATAAAATTGATGAAAATTCTGGCTCTTACACATTTTTCTTTTTTATTTGTTCATTAAAAAACTTTAAAATTTTCGGATGACTGCTGATTTTACTGTTATTATTTTTTTTGAGATTAGACTGCATTTACTTACTTGAAATTATGTAATCACTTTCATTAAAGTGCAATGAGCAAACTCGCATTCTTGGAAATACATTTTTTAATTTAAGAACACGTTTCCATGCTTTTAATCTGTCTAATTTTTCAAAATTTCCAAATACATTTTCGACTTACACAACACTGTCACCAGACTTAGAAAACGAATGGAAGATTAGATCTAAGTTTTTATTTGATTTACTATTGCAGCCCTTAACAACACAGATATACGAGCTGTAGATTTAGTTCGAACGGGAGAATTAATAATTTCCATGACAATTTAATAATAATTATTTATTACTCAATTATTCTAAGTGAATCACATGTGTTTATGACATGCGGTGCAACCTCGTTTTAGTTATAATTTTAACCACCAGGTGTCGTGACCAAAGTGGTCAGTTCCCAAAATCTAATTGGAGTATATCGGTGCAAAAAAGGTTCAATAAACTAAGATGATGTGTGTTTCGTACAGATGCTCATGATCCAAATATTTGTTTCTTCAATTTTGTAGCTGTATTTATCAATTTACCACGACGAGTTGAAGATTAGATAATTTGTTTTTAATAGATAAATTAGTAATAGATACTTGTTTAAAAAAAAACAGTTACCATTCTTACGACAATAATTGTCAGTGCCACATAATGTGCATTCGATGAGCTTCATTGATGACAGACGTAATAGACAAAAAATGAAAAAAGCACTGTTTAGGTGCCTAACTTAACTTACTCTTAAAAAAACTAAAACTTAAGGTAACACTACCTTGTACATTTTTTTGACCATTTTTTTATTGGCTTAAATGCTTCCTTAACTATCCAAAATTGATATCCAAAAGGTTTTATGTGGGGGAAAATTTTTAGAGTGGTCGAAAAATTCGGTTTTCCGAGTGAAGTCACGGTGCTGTTTAACTAGTAATTTGTGCTGGTTCGATATCGTTGCAGTAGGGGTCACTATTTCTTCGCAAACACAGTATACCTTAAAGGAAAAATTGAATTAGAAGGAAATAGCAGAATGAAAAAAATAATTAGAAGGAAATAGCAGAAGGACAACATGAAAACCTTGAATTAGAATGACAGTTGTATGGCCCAGGCATCGCCGATTAGTGGTAAATAAAAAATTTTCATCGAAATATATGTACTTGAAACGTTAAACGCGTTTTTCTTAAAACCACGTTTTTCGAGCCGCCCCTAAAATTGCGCCTTCAAATTTTCCCCCCCCCCCCCTTAAATTTTCCCCTTGGCCAAAAAAAAAAAATTTTCCGGGAACCCCCCGGGAACCCTTTTTTTTTTAATTTTACTTCCCTACGGGGGGGGTGGGGCCCGGGTTTTTTTTCCGAACGATCTTTAAAATGTTATTTTTTTAAAAATCAATATTTCGAAAAGTTCCACGGTCCTTCACAAGATTTTTCGATGTAATTTCAATATCTTCTTGGTTTTTTGTTCTAGATGCACAATTGCGACCTGTAGGTTTACGGCCAGGGGAAGTCATAAAAAAAAGATGCTTCATTCCGAGAACTGTTGTGCCGCCATTTTGTTTTTAAATGACAAAAAATATATTTTTGTATACTTTAA
The DNA here is from genome assembly GCA_029963805.1 of Aromia moschata. Taxonomy (NCBI): domain Eukaryota; kingdom Metazoa; phylum Arthropoda; class Insecta; order Coleoptera; family Cerambycidae; genus Aromia; species Aromia moschata. Next base: position 909,078 of record JAPWTK010000165.1, read on the forward strand.
GAGTAAATCGTTTTGCCTTTCTACAATAAATTCGAGAAAATGAGCCTAGATTTTGACCCTACAAGGTAGTGTTACCCCGTAAATAAAACATCCAAATTAATTGAACATATCTTTATACGATTCATTACGCATGAAAATTTCCTAAAATGTATATCTTCAAAAATTGACACTCTTAGTAATTAACTCGGTTACAGTGCTACTTCTGCTATTTCATTTTATAAGATTCCTCATCCTGATGTTATAATACGTAGCAGCATTTGGTGCATTGTACCAATAATCTTGGCGATAATCGTACAATTATTTAACAGTATCTACAAATTAATAAAAATAAACCTTCGTACTATCTTTATCTTGTTTTCAAAAGTTGTTTTGACATTACTGATATTTGAAAAGAGCATGGATGCTATTGGATTGGCTGTTTTTGTTGAGGCCTCAAATAAATTGACTTTGGCGTCTATGTAGGCGACCATCAATCTGTCGTCGTTCGGTGCGAAGCTGCCTACGATTCGGTCCGTTTTTGCGTCCAGACGCCCCGCCGTCGCAGCCCAGCGAGAGCACTAGAAGTGGCCATCAAATAGTGATCGGGCCTCCGCGCTACAGAAGTGGTCCGGATGTCGCCGTGTCAACCTGTCAGTTAAGGAAAAACGCGCAAATTCTATTCGGTGACAGTAACAGAGCCCCGGCGCCCTTATCAAATATTGACGCGCAGAAGGAGGCGGCGTGCCATACATTTTTAATTAGTCCGGGTGACGTGGAGCGGAGCGATTATGCAAATTCCGGTGTCAGCGCGCCGCCGTACCGACCGAAATCAAATTTTCCGCCCCATTGAATCTGAATGCGATTAAGAGGAAATCGCAATCGGGGCGCCCGCCCGATTCAGTTGCAACGTTACGCCGCCGCCACCGCCGCCGCCTCCGCCGCCGCACGTACTCGATGTAGTAGAGGATCAGATCCTCGTTTCACTTCCAGGGGCGTCGACCAGGTGAAAATATATATGTTGAATTGATGGAAGTATTTACGGACTTGAAAAAATATTTTGTAATGTTGTAGTACGTGTGTTGAGCAGAAATTCTACGTTACGGCCCTATTTATTTGCCTATAAAACACCGAAGCAGTGTACTGGAGATACGATTACAGAACTAGTAAAGACTATACTCGAACAATTTGAAATTTCCGTCGATCGAGTTGTAATGTTTGTCGATGATGGTGCTGTATCTAGTCATTCCTGTTGGTCGTTTACTGAAATCTGTATATATCCACATTACTTTCATAGTTCACACTCTTGTGGCAGATGCTATGAGAAAGTGTTATCCACAACTAGATCTGTTAATATCGGAAACTGAAGTTGCGTTTACAGAATCTCCAAAAAAGTAATCTCGAATTTCGAAGTTGTGTACGAGAATTTTAATAGGATGGGGTACAAAATCTGGCGAACACATTATTTGTCGATTCCTGTTATTTCAGCAAGCCCTCGGATGCTTAGACGACGATCTTCGCGGATTAATTTACCAATTGTTTCAATGTTTTCATCCGTTTTTGATGGTAAGGGCCGTCCGGGGGCGCGGATCGTCCTCGGTCGTGTTTCACGTCCCTCTTTAAATCATTTAAACCATTCAAAAACTTGTGTGCGGGATAAACATTCATTCCCGTACACTTCTTTTAACATTGCATAAGCTTCTGTAAAAGTTTTCCTCAGTTTAACAAGAAACTTGAGAAATTAACCCGTTGCTCCATCTGAACACAACATATTTTCGACGCGTCACTGTTACGTAGACTAATTCAAACGACTGCTACAGACAAAGTGAGCGACCAACAATAAAAAGTTCTTAAAATCACTCAAAGAATGAACTGGAATTTTTTTTGAGCAACTTTTTGGATTTTGCGAATAGTCAATTTTTTCCAAAATTTAAAAGTGCTTAAAAAATTCTGAAAAATTCCAGTGCATTCTTTGAATGATTTTAAGAATGACTTTTTATTCTTGACAATTTATTGTAAAAATGCATTGTTTTCGAGAAAAAAATTTTTAAATTTCGATACTAATTTGATCGTTAGAAACTTTTTCTCGAAAACAATGCATTTTTACTATAAATTGTCAAAAACAAAATGTAAAGTTCTTAAAATCATTCGATTCGGAATTTTTTCATCTTTTAAGCGTTGTTAAATTTTGCAAAAATTGCTCAAAAAATTTTGAAAATTTTTAAAATTACGGTGCATTCATTAAGTGATTTTAAGAACTTTTTTATTCCTGACAATTTTTTGTAAAAGTGCATCATTTTCCAATAAAAAATTCTTGAATTTTTACGCAAAAATTTTGCAGTTCAGGCGCCATTTTGAACGCTTAAGGCAAAAAATCGGATCTTTAAACCACGTATACTATACAAGTTCAAACATTTATTCTACCAGTTAGTGGAGGTTCCAGGTCCATTGCAGACCGGAAAACCCTTGAAGTTGATTAAAAAAAATGTGCAAGAAAATCGTTTATAAAACTAATAATTTTTTTGGAGGAATTTCATGGACACCATCGGAAAGGGCACGTCTTAAACTTCAAAAATATGTCCCTGTCAAATTTTTCTGTCGCAAATAGTATTAGTTATATGAGGCGCTGAAGAGCGATGTACCAGGAGTGGCGTTTTCGGCCGAAACGGGTCAATTTAATATAGGCGACGCCTATGGAAGCGAATTAAAATTTGTTACTGCGAAGACGAGCGGGCGGAGGAGAGTATTTTATTAAGGTAACTGGTGTCGAATGTGTAATGCGCTATAAACTTTATATCCCGGTCGTTACTCGGCCTTAACCGCAAATCCAGCGCGCCGTATCTCTCGTCTTTTACGGGGCGCCCCGGCAATAAGAGAGCCCCGGGAATGACCTCTCCGACGACGGCCGGGACACTCGACGCGGAATTAAAACGATTCCGATGAGTTTTACATAAGAGAGGTGGTCTTATCGATTCCGCCGTCACACGCGCGGCCGGTGTTGACGTCGCCGAGCACTACAAAAGCTAGTAAACGCGGCTACGCGCACGCAAAGAAAGGCATTCTTAAGAAGCAACCTGAAATAATACGAACTCCCATTTAAATTAATCGTAAAACTTGGATAAACACATAACGGCGCGTTTGATCTCTTTGTGGGTGCGATAATTTTATAGTTCGTAAAAGCGCGGCGGCTCTAGGAAACGCGCGCTCCGCTCGGCGTACGCGTACGCGGCGGGGCGGGCAGGGACCGGCTCCAGCGGAACGCCCAACCAAAGTCGATTTAGGAAAACTGCCGAAAATGAAGAATAAGCCCCTTAAGGGTTTACCTGCAGTCATACAATTTGAAAAAATCGATTTTTGGAAAATGTCACAGTGCAGAAGTATGGTCTTTTGACTATTAAATTCCAAAGTTTAAAGTCGGTACGAGAATAGGAACCTATTGTTCTCGACCACCAAAGCGAACGCTGCACCCCGGCGCGCGGCGCTCACTGCCAGCCCACTAGGTGCTCTGTCTCTTATTATTCGTGCTAGCCTGCTGGCCTGTTTAAAATATTTAAAGAAGAGGAAGAACTTTAAAGAATTTTTTAAAGAAGAACTTTAAACGCGTTTTTCTCGAAACGACATTTTCCAAATCGGTGGACAGGATTACAGACAAACTTCTCAACGGATTTCAATGAAATTTGTTGGAATTGTTGGCGACAACATTGGCTCGTGATTGAATGTAGGATTTTAATTTCTGATCAAAATGAATATTTTTTTTGGTTAAAAGGGTCGAATTTTAGGCCAAAAAACAGCTATTTTCTTCAAACGGTCGCCATTTTGCGTAGAATCACCGTAAATTAATTTCCAACGTTCATGTAGAATAAAGCGCAACTTTGCTTGTTTGTTTCTGATTACCGGTTGCCGAGAAATCGTGGCCACCGCGCATCCCTTCCGCGAAAACGTGCTCCCGACGACAGGCCATTTTCTACTATATATATGTTCATAAAAATTCGCGAATAAAGTTCAAGAATAAAGTATTTGAACGCAATAATTGTTGTTTTGATCTACTGCATACTTTCAGAGAACAAAAATGTCAAAAATGAGGTCCAGAGTAAGCTCGTGACTGCAGGTAACCTCTTAAGATAACAACACCAAAAACTATAAGAAATAAAGACCACATTTAAATTGTTTCCAGTGTAACTGACATGTATATAAACTTTTAACAGCTTAAGCTGTAGCAATTTGGTGTAAAGGGACCACACATACACCATAACCACATCAGCAAACTGTTCTTGAAACTCAAAGTAACAGTCTCCGAAAGTCCTTCAAAATTTTCAGTAAGAATTTCAAATTACATCTAACTATGTATTACGCATTTTTTTCTTGAGGAGACTTATTTGTGAAAAGGCTGCATATATTGCTCGTGTTCAATTTTTGGAAAATGTAGCTACAGAAACAATTTTTAAAAGCGACGAGGGAAACGTTTATATTGGTCTATTCTATTATATCATTTTTATACAAGTTACTCTGTGTTATGTATTTTTAGAAATAGTGAGTGAATAGATAGGTGTCAAAATACAGGGACCGGCAGGGAGGTAAGGAATTTTTTAAAAGATTGACACACTCTTATTTTTCGACGAAATCAAATTTTTTTTTAAAACATAGCTGAAATGTTGCCATTAAACGATGCATAGTGGAAACTGAGAAAAAAGTAATCAGTTGTGAAAAATTACGTCAGTTAAGTAGTGCCTGTTTTTGTCTAGGTACTCCTGTAGACGGCGCGACAAATTGTCCATACTCCTTTGAGGCATTTCACGTGAAATCCTTCGAATTTCTCGGGTGAATGTTTATGAAAGGGCTACAAGTGTACGTGGTTTGTTAATGTATACTCGAGATTTAAGGTAACCCCATAAAAAATAGTCACAAGGTGACAGGTCTGGGGACCGAGGAGGCCACTCCACATCTCCACGCAACGAAATCAAACGTCCTAGGAAAAGTTCCCTTTAAAAAGCCATTTCTGCGCTATATGTATGGCTAGTTGCTCCATCTTGTTGAAACCGTACAGTATTGAGGTTAAAGTGTCATCTTCTCAACTGCGGCAGAAAAAAAATCATGTAACATCGCCAGGTAACGATCTGTGTTTACAGTAACTGTGCGTCCGTTTTCACGAAAAAAGTAAGGGCCAATAATAAAGTTTCGGCTAATCACAGCTGTTTGAATCACAGAACGGCCCGTTTCAATGAAGATGTAATTGAAATGGCATCGAGTAGATACTATCTATTCGGAAATCATTATGTTCACCCCACCTGACATGACATGCTCTTCAAATGTTCCATACCTCCCTGCCGGACCCTGTACAAACGAAGACCCAGTACGTTGTTTTGTCTTGAATTTCCAAAATTTTCTGTTTCAAATGCATGGTTATTCGTTGTATTGTGTTTTAACTCGACGTGAATGTGACAATTTTACATCTATATCTTCTAACCAATCGGATTAATTTACTTTTAACAGTCTAATGTTAATGGTAAGTAAGTGTCGGATACTCAGAGCCGGTTAATTGAACATAGTAGACTTGCGGGGCCGAGGTGTCGGGAGGCGCCTGCCCGAGGCCGGCCCTGTGCACGGGGCGGGGTGGGGCGCGTTCGCTCCCGCTCTCTCCTTTCGATTCAATGATCGCGACTTCGAATCTATCAGTCCGCATTAGACTTACTTACAACTTTTCCCATATTTTAAGCTCTAAAAGCACTCCGGGTTCTAATGCCGCCGCATAATAGCGGCGGCTGCGTAATAAAAGGAGATAAATCAATAAGCGCAATCGGCCCGGCCGTGGCCCCGCCGAAGACGCGATGGAGAATGGTCAACGGAGTCGACCGGAGGACCGGAATACGGAACATTGCACAAATATCTGTATATCAAAGTAACTTTGCAAATTTTCTACAAAGAAAATATTCTTCCTTTTTATTCATACGAACAACCGTTGCGAAGGTAACACAGGCCGTCAAAATGTTAACCCAGAAACCAGAATATATTTTTCCAAAGGTTTTTGATGCGCTGAATCCGAATCCGAGGTCCTGGCTCTGGTTTTCGAGATATCTTAACCTAAAAGTGCAAAAAAGCTATTTTGGCCTCTATTTGAGGTTATGTAGCATCGCAATTTTTTTTCTAATAAAACTATGAACAACGTGTTAAAGTACATGCCTTGCCCTCTTAAATGACGTCGAGTTTACTCAAATATCTTTTTTTTCGCTGCGATATCGCATTTTGAAATTTTTAAGTTTGTGAATTTCTCTATAATTGAAAACCTATTAAGGATCGCGTGTACATCAAACAGTCGATTGGTTTGTTGATTAGAAAACACTGAAAATGTTTGAAATTCAATAACAGGTTAATGTTTTCTTATGTAAAAAAGACCAGATTTTCTTATGTAAAAAGATCCAAGGTCTGATTTTCAAAATTTTTCAGCAGGTCTTTTTACATAAGAAAAAATTGACCTGCTATCGAATTTCAAACATTTTCAGTGTTTCCTAATCAAAAAACCAATCAACTGTTTGATGTACACGTGGTTTTCACATATAGAGAAATTCACAAACATAAAAATTTCAAAATGCGATATCTCAACAAAAAAAGATATTTGAGTAAACTCAACGGCATTTAAAAGAGCTTAATTTAAGTACAAGCAAAGGCTTGTACTTTAAGATGCTGTTCATAGTTTTTTGGGAGAAAAAAAATGCGATGCTACATAATCTCAAATATAGGCCAAAGTCATTATTTTTGCACTTTTAGGTTAGGATATCTCCAAAAACCACAGCCAATTGAGAGATTTGGCCCTCGGATTCGGATTCAGTGCATCAAAAAACTTTGGAAAAATATATTCTGGTTTCTGGATTAGAGGGTCGGTCTGTGTAATTCGATTCACAGAGCGTTATATTTCTCGTAAAACGAACACCCCTTTCCACACCACCTTTGAGGTAGAGTACAAGGTGAATTTCCCTACGAGTGCCCAGTAAGCCTAACCCACATTTCTTTTTGGTAGAAGAATATGTATTTATTTCTTTAAAAATGTTTAATAAAATAATTTATAACAAAATATATCGATTATTTGTTTGGTTCAAAACAGGCGTTATTATCTATGTAATTTATTGTTCATCGTCAGACTCCATTTCAATCTATATCCTTTCCTCATCATCATTTTTTTCTTCTTCATGCTAACATATAAAACGTATAAGTGCACATTATATTTGTAACAGAACAAAATTTTGTTACGCATTATACTTTTAAAATTATATTTTACTTTATACTTTATCACTATCATTTTGTGAGGATGCAGTAGTATTAAATTTGTAATTTTTCCAAGAAATTTTAATTTTCCACATAAGATTTATCTTTTTTTCGTTCGTCTTCTTTTCTTCTTCCGTCTAGCAGTTTAGCTGACCAACTGCAGCAATGATTCGGCGCAGTATCCAGTTTGTACCAGGATTTTCGTTGCAAATGCGGATCTATTTAATTAGTAGATATCCATGAGTTTCAATCGCAACATAACTTAATCTAACATAACTTAGAGATGCCGACACACTCTTGAGTGGATTTACACTCCAGACTGGAAAATATAATCTAACATCTGTCAGATATTTTTGACTGTAGGCATAGCCTATTGATTGCTAGAGCTATCATCTTCCTGGAATTATCCTTTGCGAAGGAGTAATAATACCTCTTTTTTTGTTCAATGTTCTGACATATTGGCCATTCATCTTCTAGTCTGAGAAACTGTATAATCCACGCAAATTACACTTTTTAGAAAAAACAATGTATGTATTCTTGATACCCGCTATAACATTTTGGGGTCAGTTCAAACCGTGCTTCCACAGCTCTAGACATAATGTTGAATACTAGCTTATACTGCGACTGAACTTTGAAGAAGAAAAGAAGAAGATGAAGAGGAAAGGATACAGATTGCAGTAGAGTCTGACGACGAATAAATAAATTATTGAAATGAATAGCAACTGTTTGGAAGATGTTTTTATTGTCATTCTAGAAACAGAAGGTTTATACAAAAAATCCAGCGTTCCGGGAATTTTTCCGAAGTTGGTTTGGACTGAAGGGCCGACGTAAAATCAAAACAACGCCCCTGCGCCCCCACCGCGTTTACTGCCCGATATATCTCAATCAAAAGTGCACGAATCCGACAGTTTGTATGTGCCCGTCGAGATTCCGCGCTGAGATAGACAAAGGCGGCCAGCGGCGTCTTCCATTCCCCCCGCGGCCGTCACGCACAAATGGGAAGCCGCAATTTATTTATTACCCCCGAATACGTCCTCGAACGCTATTGCAACTCGTCTAACTATCGCGGAATAAATGACCCAAAAAATGGAAAAGTATATCGTAAGCCCAGTATCGTAGAAGGGTCGTTACTGTTTTGGTTAATGGTCCCAGATATAAAAATATCTGATTCATCCCGCGTCGATTCAAGCCAAAGATATTAGTTCCTAAGGCAACTCAAATTATCTCTAAACTGTCATTCAAAATGCTGCAATTTTCTCGTCGATTCCGAATACTAGTTAATAGTTGGATAGGAAGATGAGGGACAATTGAGTGGCCAGCCCGATCGCCAGATCTGACACCTCTCGACTATTTTTTGTGGGGATATCTAGACAGTAATCGTGTTGTAATCGGGGTGTCAATAGATTTGAATGATTCAAAAGAACGTACATATATGTAACTACCAATACTAGGTACATGTAACTACCAATACTGTCACTCGCTTAGGAATCAACACATGACATAGTATTGAAGGTTTGCACGTTGGAATGCAAACCACGTTTTACATATACACTGCCTGCGTTAACGGATGATTTTCTTTTCGCATGTGGGTGTGAGCGTATTTTTTATCGTAAATAAAAATGTATTTCGCGCGAAATTTAAAAGCAGAGTCATTCTGTAGCTCGATATTTGTCCAACATCCATAATAAGAAAAGGTAGTTGCCGTTTAAAACAAATTATGATAACAGTTGTCTGAAAAACGAAAAAAAAAAAAAAAATTGTTTTATAGTTTTATATATTACCGAATAGTTATTCGTATAAATCTTTTTTTATCGAATTTATCCGCTACTTTAAGAAGGCACTGTTTAAACACATCGGAATGATTTAAAATCGAGGATATTGAACAGGAATAAGTATGCGCCAAAACAACAAAAAAATATATTGCGTATACCGTGCCATTTTTGATCGACGACTTATTTATTTAATTAACATAAATTCGTCGAATTAATATACATAATCGAAATGTACATAAATCATGCTGAATATGGAGGGGCCATTAGTTGGCTGGTATTTCACATACAAGTTTGATTTAAACACCTACTTAATTCCAAACCATTCAGTTAATTAGTAATAGACATGTGACCGTAATGTGTAAGACGAGGAGGTATTTTAGAATGACAGAGCTGTAACTATTAAAACTATTTTGCATTTGTAATACCTGTGCTAGTCGATTATACTTCGTAGAAAATAAAATCCGAGGCACGTCATCAAACACGTGTTTAAGGGGGTAAATACAATTAGAGGGCTAAAATTACGCATTAAAACTTTTTTTTACCAAGGTTTTATTTAATCGTTATAAAACCTTGTATATTTGTTAAGATAAGAATGAAGAATTCAAGAATTTTTTTTCTTATTTTTCAAAACAAAATGGCGGCTGCACGCTGCGCGCTGGAAGTGGACCTACAAAAAAAAACGGCAACCACTCTGGACGTCGTAATTTTCATCTGTAACAGTCCAGGAAATAAAATTCATGTTAAAAAATACATACCTGTATAATTTGTCGGTAAACCTTAAAAAATTAAAATAAAATTCTACGTTTGGCAGAGGTTTTTCGAGAAAATCGGTGATTTTCCGTATTTTTATCTTTTGCATTGATAATTAAATTTTGCAACATAAATTTCCAGAACATTTAGGTTTACAGACAAGCTATGTAAGAGTATAAAGAAGAAACCCTGAAAGTTTCAACCAAATCGGCCGAGTAGTTTTTGAGTAAACGTGGTTGCCAATTTTGAATATGTTGTTTTGAGTAAAATTCGTTTAAAGTTTTGAATACCGAAAAATGGTACTTACAACTCAGTCAGCGATGCCAGCGGCGTACAAAAGGCCTTCAATCTCTTCGAACATACTGTTATTCATCTGTTGTAGTTCTTTGTGAGCCTTACGGCCTTGGGTATTTCAAAGTAAGAGATAATAGATAAAACTTTCACTAGGGCCGACCGCATTTTTTTGACCACCTAATTGTATTTACCCCCTTATGTTTGAGAGCGAATTGATGCCCAGATTGTTATAAAATTATTCAGTAACTAGAAATAATCTTGACTAGCATATGGATGGATTGTTTGTGAAATATAGTAAACTGTAGAAACACCTAAGTTTGGGGCTGCTGCTACTCGCTAAAACGGTATATTGGACTGTAATTTAAAATTAAATAAAACAGTCCATTATACTTTTTATTCCAATATAAGTGCTAAGGTCTGCAGTGCCTTAAAAATATTATGTTCAAAACATGATCTTGAAAACATTAAAAGTTTTCAGTTGTTAGTGGTAGACACTTTTTATTCCCTTTTCAATTACATACCACATGTCTGGAAAATTTTTGGGTCTAATTTGGAAATATTTTGTTCGTTTTTAAATTGTAGGACATGAAAACTGTAAAAAATACTTTATTCTGATTCTTAAAAACCAAATTATGATCTTATTAATGTTTTCATTGACTAAAAATGCGAACCTTGGACCTATTTAGTTTCCGCATTGGCCGGTTGGGTCGTGCGCAATTGCTAATCGATCCCGTTTTTTCTCGTTACGCCACACCGGGGTCGTATTCCCGACGCAGACGACGCGATCGTGGTTCTCGGATGACTCTTAAATTGCAAGTGCCCTCCAAGTGAGGACATAATTTGATCGACTCGCATCGAGTCCCGAACGAGGTGCTTCCGCCGTCGAGATCACTTAGTATCGAGTGCCCTTGCGGTGTCATTCGATCGGCCGTGCGACACGCACCTCCAAGCCTACTCGAGAGCCGACGAGACGACGACCAACTGCGTTTTGGTGAGCGATCTGGGTTCGGTATTGCCTCCTGTACATCTTTAGGCATTGTTTTGAGGTCAATATTAGTTGCTGACACTCGAGAAGAAGTAACATACTAGTTGACTAGGTTTTTACTTCATTAAAAGTTGTATCTGTATCATTATTAGATCTGGGTTCGGTATTGCCTTCTATACATCTTCGGAAAATGTCTTGAGGTCAGTATTAGTTGCTGACACCCGAGAAGAAGTAACATACCACGTAATGCCTTTTATTCCATTTGTAATTCCTTTGATGACCAATCTTTGACTGGACTCTTGGAATTGGACTCTTTTAAAGCAACACAAATCCTGAAGGTTGTCCGAGATATAACCATAACTTCCATTTACACCAACAAGTAGCACGATCCTATTTCGTATTCCTTTCACATTATTGAAACTACTATTCTTTAGTCTTCATGTATTTTTTACGAGGTGTGTATCTGGTGATACTTTCCCCACCATGAGCTCGCTGGACAAGCCAGTGGGTCGCTCAGTTTGACTGTACCAGTCGTTTGAATTAGTCTACGCACTAGTGACGCGTCGAAAAAAGTGTTCAGATGGAGCAGCGGGTTAATCTCAAGTCTCTTGTTAAACTGGGAAAAACTTTTACAGAAGTTTATGCAATGTTAAAAGTGTACGGGAATGAATGTTTATGCTGCACACAAGTTTTTGAATGATTTAAACGGTTTAAAGAGAGACGTGAAACGACCGAAGACGATCCGCGCCCCGGATGGCCCTCAACGTCAAAAAACGGACGAATACATTGGAAAAACTGGTAAATTAATCTGCGACGATCGTCGTCTAAACATCCGAGGGCTTGCTGAAATAATAGGAATCGACAAAGAATGTGTTCGCCAGATTTTGCATGAATCGTTCAACATGCGCAAAGTTTGCGCAAAAATGGTGTCAAAACTCCTCACTCCCGAGCAAAAGGAATCAAGAATGAACATTTGCGCTGACATTCTAAACAAAATTGACACTGATCCAGGCGTTAGAGACGGTGATTACTTGTGATGAAAGTGTGGAAGCGGTTAAAGCAAAAGCGACGGAGATTCAGAGCCAGCTGACAGAAGCGAACTTCCAGCACTGCTTTCAACAATGTAAAAGTCGTATACAGCGGTGTAGAGATCGCCAAGGGGAGTACATTGAAGGCGATAAAGTTGCTACTGTGATTGGTAACGAATAAAAAGTATTATGACAGCAGTTCGGTTATTTAATAGCCACACCTCGTATGTTACTACAATTTAGCCTGTTTGTTAGACTTCTCTAATATTATTATAGTTTCTTACGAAGAAAACGACGTTACGAACGAAGAAAAATCTTGCTCCAATAATACTAACCATACTATAATTGTCATAGTGACATCGATCAGTAGGACCGTTTTGGAATTTTGAGACCCGAGGTTTCTTGTTGTTTCTTCTAACGCTTTTGCACTTGTTTCATTGTAAATCTACAAATTTTAGATTCCTGTCTATCTGGCTGCCTATCAGCCATCCAAGAGAACAGTTAAAACTTATTTTTCAAAATCTAACACCAAATTGCAGGGAAAACATGAGATTGATGCTTCCTTCCAGCTGTATCATGTAGTGGAGTTACTCGATTCTCAGCTGCCAACAGACAGCTTGTGTTTCTCGACCAGGACAGATTTTTTTCTTCCTACATTACATTTGCTTTGGATGCAAATCTTTCTCTCCACCCACGATCTGCAGACAGTGTCGCTGTTGATACGGTGACGTCCAGGGTATTTTCAGCTTTCTGCGTTCACAAGTCCATATGTCCACAATTTAGATGCCTCGGATATGCTCAAACCGGTAATCTTTCGTGTTCAAACTTCCACTGCATGGAGTGACGAAACATTTAAGCAGGGGGCATGTTGCATTAGCAATTTTTAGTTTTCAAGCTTCTACTCCCTAGATTGGAGAAACGTAGCGCTTGGTCTATCTCAATATAAGATTGTAATTCCGTTATATTCGACACTGTTGTCTATTTTCTTAACCTCCTAATTATTCAATGACTTTTTTAATGTTGTGAATTTACGTTAACAATGCTCCATTACAAAAAAATGGAGCATTAACGAAACCAAGAACCAGGCCCTAATGAGGCCTTATCAAACGGAACAAAAGCTATCCGGAGATGCTTCGCGCCGATAGCGGGGCCACATACTCGAGTGTCTGTCTCAACGGGGCCCCCCTTTAGGCGGAAGCGAGCGTCGAACCGCGAGCTATTCACTCGACGTGGCAGCGCCTGCGGCTCTTTGTCATCCAGACTGCTTGGGAAGTTGTTATCTCCTCCTAAGACGTCGCGGTCCACCGTCACCTTCGGCTAATTAAACCCGAATGCGACGCCGACGACGACGTCGTTATCAGATAGACGACAAAAGGCGACGCGGATCCGATTTATTAAACCCCACCCCCGAACTATCGCAATGATAAGTTCTCGGGGTCGCGGAGGCGCTAGTTGTTATGTTGATGACGCGCGCGGTACTTTGAATTTCAAATTAGCTGGGGCTGTTTTTTACGCCGCCATTGGAATTACAAAACGGGCCCTTCGCTCCCATTGTCGGGTGTCGCTTCTGTTGTAATGGAAAACGAGGCCGCTCGCCGATCTATTAACAGACACAATACAGTATCCCGATCGTCGAACGAGATGATGTGTCGTCACCTCCGTGAAGTTGGACTCCCCCTTTTTTTGAAATATCCGATTTTTCGACGTGGATCGTTTGCTCGCCATTGCTAAAAGTACTACTCATAGACAGCGGATCAAGTCGATTATTACTTAATTTGAATACGCAGAAGATCATATTTCATCTTAGATCTTGGGGTTAGACCCATTGCGATTTTTTTGTATGGCCTTGGAAAACGCCTTTCTCAGATAATTTTTCTTTTTTTTTTTTTCTGGTGAAAGGATTCATTTTTCGAATTTTTGTTGCGTCATTTGAAGTTTTTTTTTTTTTGCAGTTACAACCTATTTGAGTACAGTAATCACCTCCCAAAATATGACATGAGTCTTATATTTTATTGTCCTTATACTTCTACGAGTATATATATTTTATATCCTTCCACTCAGCCTCTTCAACATGGCGTTGTCAGAATTTGGCTTAGATCCTTCGAAATGCCAATTTTGGGAGGAAATTGCCCCAAAAATGGCTCAATTTATGATGTTTTGCTACGCTACTTTTACCGGACATTATTTCCAACGTATTTTGACCTACTGATCATCATGGTGTTATCTGCATTTATCTTACACGCACCAAATTATCATAAAGTCTAAACTTTATCGTTGAATTGCCTCATAAATCATCAATCTGCAGTTTTCCAATATTTTCCTCAGATATTATTTCCGACGTATTTGGAAGGACTGAGTCAGAAAGTCTTGTGTCCAATATTCGCCTCGAATCCTCGAATTCCTGAATAATATACATACTTCTTAAAGTCCGAATGGAAATCAAAACGGTTTTTCCTTCCCGGGCATTATCTTTTCCTACGTTTTAGTATGACTGATTATCCATCGATATTCCTTTTTTTATTAAATTTAGAATCAATCATGTGATTTGCCCCAAATTAAAGTTAGTTCACAAGCATCGGTTGTCTAGTTGTGTGAGAACATCCCCTTCCTTTCAAAATATTTCTGCTCCATCGTCTATTTCCTCATCGACATACTACTTGTTCTATTGAAACGTTTACTGGCCATTTTTTTCATTCCATATAATAAATCAAGATCATTTGTACTATTTATGCAATAAATGATTTGAAAACTATTGTAACCATACTTATATCTACAAACAATTAATTTGCAAATCCCTTTGTTTTTCTTTCTTTTTTTCTTGGTATTCATATATTATGATATTGGCTGACAATAAAAATATTTTGTTAATTCGTTTGTTCAAAGGGTAATTTGTGCAAAATATGGTTAGTTTTTTGAATGAAAAAATACGCGAAGCGATATATCTACTGGAAAGAGAAAGATGTCATAAACTGAGTAATTTTTGGGGCAATTTCTCCCCAAGATTGGCCTTTAGGAGCACTTGGCTTACATTTCGACAACACCATAATGTTCTGCGGGTAATACCTCGGAAATGACACAACTTGTACAAAAAATAACACTGTTTAAATGCGATACATAACCTGAGTGTACGAGGACAAAGATTTTTTTCTAAAAAACTGAAAAAAAACTATAATTTCCTTAGAGTTCTAGTCTGTTTTTGGTGCAAAATAGAACCTAATAAACCCCGAGATCATGTTCAGTATCCCCAAAAATATATGAAAACACAGTTTGATTACATTTTACACATTATCAGGTGTTGGTAGAGCATTTACTTATATGACAAAGATTTGTGATTTTTCGGCAGTCGAAAAAAACGAAGACCTTCGTTCTCGGCAGTCAAGGTTTAATGCAGTTCTGTTAGGGTAGTCGATTTTTCGACTCCAGTAATCACTAGTTTTTCTGCTGCACTGGGTGCATGTCACTGCTTACGTTAAGTAGAAGCTGCTGTAGTTCTTCAAAATGCTTATCACAGTAAGCTATAGCCTCTAACCAAGTACTCCATCTTGTGACTTGTTATCTGTTTCTGTGTTGTAAATTGTCAATCGATGGAGGTTGGAAGCGGATGTTCTAAGATCCTATTTTATTAGAGGCATTTATACCAACGGTGTTTTCAAAGTTCTACCATAGGAAACTTTTTGTTCCATTACGTGGCGAGACAATTTTTAATCAAGTCGGGGGTCATTTAAAGAACCGTAATTGAAGCGGGGCTCTTTTCGATTTAAAGTCGCGTCCCGATAGAAGCGTTATCAGTCGCGGCAGCAAATTTAAAATGTTCATTAACGATATCGCTGCAAGGGCCATGATGAATGGCTCTCGGGTTCCGCCGAAACAAAAGAATATCTCCTCGCTGCCCAATATCTTAATTAAACTTGCCGATTTATTCCCCTCGAGCGGAGTCGCTTTGTCTAACGGCGACGAAATGAAATGTAACGCCGCCGCCGCCGCCCGCTCCAGATATATACCAACTGGAAGGAAATAAAAAGGGCCGTGTTCGTTAAATTACGCAATTTAAAAGTTCTTTTCGTGAAATGAATAAGTAAGTGCGGCGGAACCGAAGTCATTTCCATCGGGATGGCGATGTCGTCGGCGTCATTTGTTTTTATCAGAAGTCCCCAGAGGGCCGGGCCCGCTGCAGATGCTGCGATAAGGAATAGACCGGCCGCCGCCGCCGTCGACCGAAAGATGCCCTGCTTACAGCCACCGCCTTCTCGGATCTCGTGAAATAATGACCGCGGTGTACGCGGTGCGCCATTCGCTGGTTCGCCGAGGAAAGTTTGAAATTAATTTTGTATATTGCTTCTCTATAATGCTCGTTTGATTCAAGTGCCAATATCGCTATTTGTATCGGGCCAAAAAAAAAAACGCTATGAACGAGAGAGATGAAAAGAGGCTGTCAGAATTGTAAAACAAATAATGGAATTCATTTTTAATGAAGAACAGAGGCATGTTTCATTTGAAATTTATTTTAAAAATGGCAGTGGAATCAATGGAAAGCAAGGAAGTTTTTCCAGACGCAGTTATTCATTTCGTCCATTTTAGCCCGTCAGTAAAACGTCTCCTAAATCTGTACCGGCAATCTGGAGGCGTCAATCGGAAGCAAGGAAGTGCCAGATTCAGAGTAAGGACAAAAGAAAACTTTGAAATGGTTAGGCAAGTGATAATCGACAATCCAAGAACATCCATTATCCATCTGAACCAACTAGTGAATGTGTCTCATACAACGTGTGAAGGGATTTTGAAATATTATTTGAAGCTCCATCCATATCGTCTGCAGTCTACACATGACATTCTCAGAGCAGAAGAAACTCTAAGACTACATTTCTGCCAATAGTTTATTAATCATTTTAACAACGATGCCTGTCTTTGAAAAAGTTTTTTTTTACTGATGAGGCTTGGTTCCGTTTTCGGGCCATGTTAACTCTCACAAAAAATTGGGAGTATGGGCAACTGTGAGCAGAAGGAGGATTATTGGACCTATTTTTTTTTTACTGAACCATTTAGAGGTACCATTTAGAAATCTTAATACCGTTTGTACAAATGTTGCATTACGACGAACTGCAAGAAGGTTATATTCAACAAGATGGAGCTTGTACGCACACTACTCGGGAAACAATTAATTGTATAGGCGAATTTTTCGAAGATCGTATAATTAGTTTGAACACGCAGACCATATTCCCCCCCTAGATCTTGAGATTTGACCCACTGTGATTTTTTTCTCTGGCCTTATCTAAAAAAAAATCAATTTTTGAAACCACCGTTGGCGATATGGAAAACCTTCAGTAATGCACTGTCGATAAAATTGAAGAAACTAATGGAACACCAACGATACTGCAGAATATTATTGACTCACATAAAATACGAGTTCAAGTGTATATAAATGTGGGTGGTCGTCATTTTCTTTAAATAGTGTCTTATTTTTTCGAAAATATAGTTTCGTTTTGAGATAAAGTTTTTTTATTTCTGTTTTTTATATGGTACTCGATAAAAATACACATTACATAATTTCACAGTCTTGACAATTAAATGAAGTGGTAAACTTAAAAAATTCAGAATATAAATGCATCTTTTTCTGCTCGACCAACTTTGATGACGTATGGTCATTTTTTATCGTTCTACGTTCGTTGTGCGCACTTGGCGGGCGAAGCTATTCTGGGTGTGCTATAGTCGATCACGTGATTCCCGCCTGCTTCGCCGGACCGTGGCGCGTGATTTGCGATGAATCATTTGTTCGTCGGGCCGTAATGGAAGAGGCGCGCTAATAAACGGGAAGACAAAAGGCCCGTAATTAAACCGATTACAGGAGTAAAATTAACTTTTTGCGCGGCCGCCCTTTTGTTTCCGCCGAGTTCGAGGGGTCTTAGCGCGCTCGGTAATTCCCCGACGACGCCGCCGCCGCCGCCGCCGACGTCTCCGAAATTCGGCGTGCACGCTTCGCCGGCCGCCTCCAAGACTGCTCCGGTTTTCGTTCTTTCCGCCTCGTCAACTCTCGTCCCGATATTTCCGCAAGTTCCGCTCCGAAATAATCCCTCCGACAATGCGAACCGGAGATCCTATTCGAATTAAACAGACGACATGCCGTGCAACCGCGAAACAAGCCCGCTATTATTCTCCTCTAAGCTTTACAATTTTAAAATTACCTTTTACCGCAACGTCGAGTAGTTTTCATAATTTATGTGTCGTCGCCGGTATTATAAAGCGCGCGCACCAGTTTTCAACCCCCTTTATGCATATCAATTCTGCTTTCCGGTATAAAATTGACGGACGCGTACCAGAAACATTACTAGAATCCGTAGGTTGATAATAGATTTCAGGACCGGTCTTAAGGGGTCTTTCTGCCTTGAAAGAAATAGTTTTTTTTTTTTTAATTATTTTAAAAGTATATTTTAATATGCCCTATGCCCAGGTATGTCAGATTGAACGTAAGCAGTTTTTTTTTTATATAATATCCTAAAAACTTTGAACTCGATTTTCTCGAAACCATGGTTTTTGACCTGGTTGACAAGATTTAAGAAAAACTACTTAACCGATTGCTCAGATTTTTTAATATGTTTTATACACATTTAAAGCTATAGCCCGGACCGAAATCAAAAAGATAGGTAACGAATTGTACGATTTTAAGTCGATTTTCTGACCTCAAAAAAAAAATTAAAAAAACGCCCATTTTGTTTTTTTTTTAGTGAAAAAAGTTCCTTTTTTCCTAAAAATTGATTTTTGACATTTTAAAATAATCTGATGAAATAATTGGAATGCTTTGATGTTTTCTTTTTGTACTCCATCCTCAGCACTCTAGATATAAAAATAAAAACTGAAATTTTGAAGGAAATTCCAAAAAAATATTTGTTACTTATCATCATTTTGATGCCTTATGACTCAGAACGACTTATTATTTAGAAAAATTAAAATAAAAAAACTCCAGGCCTCTTTCTAGACCATTTCGTAAGTAGGTATGTTTAATGTAAGTAGTTTATTATAGGACTTATTTAGATCACTCATTTACTAACAAGCTATTAAAAAACATATTTTTAATAGCTTGTTAAACAACCTATAAAAAAAATCGCCGTCAAAGTTAGGCGAGCAAAAAAAGACGTATTTCTATTTTTTTTTATCTTAAATGTATAACCTAATTTAATTGTCAAGGCTGTTACATTACATGACAGCCATTATTTATATTTTACAATTGTGAAGGTCACTTGTCAAAAGTTTGACAACAAAATTTCCCTTTGGGCTTCGACGTAACCGCTATTTTCATCTTTCTATGATGACCTTTTTTTTGGATGAGTCTTAATTTAGTGTACAGTGTTTTGCCTTCAGGTTTTATAACATATTCGAAGTTAAACAAAAATATATTCGTTAATTATATTCCTTTATAAGAATATCAAAATAGAATGTGAACACGCCGTGAACAGACTATGAAAATAAGCGAACATGCGACACAAAAACAGAAAGCGATCAAACTGCGGCACTAACTCCGAAATTCGCGGAACGGCAAACATTCACACAAGACAAACCGCATAATTCTCATGGAAGTTTCTCTGTAATATTAATCCTTATGCCTCCGTACCGTCTTGGAGCCGCATCTCGCGCATTCCTTCGAACTTTGAGACGTAAAACACACGAGCTACCAAATATTTTCGGTTAATATATATTCATGAGGCGCGGGAAGAGCACCACGCTCCGTATGTAATGTAAGTTTTTTATATTTGATGCATTTTTTGGCACCGCCATCGCAGGGGATGGATTTGGTGAATATCTTTACGACGTACTCAAGTTTCCCGAGCCACATGGGCCTATTAACTTAAAAAGACAAACACGCATCGGCACGCAGGGACCCACACACATACACACAGACGCACGCACGCACATGTGGCGTGTAGCCTAAAACGCGCCTCGCCGCCTATGCCATAAAACTGTGAATCTTTTATGACCGTTAGTAGTTAGAAAACCACAAGGGTAGTTAGGAAACCACTTGCGGTTAATATAAATCAAACAGTACACGAATTCACCGAGCCATTAGGTTTGTTTATTTGCGTTGAATAAAATATTTAACGCCCAAACATCCTTTCGATACAACTGCGTGCGAAATAAACGTAAACTGCCAAGACGAAAAAGTCTAGTCCTATAAAGTATTAATTATTCATGGACTTTGGTTCAACCACAAATGTAGGTGGTTTTTCTAAATGAAGCAGCGTAAATGATACCGGTGAATTTAGCGGTGAAACACACTTTAGTCCAATGTTGCACCACTATTGAGAGCCTGAAAGAGTTTTAGATATAGAGTCTTAAAGGCCAACATACATTTTTATTAATAAATCAAGAAAGCAAAATCGTATTAAGTATCAAATGTGGCTATGAACTAAAGAGACGGAAATAGCGGTTATGTCGAAGCGAAACTTTGTTGTCAAACTTTTGAAGTGGTACAATTGTAAAATGAATAATGGAATTCATTATTGAAGAACAGAGGTGTGTTTCACTTGAAATATGTTTTACAAATAACAGTAGAAGCAATGGAAACGCTATACTATTTGATGAGAGCTGCATACGAGGACTTCAAAGAAGTTTTTCTAGAAGTTTTTCGGTTATTCATCTCGACCACTCCAGTCGGTCAGTAAAACGTTTCCTAAATTGTATCGGCAAAAAACCCTGGAGGCAACAGTGGATCTGCCCTATACAACGGCAACGAAGAAAATGTTTGGAGCTTCATCCATATCTTCTGCCCCCATTCGAAACAAGGAAGCAAGACTACAGTTCTGCCGTTTATTAACCATTTTAACAGATAACAATTCTGTCTTCGAAGCACCCAACGGGAAAAACCAAAACGAAAAAAAAGAAGGGGCCGCCCCCAAAAAAAAAAAAAAAAAAAAAGGGCCCCCGTAAGACCAGACAATCCAAGAACATCGATTAACCATCTAAGCCAACGAGTGAATCTGCCTTATACAAGGTGTCAAGTAATTTTGAAATATGATTTGGAGCTCCATCCATGTCGGCTGCCGAAAGAACTATGTCCAGTTTGGGCCATGAAAGTACAGTGACGAGTTATATATCGATCGATAGGAGCAAGTTTGCTGAGTAAAAAAAATAGGGATTTTGGTGCGCTCCTGGACGTCCCGTATGAATGAGAGCTCTAAAACGCTTCTGGTTCTTGCTCCTCATCGGAGCTTTGCAGCATTATAAATATGTCTATGGCTGCCCCCGATGGTGCACGGATTTCATCTTTAAGGTGTCGAGCGTAGCCGGAATAATGAATTGTACTAAATACAGTGCAAAACAGTGTATTTAGTGCCATACGTTACCGCCGTCACCACGGGGAGGTGCCCTGGACGCAGAGAACTCAAGATAAATCTATGAAAACAGGGGCAAACTTTGGAGCGCTCCAGCACCTATAGGACTGATTTAACAGAGTTGTGCCTGTAGAACTTTTTGATCATCTACTGATGCCCTACAATTCTAGACAGGTTTCACATCTACTTCGATGGCCCAAGTTTCATAAAAAAAAACTGGGCATAGTTCTTTTCATAGCCGATGAAGCTCTGAGATTACAGTTTTGCCAACGGTTTATTAACCATTTTAACAGTAACGATAAATAGTAATCTTTTTACTAATGAGGCTTGGTTCCATCTTTCGGCCTATGTTAACTCTCAGAATATGGGATTTTGGAGTGCAGATAAAATCCTCACTTTTACATTGAAACTCCACTACACCAAAACATGAAAATAGAGTATGGATTGTTGAATATTTTTTTTTAACGGAACATTGATAGCAGAAAAGGAAAAGTACCGTTTAGAACTCTTAACACCTTTTGTACAAATGTTGCATGACGACGAACTGCAAGAATGTTATGTATGGAGCTCGAACAATTAATTATATAGGCGAATTTTTCTTTATACTTACTCAACTTCGTATGAGTAGTTCCGTAGCAACAGTGGGCATTTTAATGTAAAAACAAATACGTTTGTTTCATAGGAGGCGCCATAGTTGACAATGAACATGGTTATTTTCCACTAGATATTTTACTCAACATCGAGATATACCATACCACGACAACATATACCATAGAAAGAAACACCTTGTATATTTTTTGTTCAAATTTGAGGAGTCCCGACTAACGCTATGGGTTCAGATTTTAAATAAAAAAAAACGCTAAATGGTAATTGATTTTCGGTGGTATGAAAACCTCGTAGCATGTCATGGAGATTAATTTGAAAAGCGACGGTACGGTCCGGACAAAAAAGAAGAAAGTTAGGTTTTCGATGCCCTTTAAATAAAAAAGGAGTTTAACCGATTATCTTGAAAAAAAAAATTAATGTGTGGATTTGTACATAAATAAAAGTAGACACCCTGTATATGCCAATCATTTGCTATAAGTAAGCCAACAATGAAGTGTCCTGTTTAGAAACTGAACGAATTAATTGCCCTCTTTTATGTACTTAATCAAATAAGGAAGTAGGCCAGGTTTTCTTTATTTAAATTTTCATATAGTCTTGCAATATACCTACACTTAAAACTAGTACCACCTGTCAAAAGTATCTACACGAGATTCGAGGCAATTTGCCATTAAAATGATGTTGTTACAGGCCGAGCCGATCGGTAGGAAACGCGATTTTTTTTCCGAATTATTCATCAAGGCGCACTTGACGACTTAATTAAATTAAAAATTTATACCATCAATCAATCACTGGCCGTTCGACAACTTTTATATAATAACGGAACCGCCTCGTAAACACACTCGAACGAACGAAAATACGAGGTGTGTAAATTAAGAAATGAGACTGATTTTTTTAATTTTTTTTTAATCGAACAGAATTACAATTCAGTATTGTCTCCTTCAAAATAACTTCCTTGGGAAGCCACACAGCGCTGGAGACGGTTCTTCCATTTCTCATAGCAGTGCTAGAACTCATACTGGAATAGCCTTCGGCTGGTCGGTTACAGCCGTTTGAATATTTTATATGGTCCCAAAAATGTTTTCCCTTGAGGTGATTTTCAAATTTTCAATCTCGGGAAGAGAAAAAAGTCACAAGGAGTCAAATCAGGCGAATAAGGAGGCTGAGGAGCCACAGGAATGTTTTTACTGGCTAAAAACTCGTTTACTAAAACGGCTGAAAGACACGGCGTATTGTCTTGATGCAGCATCCAGTTCTTGATGTTTGGTCTAACACGCATGACCTTTTTCGAAATTTTTCTTCAAGAACCTCTCTGTAAAAGTGTTGATTTACTGTTTGGCCCGGAAGCACAAACTCTTTGTAGACAATTCCCTGGCTATCAAAAAAGCAAATCAGCATGCATTTGATATTCGACTTGCTCATTCTTGCTTTTTTATTGTCTTGAAGAGCTTGAAGTGTGCCATTTCATACTTTGGATCTTGGCTTCCGGGTCGTACTCAATTCCATAAAATGGGGATCACATTCCATAAAATGGGGATCAATTTCAATCGATTCCAAAAAGTCAAGACACCTTTCTCTCCTGATGTCCTTTTGTTGCTGCGAAAGGTTTTTTGGAACCATTTTTGACATTTTTCTCATCCCCAATTCGTTAGTCAAAATCTGATGAATAGTGTGATCCAAATTTAACTCTTCCCCGATCATTCTTGTCGTCAACCGACGATCTGAACGTACAAGATCCCGTATTCTATCGACATTTTCATCGGTTCTTGAAGATGAAGGCCCTCCGCTGCGTGGTTTATCTTCAATCGGCTCTTTTGACTCTCCTTCTGAGAACCCGTTAAACCACCGAAAAACCTGGGCTCTTGAAAAAACACTGTCTTCGTAGGCGTGTTAGGTTTTGCAAAAGTATCCGTTGCGCTGTGTTCAATTCTGAATCAAAATCTAATAGCATACCGTTGCTCAAAATTAATGTCACTCATTTTTAAAACGGTTTACGAAAACAGTCACAAAGAACAAACAAGTTCAAACTTGTACTGAAGGTACATTAAATGTTAACCTACCGCCTTTCCAAGTCCCGTCTCCGCAGTGTTGCTAGATCGGGCGCTACTTTGCCAGTCTCATTACTTAATTTACACACCTCGTATATTTATACATTTTTACTCTAATCCTCTTATGTCGGGGCAGTTGCTCAATGTTTTATCTCTAACGTCGAAATTAATTAGCGCAATTTGCATGCCGCTTCCGCGAAGTAACGGCGTTACCCCGGAGGACCTTTGGCGATTGTTGTAACTCAGTGGCCCAATTAAACATAGCAATAGCGTTAATCTGGAGATAATGCCGCGGTTCTGGCCGATTTAATTTCCTCGAGTGTGGGAAGAGCGCTGCACCTGGAGACGCGGGTCGTTTCGTAACTGTAACTTAAGACCACACGTACGGCTGGGACAATAATTCTGTCTCGAGCGGCCACTATATTTTTCAGCCGTTAATCAACTGGATAAAATACAGTCATCACACATTTTATAATTTCATTAGCGACGTACTAAATCCTGATTTATGCCTTCCTAATTAATAAAACACATTAAAGAATTCAATTATCACCTTACACGGTTTTTTGCGCCTATATAATTGCCGGATAATTGCTATATTTAATAAATCTACATTTATTAATGGCTATTATTAGAGATATTTTCTATTTATGCTATTACGCGGATATGGTATTTAGATTTTCCGTTACGTTCTTTATTTTCATCACGTACGGTATAATATGGATCGTTACGCATAAAATATTAGTCGGATTAGGTTATCTTGATGAAACCTTAGAATCTTGGACAGTTACGTTAATCTACTGGCTGTAATGCATCTAATAGTTAATTTTTAATATACTAATCAGCATTAAAGATGGAAATATCCGTTTTTTAGTTTTCGTTTTATTGAATACAAATTGTAACGAGCCATCCAAAAAAAGTAATCAAATCTGGCTATGAACGAGAGAAATGGGAATAACGGTCATGTCGAAGATAGAAATGAAATATTGTTGTTGCCAAACTTTTGAACTGGGTGTCAGAATTGTAAAATAAATAATGGAATTAATTTTTAATGACGAACAGAGGCGTGTTCCACATGAAAGATCGCAGGGAAATTTTTCCAGATGCAGTTATTCATTTCGATCTTTTTGGCCCGTCAGTAAAACGTCTCCTAAATTTGTACCGGCAAATTGAAAGCTGCAATCGGAAACAAGGAAGTGACAGATCCATAGTAAGGACAGAAGAAAACGTTGAAATGGTTAGGCCAGTGATAATGGGCAATCCAAGAACATCAATTAACCATCTGAGCCAACAAGTAAATCTGCCCTATACAACGTGTAGACGAATTTTGAAAAATGATTTGGAGCTCCATCCATACTATATGCAATCCACACACGAAATACTCGGAGCGAACGAATCTCTAAAACTACAGATCTGCCAATGGTTTCTTAACCATTTTAACAATAACAATGTCTGTCTTCGAAGAAGTTTTTTTTTACTGATGAAACTTGGTTCCATCTTTCAGGCTACGTTAACTCTCAGAATATGAGACTTTGGAGTGCAGACAACCCTCACTTTGATATTGAAACTACACTACACTCAAAAGCATTGAGTGTGGCAGCTGTGAGCAGAAGGAGGATTGTTGGATCTACTTTTTTTACTGAATGCAGACAGGTACCATGTAGAAATCTTAACACCTTTTGTACAAATGTTGCACGACGACGATTTGCAAGAAGGTTATACTCAACAAGATGGAGCTCGTGCGCATACTACTAGGGAAACAATTAGTTACCTATATAGGTGAATTTTTCGAGGATCGTATAATTAGTTTGAACACGCAGACCGTATTCCCTCCTAGATCTTGCGATTTGACCCCCCTGGGATTTTTTTTTCTCTAAACACTACTTTACCTAAAACACATGAAATATATCAACAATATGTCTGTAGTGAAAACAATTTTTTTTGATTGCGCATTTTTTTGTACGTGACTTCATCGATCTTTTTTTTAAATAAGACACCATATATTTTTTTCTACTTTTGGATTCGCCAGTAACAACCAATTTCAAAAGTGTGTAACACTTGTGGTTTAAAATAATTCGTTTGTGAATTAGAGGCAGTGAAAATGAACTCACATATAAGTAACTAAATATAGGATTAAATGTATCAGAACTGTAGCGGTGACGTCACCACTTTTTTGTACATGAAGTCATTGACCTTATTTAATAGAACGCCCTATGTATTGTTTTTTCCACTTTCGGATTATCCAGTAACAGCTAGTTCCAAAAATACATAAATATATAACACTTGTGATTAAAAGTTATTTATTCAATATATCATCAATTCACAAACATATTACTTTAGATCATAAGTGTCATACATTTTTTTAAATGGTCTTTTACTGGATAGTCCGAAAGTAGACAAATATTGAGGGTGTTTTATTTAACGAAAATATTAACGATGTCATGTACAAAAAAAAATGGTGGTCATTACTACTTTACGTTCTCACTGTATATTTATGTTTACAAAAATTTACAGTATTAATTATTTTCCCCAAAATGTTTATTTTTAATTTAGAAAATTTAGTAAATCATTTTTTCTCCTTATCTACGAGTACCTATGTATTTTCAAATTATGTATATAAGCATAATTCGTATTTTTTTTGCCAGCCACTTTACCAGAGTGTCTTATTTGACTCCATCTAGTTTATTTTATTAGGCAACTGTGTAGTGACTGGCTTCGAATTCGAATTAATCTTCCCGTTACATATTTCATAAGCACACACGTCAAAGTCCAAAAAAAAACCTTTTTACGTTCACATGTTTTTATTTCCTTTTTCCACGGCTTAAAATAACGTCGCACCATTTGTCCGTAAACGAGTTACCCATATTTACGTCTGAACTTTCTTTCGGGCGTAATATTTTTATTTTCGTGTCGGTTACATTACATTGATGGGTAGGGTAAGCGGGGCGCGGGTTATCTGAAATTCAGGGGTCGACCCTCCGTCTCGCTAATGGAAGTTGTTTAAATAGAAGCATCCTTCTTCGTTCTGACTACGCTAATAGCTTACAGAATGGAATGGAAAACAACTTTCATCACAATCCCCGAGAACAACCCTCGTTTTCACAATAAAGAAAACGATAACGTTGCGGACCCACCTCGGCGGTTTCGCTGCCAATTCCACGCATATCCGAACGACACTCTCTTACGACTCAATTACTGCACAGGGAGCGGCGAAAGTAATGCAAAAATTGGATAAAACCGGCATAAGAGAGTTTTCGCAAAAAAATTGATTCAAAATCAAATTAATTGCCACATAAAATTTTTTACAAATGCCTTTATATGGCACCTCCTTTGTCGTTTGGTAAATTGTTCTTACTTTCTAATTGTGGTCTGGTGTTAGCTTTGCTTCAAATGTCCAAAGAGTCAGTAAGATCTGGGAGGAGGCTTTGGCCCTTTTCTACCATTTGAACAGAATGAGGCAAAGTGCAGTGATGCGCCTGGTAGAAGAGGACTAATAGAGTGGCTATTGACCTACGAGGTGCGTAAATTAAGTAATGAGACTGGCAACGTAGCGCCCAATCTAGAAACACTGCAGAGACGGGACTTGGAAGGGCGGTAGGTTAACATGTAGTGCACCAGTACATGTTTGAACTGTTCAAGTCATTTGTTTGTTCTTTGTGACTGTTTTTGTAAACCAGTTTTTTATAGTGCGTTTTGAAAATGAGTGACATTAATTTTGAGCAACGGTATGCTATCAGGTTTTGCTTCAGACTTGGACACAGCGCAACGGATACTTTTGCAAAACTTCAACACGCCTACGGAGACAGTGTTTTTTCAGGAGCCCAGGTTTTTCTGTGGTTTAAGGCATTCTCAGAAGGAAGAGAGTCGATTGAAGATGAACCACGCAGCGGAAGGCCTTCATCTTCAAGAACCGATAAAAATGTCGGTAGAATACGGGATCTTGGGCGTTCAGATCGTCGGTTGACGACAGGAATGAAGGACAATACTGAATTGTAATTCTATTCGAATAAAAAAAATTAAAAAGATCAGTATCATTACTTAATTTACACACCTCGTAATTCGAATGACGAGTCAAACTCGGCACTTCTTCCGCAAATTAACTGAAGGACTCAATATTAACTGTAAATTAAATAAACACTTAAGTTATAAACTGAAAACACTTGTGAATAAAATATTTTTTAGTTTTTAGATTATTGACCATTGAAAAAGGTTTGTTGTTCAATTGTTGTTATTTTGTACTTTTTAATTGCGAGAAATATGTTATAGGACATTGATATATCTTGAATATCATACTTGTAAGATGCATTTAGATTCTAAAAAAAATATTGTAATAAAGAAATCTGATAAAAAAATGCTGAATGTAAAAATTCTGAGAAAGGAAGTAAGTAACACCTTTTAACGTTCTATTCTGTCTAATAAAGTAGTTCTGTCCCAGGTATAACGCAGGTCGTCAGTAGACTTTTCGCTTATCATCCTGTCAGCTTCTTCACAGCGTATCCGAAGACTTTATATTTCGCCTCGAGGAGGCTGACCGAATGATCAGCAAGACGTTAACTGAAACGAGACAAAAAAAATAGTTTCTCACAGCTAAAGCTGGCCGCCCACCATCAGTTTTGAATGCGTATCTGACGTGCCGGTTTAGAGCCGTCGCAAAATTGATCAGTATGGGAATTTATTTCAGAAATTAGAAGCAAACCTTAACAGTATTAACGAACCTTTGGTTGGAGTGAGTACTACTCAAATTATTTACTTAGGGTGAAAATTTGGAGTTGACATTCACTCAAAACTGCGAATAAAAGGAATATGTATATTAAAACGCAACTGCGAATAATTTTTACATTGGTCAAACCGGATGAAATATAACATGCAGAATAAAACAACATCAGACAGCAGATTGGACAATAAAGAAAAAATCAGCAGTTGCAGATAACTTTGATAAACCAAAACGGTTTTTGTAGATTCTATGAAAAACTCCTTAAAATGGTGTGCTTACACAACAACAAACGTTCATGGTAAGGTCCCACTTCAGAAACACCTTTCTCAGAAATGTTGACCATCACGAATTACAAAGTTATTTTCAACAAAACGAAACTGATGCCCATACTCCTTCTTATGTCTTCTAAAAAACTGAATTTTTGAAACTTTTGCTGGAGACATGGAAGAGTTGCAGTCAAAAATCGAAGGAATTAATGAAAGCATAAATCGAAGCAACAACTCCTTATTCTGTTGACTGTGAGCGAAAAAAACAGTAAGTTTTTGTTAGATGTGACCAATGTTGTCACAAAAAAAGAAGCTCCATAAGCTAGTGTTTAAAATAAGATCTAAGGCGAGGCTTAAATGGCTCCATGAAGCTTCTGTATTATCAGTTAAAAATACTGACGCCTTAGAAGTTTACGAAAGAAATTTCTTCAAAACTAACACACCAAACTGGTTCAGCTAGTTATTAATGGCTAATGGGTAACGTTTTTTATTCACCTAAATAAAAACATGAGACACATTTCTATATGTATGTATTTACTTTTAATGGGATAAGAAAACGGTGCAACCAAAAATTTCGACCGAAAGCTAAATGCCAGAGTTAGAAGCCTGGATTTCACTGAAAGCTTGTTTTTTAGGAAATCACAGAGCAAAAAATGTGGAAATAACAATTTGTTACACGCCTACAAAGAGATGGGATGCAGAACGTCGCTTAAGACCCATGTGAATACTTCATATTTTGATTTTTTCCTCTTCAATCTTGGACATTGGTGAGTGATGAACAGGGTGAGAGGTTCCACCAGGATCTGAAGTTTGAGCGGTTTCAAAATACAGCTATGTTAGGAGGACTGTTCTTTCAATAAGAGAAAGTTCAAAATTACTTAATTCTTACCCGAGTTCAGTTGATTTTTTATTTTAAATTGTTATCAATACATTTACATCAGCTTCTCTTTTGTTGAAGACTACGAGGTGTGGCTATTAAATAACCGAACTGCTGTCATAACACTTTTTATTCGTTACCAATTACAGTAGCAACTTTTTCGCCTTCAATGGACTCCCATTGGCGATCTCTATACCTCTCTATACGACTTTTTCATTGTTGAAAGCAGTGCTGGAAATCCGCTTCCGTCAGCTGGTTCAGAACCTCCGTCGCTTTTGCTTTAACCGCTTCCACACTTTCATCACAAGTCATTACCGTGTCTAACAAGCCTGGATCAGTGTCAATGTTGTTTAGAATGTCAGCGCAAATGTTCAATCTTTATTCCTTTTGCTTGGGTGTGAGGAGTTTTGCTCAAACTTTGCGCATGTTGAACGATTAATGCAAAATCTGGCGAACGCATTCTTTGTCGATTCCTGTTATTTCAGCAAGCCCTCGGATGCTTGGAGGACGATCTTCGCGGATTAATTTACCAATTTTTTCAATATTTTCGTCCGTTTTTGACGTTGAGGGCCGTCCGGGGCGCGGATCGTCTTCTCTTTAAACCGTTTAAACCGTTCATAAACTTGTGTGCGGGTTAAACATTCATTCCTGTACACTTCTTTTAACATTGCATAAGCTTCTGTAACTAGACTAGTAGACTAATTCAAACGACTGCTACAGTCAAACTGAGCGACCCACTGGCTTGTCCAGCGAGCTCAGGGTGGGGAAAACCAGACACAGTTCTGTTCAAACTTGTCGCGACACGCTCTCAGCGCGCTGGTAGCATCATCAGTTCGGTTATTTAATAGCCACATTCTTCATTAGAGAGCAATGTTATTATTACCATTACATATACATACATATATCGGAGTTTCATAAGGTAACGCCATCCCTCTCACCACATGCACTTTTATGCGGACTGCATGCAGCATGTGGCGCAATCACCGTGTTATTTATATTTAGCGTGGTCGACGATAAACCCGACGTCGCCGAGAATAAATGCGCGGGCATTGTTGCATCGGATTAAAAAAACGAACCTCGCGCAACGCGCTGGCTAGATGCGGTCGGGTCCGTGCGTCCGTTGTTATTTTGATTGGGACCAGCTCCGACAAGAAGAAAGGGGCAAAATAAAGAGATCGATCCGATGGAAAAATAACCGAGCGCCGATAAGCCGGGCCCGTTTCCGAGAAGCGCGGCACCGGCGTTGTTATTTGTCAATTCATCGCAGCGCTGCTCATAAACAGAGCACCGGCTCGAGCATCGGGATAAGGTCCGGGAGGTTATCGCGGCATGTTGTACCGGCACCGTTGCTCGGGCTCGGGATAATTGGATGTTGATATATCGGTATTTTTTTTTAAACGAAAATAAACGGCCCCGGGTGTTTATATTTCATCCGCGATAGTGACATGGAGTGCCCGCCGATAAGGCCATCTTACTTACGTTCGATTAATAACCGATTCTGTTAAGTTAAAAGTACGCTTGTCGATGATAAGTCCGTCGTTAAGTACTCCTTCCGTTAAGTACTCTTGGTTGCCATAAGGGATAGGACATTTCTTGCAACTTCCATTTCGAATAGATTTCAAGGAGATGAGGTACTCTTAACATGTTACATTGGCACAGTGATGTCAGTCTCATTTATATTTGGGAAAATAAATGAGACTCACATTTTTTTTTTTTTTTTTTTTTTTTGGGAAAAAAAAAAGGGAGCACCCCCCCTCTCCTTTTTAAATGTTTGGGGGTTACACCCCCCCCCCCAAATGTTTGTGGTGGGGGAGGTGTCAAAAAAGGTTACTCCCCGGTTTGTCCTTCAAAAAACACGATATTTTTTTTTAACAAACCCATTTTACCAAAATGATGCCTTGAACCCGACCAAGGTACTTCACTTACTCACTGGATCTTCAGAAATTCATGTTTAGAATTCAGGCTCACCAAGCTATTATGGAAAATTTTCTGTAACTACCATTGTTTCACCCGCAGTACCTATGTGCTGCAGCACTCCTAAGAAAAATGTACAATTTCTCATTGCCCAACTGATTTACGAAATTTAGTTTCTATGTCATTCGACTATCAAGATCATCTAATGAAACACGAAACTAATGTACTGTTAATATATTAGAAATCTTTCAATGGAGGAAGCTCCTGCAAGACATTATCTATACATTGTCATTATTTATTGTTCTGTATGAGATTAGAATATGTTTACATACAGTGGATTTGTAAAAAAAAATGCAATCGATAGTCAGAACTCCATTAAAGAAAATTGGGTCAATTCTTCTTCAACTGATAACACACCAAACAGCATTTTTTTGTGCATGAAGAGGGATTTAGACAAAAAAAATGTTTGGTTTCTTGCAACTCCACATCAGGAAACTGCTCTTGAAGCCATTCTTGAAGACTTTTTTTAATGAGTTTTTAACAAGATCTACAAGAACTGTTCCGGTTTAGAACTTTAACTTTGATAGTTGAAAAGCTGTCAAGCACCAGATGGCAAAACACTTTTAGGCCTGAACCTATCAAAAACATATGTTTGAATTGACAAAGCCTACGTTGGGATAAAATTTCGTTGAACCTTCGTTTTATGGTATATCAGAATAGCATCTATAAAAAATATGTACTCATCACAATGGAGTTGTTACAATATTGCTGGTAACGTAGCAAAATTGTAACAGCCGCTTAATTCCTATTAAAACTTTTGGCTTACTTCGAATATAATCAGAACCTCAAATATCTGGCAAACGTTAGAAGACTAAAACTTCCCTTGAGCCCCTTGACTTCGGCTTAAACGGTTATTTTGTTTTGGAATACATTGTGAAACTTCTAATTTTATGAGAACATTTACTTAATGTAGTAGTTCAAGTAAATGTGTCGAACAAGAGAGCAAGAATATATTACATAGCAATTGCACTGACATTGTCAAATCTTTAATGTACGAGGTGTGTAACTTAAGTAATGAGCAAATAACCGGAGGCGGGCCTATCTCAACGTAAATAACAGGGTAAGTTTAACACATCTCTTTCTAAATTGCAACAGTTTATTGTTTTCATGAATTTTGTTTTTGCATATACAAGTAGTAAGTAGTATGACGCGTATCTAAGGTTATGGCCCGCCGCCCGGATCTGCAGGCTTTAGTAATGAGACTGTTTCTTTTTTATTTATTTTTTATTCGAATAGAATTACAATTCCATACTGTCCCCTTCAAAATAACTTTCTTGGGAAGCCACACATCGCTGGAGACCGTTTCCATCCCTCATAGCAGTGATGGAACTCACATACTGGATGGCTAAAAACTCGTTTACTGAAATGGCTGTGTGACAAGGCGCATTGTCGTGATGCAACATCCAGTTGTTCTTGATGTTTGGTCTCACAAGCACGACCATTTTTCGAAGTTATTCAAGAACCTCTTTGTAAAAGTGTTGATTTTGTTGATTTACTGCTTGGCCTGGAGGCACAAATTTTTTTGCGTACAATTCCCGAGCTATCAAAAAAGCAAATCAGCATGCATTTGATCTTCGACTTGCTCATTCTTGCTTTTTTGGGCCTTGGCGAGCTTGAAATGTGCCATTCCATGCTTTGGCGCTTGGTTTCCAGGTCGTACTCAAACGTACCCAAGTATCATCACCAGTAATGACACGTTCAATAAAATGGAGATCATTTTCAATCGATTCCAATAAGTCTTCGATTTCAATAAGACACCTTTCTTTCATGATGTCCTTTTGTGCCTGCGAAAGGTTTTTTGGAACCATATTTGCACAGATTTTTCTCATCCCAATTCATTAGTCAAAATCTGATGAACAGAGGTGTGATTCAAATTTAACTTTTCCCTGATCATTCTTGTCGTCAACCGACGCTGTACGTCGTCTTGTACGCACAAGATCCCGTATTCTATCGACATTTTCAGCGGTTCTTGAAGATTAAGGCCTCCACAGTATTGCTAGATCGGGCGCTACGTTGCCAGTCTCATGATCTACTTAATTTACACACCTCGTAATTTATTTGAAGTGCTATCGTCATTTAATGAACATCAGTGAATCGAGTTTATACATATGTATGTATCTACTGTTTATGAAAGTTTATTTAAAACGATCAACTACTTTTAAACTACATTTCACCAAGAACAGCTTTGCCCACGAATTGCGAATTGTTGTTGTATCCAGAAACAAAATTCACCAGACTCTGTAGCTACAAAAGAAATGAGCTCTGAACACAATTTCAGATATCGCCCATTGCGCCAGGGGCAAAGCTACTTTTGGTGCGCTGTAACATGGTGATTTGATTATGAACAGTGGATTAAGGGATTTAAGACATACTGTTAGGTATACGACTTATGTTTTATACTATTTTACTGTACACAAAAACTTCTGTGGCCTGTAAGGATTTATACCTTGGACGCTACGGCTTCGTTTATAATGAATTCAATAATACACCGACTAAGGAGCACGATGGAGATGATCCTTTAATATTTCACGTATACAGCCGACCGGTTCGGATTTGGTCTGCGTTCGGATTTCGAGAGAGAAAAAAAAGGCGGGAGCATTAGTTATGATCATGCGATGACGCGAACTAATGCAGCCGTAATAAATTGAGATTTGTGCGTCAGATATATTTGAATATCGGAGCTGCATTTACGGGCCGAGCATACGTGTACGGCCGTGTTGTACACAATTACACATTGTGGTGACATTAGTTTAATTCACTGCCGACTAATGAAAGTTTACGAGCAGGCCACGTGAACGCGTTGCCGGCGGCGTCGCCGACGTCGTTTTATTGCGCATTCACTTCACCCGTTCAACGTTTACTGCCGGTTAGTTAGCGAAAAAGTTATATATGCGTCACGTACCCAGGCATCGTTATTCATGCGCTTATTCAAATATGATGAACTCCGATGACACACGTTTGCTAAACACCACGCTTGTCATTCTTTCGTTCAACCTGTAATGAAAATAATTCCCTTTCATTTGGATAAGTCATCAGAAATCATAGATCCGGATTTAGATCTTATTTGGTTTCATCAGTATGATATACCTGACAACGAACGAGAGCTTCGACTTCTTTTCTCGCCAGGAGAAATAGAGTGGTGGCATATGGGACCGCCCTCTAGTGTGCCTAAATAGGACTCGACGTGCTCCATACAATGATGGCAGGTCTAGTGGTAGCTGGACTGCACTGGTTGAATCCTATTCAGGCATACTAGAGGGCAGTCCTTATGTCACAACTTTTACTTGGGAGATGATTAACAAACGCGTAATTTGGGGAGCACAATTTGGTGACCTTTGAACTTGCCTAAATAACTAGTCATTCAATAAACTTCAGCCAGACTAGTCATTACAGAGTATTTTCCTAATTGTTTGGTGAGCCTGAATTCCGAACATGAATTTCTTCCAAGATCCTGTGACCATAGCACCATGTGATGTCATTCTGTATCCGTACTTAAAGAATACTATTCTTCAAGTTCCTATTAGTAACCTTGATCAACCTCAAGAAATAATTTTGTAAAAAGGCAATCATTGAAAGGCAAAAACTCAACCGTTGCACCAAATAGCTCAATAGTCAATACCATGCTGCAGTATTAATTCCATTAATTTCTTCAATTTCATTGACAATGAAAGTTTTCCATATCGCCAACGGAGGTTTCAAAAATTTAATTGTTTAAGGCCAGAGAAAAACATCATAAGGGGGAAGGGGAGGGGGGGGGGGGGGTTATCAAGTCGCAAGATCTAGGGTGAATGTAGTCTGTATGTTCAAACTAATTATATGATCTTCGAGCTTTATTTTGTTGAATATAACCGTCTTTCAATTCGTCGTCATGCAACATTTGTACAAAAGGCGTTAAGATTTCTAAATGATACCTCTAGGCATTCAGTGTTCCGTTAAAAAAAATAAGTACAACAATCCTTTTTCTGCTCACAGCTGCCCACAATTCTTTGTGAGTGTAGTGGAGTTTCAATATAAAAGTGAGGGTTGTCTGCATTCCAAACTTTTTCGAAGACAGCATTGTTATTGTTAAAAGAGTTAATAAACCATTTGGCAGAATTATTGTAGTCTTAGAAGTTCGTCCGGTTTGAGAATTTCATGTGTGCATTGCAGACGATATGGATGGAGTTCCAAATCATTTTTCAAAATTCGTTGACACGTTGTGTAGGGCAGATTCACTGTTGGCTCAGATGGTTAATTGATGTTCTTGGATTGTCCGTTATCACATGTCTAACCATTTGAACGTTTTCTTCTGTACTTGTCCTGAAGTCCTTATTTCCATGCGCTTCAAGTATACCGTTACAAATTTGGGACAACGTTATTTCTAAAACGAATAATTGCAAGTTGGAAACACACCTAGTCCTTGTTCTCTCATTAAATACTTCGTTTCCGATTCTATGTTATTTCTAAAACAATTAAGTGAAACACACTCCCTAAAACTTCAAAAGTTTGACGACAACAAAGTTTCGTTTCGAGCTTCAACTATACCCAGATTTTTGTTTTTTTTGGATTACTCGTTATAACTTATACCCACTAATGATAATTTTGTAATTCGGTTACTGCGTAGTGTATCTATTCCATTATCGTATTGATGTAAAACAAAAAAGTCCGACAATTCGTTAACAATATTGCTCGTAATTACATATGTATGTATATTTGTATATGTACACGTTGAACTTTAATATCCTAAAGTTAACGCGGGTCTCAAATCGCGCCAAGACACAGGGCCGCCATCAGTAATGCCCGTTTAACGACTGTGCGTTGGCTACCGGCTATTAATGGCCAGCTGTAATTTTATATAAGGCAAATGAACAATTATCGATTTAGTCATTAGCGACGTTATCGCCGCTAATGCGGCCAAAGAAGCGCAAACTCTTCATTAGCCGCTCGGCTTTCAATTATAGAAATAGTTTTATGTAAGGGGCCTTTCATTACTTACTCCAAATTACTATCGGATAGATATCCTAATGTTTCCGTTTACTTTACCCAAATTGCCCGATGTCGATCCATATCCATGTTATATCGACATATAACCCATATATAAACTTCCTGTGCGTACGAGTCGATTTTCACGCTGCACTGCAAATGCACGTTTTAATAAAGGATGGACGATTGATTATACATATAGCCGCGGTAGTCGTTTGGTCTTTGTACTCGTTCAATTTTCACTTCTGGATCAAGAGATGCCTCTTTTAACCGAGTTTAAGCTCTCAAACAGAGCAAATACGTTAATG